>CM075865.1:6650205-7012705 GCA_038021265.1 Cyprinella venusta
AATTTTGTTTTTTTGGCCGAAATTTTGACATCCCCATCCGATATTCATAAACTCTGGGATTCTGACAGAGGCCACGAGACTTCGACCAGCGCGCAAAAATGGAGCTCTAGACCCTTCCAGAGCCGAGATATCGAATAGGTCAAAATGTTGGACCTGAAAAAAAAAACATAAGGGGTACACGACGATGTTATTTTTTTTTTTTGGCCGAAATTTGACCCCTCCGATCTTCTTGAAACTCTGGATTCTGACAGAGGGCCACGAGACTTCGGACCAGCGCGCAAAATGGAGGCTCTAGACCCTTCCAGAGCCGAGATATCGAAGGTCAAAATTTGGACCTGAAAAAAAAAACATAAGGGGTAACACGATGTTATTTTTTTTTTTTGGCCGAAATTTTGACCCCCTCCGATCTTCTTGAAACTCTGGATTCTGACAGAGGGCCACGAGACTTCGACCAGCGCGCAAAAATGGAGGCTCTAGACCCTTCCAGAGCCGAGATATCGAAGGTCAAAATTTGGACCTGAAAAAAAAACATAAGGGGTAACACTGTCATTTTTTTTTTTTTTGGCCGAAATTTTGACCCCCTCCGATCTTCTTGAAACTCTGGATTCTGACAGAGGGCCACGAGACTTCGACCAGCGCGCAAAAATGGAGGCTCTAGACCCTTCCAGAGCCGAGATATCGAAGGTCAAAATTTGGACCTGAAAAAAAAACATAAGGGGTAACACTGTCATTTTTTTTTTTTGGCCGAAATTTTGACCCCCTCCGATCTTCTTGAAACTCTGGATTCTGACAGAGGGCCACGAGACTTCGACCAGCGCGCAAAAATGGAGGCTCTAGACCCTTCCAGAGCCGAGATATCGAAGGTCAAAATTTGGACCTGAAAAAAAAACATAAGGGGTAACACTGTCATTTTTTTTTTTTGGCCGAAATTTTGACCCCCTCCGATCTTCTTGAAACTCTGGATTCTGACAGAGGGCCACGAGACTTCGACCAGCGCGCAAAAATGGAGGCTCTAGACCCTTCCAGAGCCGAGATATCGAAGGTCAAAATTTGGACCTGAAAAAAAAAACATAAGGGGTAACACTGTCATTTTTTTTTTTGGCCGAAATTTTGACCCCCTCCGATCTTCTTGAAACTCTGGATTCTGACAGAGGGCCACGAGACTTCGACCAGCGCGCAAAAATGGAGGCTCTAGACCCTTCCAGAGCCGAGATATCGAAGGTCAAAATTTGGACCTGAAAAAAAAACATAAGGGGTTAACACTGTCATTTTTTTTTTTTGGCCGAAATTTTGACCCCCTCCGATCTTCTTGAAACTCTGGATTCTGACAGAGGGCCACGAGACTTCGACCAGCGCGCAAAAAATGGAGGCTCTAGACCCTTCCAGAGCCGAGATATCGAAGGTCAAAATTTGGACCTGAAAAAAAAACATAAGGGGTAACACTGTCATTTTTTTTTTTGGCCGAAATTTTGACCCCCTCCGATCTTCTTGAAACTCTGGATTCTGACAGAGGGCCACGAGACTTCGACCAGCGCGCAAAAATGGAGGCTCTAGACCCTTCCAGAGCCGAGATATCGAAGGTCAAAATTTGGACCTGAAAAAAAAACATAAGGGGTAACACTGTCATTTTTTTTTTTTGGCCGAAATTTTGACCCCCTCCGATCTTCTTGAAACTCTGGATTCTGACAGAGGGCCACGAGACTTCGACCAGCGCGCAAAAATGGAGGCTCTAGACCCTTCCAGAGCCGAGATATCGAAGGTCAAAATTTGGACCTGAAAAAAAAACATAAGGGGTAACACTGTCATTTTTTTTTTGGCCGAAATTTTGACCCCCTCCGATCTTCTTGAAACTCTGGATTCTGACAGAGGGCCACGAGACTTCGACCAGCGCGCAAAAATGGAGGCTCTAGACCCTTCCAGAGCCGAGATATCGAAGGTCAAAATTTGGACCTGAAAAAAAAACATAAGGGGTAACACTGTCATTTTTTTTTTTGGCCGAAATTTTGACCCCCTCCGATCTTCTTGAAACTCTGGATTCTGACAGAGGGCCACGAGACTTCGACCAGCGCGCAAAAATGGAGGCTCTAGACCCTTCCAGAGCCGAGATATCGAAGGTCAAAATTTGGACCTGAAAAAAAAACATAAGGGGTAACACTGTCATTTTGCCGAAATTTTGACCCCCTCCGATCTTCTTGAAACTCTGGATTCTGACAGAGGGCCACGAGACCTCGACCAGCGCGCAAAAATGGAGGCTCTAGATCCTTCCAGAGCCGAGATATCGAAGGTAAAAATTTGGACCTGAAAAAAAAAACATAAGGGGTAACACTGTCATTTTTTTTTTTGGCCGAAATTTTGACCCCCTCCGATCTTCTTGAAACTCTGGATTCTGACAGAGGGCCACGAGACTTCGACCAGCGCGCAAAAATGGAGGCTCTAGACCCTTCCAGAGCCGAGATATCGAAGGTCAAAATTTGGACCTGAAAAAAAAACATAAGGGGTAACACTGTCATTTTTTTTTTTTGGCCGAAATTTTGACCCCCTCCGATCTTCTTGAAACTCTGGATTCTGACAGAGGGCCACGAGACTTCGACCAGCGCGCAAAAATGGAGGCTCTAGACCCTTCCAGAGCCGAGATATCGAAGGTCAAAATTTGGACCTGAAAAAAAAACATAAGGGGTAACACTGTCATTTTTTTTTTTGGCCGAAATTTTGACCCCCTCCGATCTTCTTGAAACTCTGGATTCTGACAGAGGGCCACGAGACTTCGACCAGCGCGCAAAAATGGAGGCTCTAGACCCTTCCAGAGCCGAGATATCGAAGGTCAAAATTTGGACCTGAAAAAAAAACATAAGGGGTAACACTGTCATTTTTTTTTTTTGGCCGAAATTTTGACCCCCTCCGATCTTCTTGAAACTCTGGATTCTGACAGAGGGCCACGAGACTTCGACCAGCGCGCAAAAATGGAGGCTCTAGACCCTTCCAGAGCCGAGATATCGAAGGTCAAAATTTGGACCTGAAAAAAAAAACATAAGGGGTAACACTGTCATTTTTTTTTTTTGGCCGAAATTTTGACCCCCTCCGATCTTCTTGAAACTCTGGATTCTGACAGAGGGCCAAGAGACTTCGACCAGCGCGCAAAAATGGAGGCTCTAGACCCTTCCAGAGCCGAGATATCGAAGGTCAAAATTTGGACCTGAAAAAAAAACATAAGGGGTAACACTGTCATTTTTTTTTTTTGGCCGAAATTTTGACCCCCTCCGATCTTCTTGAAACTCTGGATTCTGACAGAGGGCCACGAGACCTTCGACCAGCGCGCAAAAATGGAGGCTCTAGACCCTTCCAGAGCCGAGATATCGAAGGTCAAAATTTGGACCTGAAAAAAAAACATAAGGGGTAACACTGTCATTTTTTTTTTTTGGCCGAAATTTTGACCCCCTCCGATCTTCTTGAAACTCTGGATTCTGACAGAGGGCCACGAGACTTCGACCAGCGCGCAAAAATGGAGGCTCTAGACCCTTCTAGAGCCGAGATATCGAAGGTCAAAATTTGGACCTGAAAAAAAAACATAAGGGGTAACACTGTCATTTTTTTTTTTTGGCCGAAATTTTGACCCCCTCCGATCTTCTTGAAACTCTGGATTCTGACAGAGGGCCACGAGACTTCGACCAGCGCGCAAAAATGGAGGCTCTAGACCCTTCCAGAGCCGAGATATCGAAGGTCAAAATTTGGACCTGAAAAAAAAACATAAGGGGTAACACTGTCATTTTTTTTTTGGCCGAAATTTTGACCCCCTCCGATCTTCTTGAAACTCTGGATTCTGACAGAGGGCCACGAGACTTCGACCAGCGCGCAAAAATGGAGGCTCTAGACCCTTCCAGAGCCGAGATATCGAAGGTCAAAATTTGGACCTGAAAAAAAAACATAAGGGGTAACACTGTCATTTTTTTTTTTTGCCCGAAATTTTGACCCCCTCCGAACTTCTTGAAACTCTGGATTCTGACAGAGGGCCACGAGACTTCGACCAGCGCGCAAAAATGGAGGCTCTAGACCCTTCCAGAGCCGAGATATCGAAGGTCAAAATTTGGACCTGAAAAAAAAACATAAGGGGTAACACTGTCATTTTTTTTTTTGGCCGAAATTTTGACCCCCTCCGATCTTCTTGAAACTCTGGATTCTGACAGAGGGCCACGAGACTTCGACCAGCGTGCAAAAATGGAGGCTCTAGACCCTTCCAGAGCCGAGATATCGAAGGTCAAAATTTGGACCTGAAAAAAAACATAAGGGGTAACACTGTCATTTTTTTTTTTGGCCGAAATTTTGACCCCCTCCGATCTTCTTGAAACTCTGGATTCTGACAGAGGGCCACGAGACTTCGACCAGCGCGCAAAAATGGAGGCTCTAGACCCTTCTAGAGCCGAGATATCGAAGGTCAAAATTTGGACCTGAAAAAAAAACATAAGGGGTAACACTGTCATTTTTTTTTTTTGGCCGAAATTTTGACCCCCTCCGATCTTCTTGAAACTCTGGATTCTGACAGAGGGCCATGAGACTTCGACCAGCGCGCAAAAATGGAGGCTCTAGACCCTTCCAGAGCCGAGATATCGAAGGTCAAAATTTGGACCTGAAAAAAAAACATAAGGGGTAACACTGTCATTTTTTTTTTTGGCCGAAATTTTGACCCCCTCCGATCTTCTTGAAACTCTGGATTCTGACAGAGGGCCACGAGACCTCGACCAGCGCGCAAAAATGGAGGCTCTAGACCCTTCCAGAGCCGAGATATCAAAGGTCAAAATTTGGACCTGAAAAAAAAACATAAAGGGTAACACTGTCATTTTTTTTTTTTGGCCGAAATTTTGACCCCCTCCGATCTTCTTGAAACTCTGGATTCCGACAGAGGGCCACGAGACTTCGACCAGAGCGCAAAAATGGAGGCTCTAGACCCTTCCAGAGCCGAGATATCAAAGGTCAAAATTTGGACCTGAAAAAAAAACATGAGGGGTAACACTGTCATTTTTTTTTGGCCGAAATTTTGACCCCCTCCGATCTTCTTGAATCTCTGGATTCTGACAGAGGGCCACGAGACTTCGACCAGCGCGCAAAAATGGAGGCTCTAGACCCTTCCAGAGCCGAGATATCGAAGGTCAAAATTTGGACCTGAAAAAAAAACATAAGGGGTAACACTGTCAATTTTTTTTTTTGGCCGAAATTTTGACCCCCTCCGATCTTCTTGAAACTCTGGATTCTGACAGAGGGCCACGAGACTTCGACCAGCGTGCAAAAATGGAGGCTCTAGACCCTTCCAGAGCCGAGATATCAAAGGTCAAAATTTGGACCTGAAAAAAAAACATAAGGGGTAACACTGTCATTTTTTTTTTTTTGGCCGAAATTTTGACCCCCTCCGATCTTCTTGAAACTCTGGATTCCGACAGAGGGCCACGAGACTTCGACCAGCGCGCAAAAATGTAGGCTCTAGACCCTTCCAGAGCCGAGATATCAAAGGTCAAAATTTGGACCTGAAAAAAAAACATAAGGGGTAACACTGTCATTTTTTTTTTTGGCCGAAATTTTGACCCCCTCCGATCTTCTTGAAACTCTGGATTCTGACAGAGGGCCACGAGACCTCGACCAGCGCGCAAAAATGGAGGCTCTAGACCCTTCCAGAGCCGAGATATCGAAGGTCAAAATTTGGACCTGAAAAAAAAACATAAGGGGTAACACTGTCATTTTTTTTTTTGGCCGAAATTTTGACCCCCTCCGATCTTCTTGAAACTCTGGATTCTGACAGAGGGCCACGAGACCTCGACCAGCGCGCAAAAATGGAGGCTCTAGACCCTTCCAGAGCCGAGATATCGAAGGTCAAAATTTGGACCTGAAAAAAAAACATAAGGGGTAACACTGTCTTTTTTTTTTTTGGCCGAAATTTTGACCCCCTCCGATCTTCTTGAAACTCTGGATTCTGACAGAGGGCCACGAGACTTCGACCAGCGCGCAAAAATGGAGGCTCTAGACCCTTCCAGAGCCGAGATATCGAAGGTCAAAATTTGGACCTGAAAAAAAAAAAACATAAGGGGTAACACTGTCATTTTTTTTTTTTTGGCCGAAATTTTGACCCCCTCCGATCTTCTTGAAACTCTGGATTCTGACAGAGGGCCACGAGACTTCGACCAGCGCGCAAAAATGGAGGCTCTAGACCCTTCCAGAGCCGAGATATCGAAGGTCAAAATTTGGACCTGAAAAAAAAAACATAAGGGGTAACACTGTCATTTTTTTTTTTTGGCCGAAATTTTGACCCCCTCCGATCTTCTTGAAACTCTGGATTCTGACAGAGGGCCACGAGACTTCGACCAGCGCGCAAAAATGGAGGCTCTAGACCCTTCCAGAGCCGAGATATCGAAGGTCAAAATTTGGACCTGAAAAAAAAAACATAAGGGGTAACACTGTCAATTTTTTTTTTTGGCCGAAATTTTGACCCCCTCCGATCTTCTTGAAACTCTGGATTCTGACAGAGGGCCACGAGACTTCGACCAGCGCGCAAAAATGGAGGATCTAGACCCTTCCAGAGCCGAGATATCGAAGGTCAAAATTTGGACCTGAAAAAAAAACATAAGGGGTAACACTGTCATTTTTTTTTTTTTGGCCGAAATTTTGACCCCCTCCGATCTTCTTGAAACTCTGGATTCTGACAGAGGGCCACGAGACTTCGACCAGCGCGCAAAAATGGAGGCTCTAGACCCTTCCAGAGCCGAGATATCGAAGGTCAAAATTTGGACCTGAAAAAAAAACATAAGGGGTAACACTGTCATTTTTTTTTTTGGCCGAAATTTTGACCCCCTCCGATCTTCTTGAAACTCTGGATTCTGACAGAGGGCCACGAGACTTCGACCAGCGCGCAAAAATGGAGGCTCTAGACCCTTCCAGAGCCGAGATATCGAAGGTCAAAATTTGGACCTGAAAAAAAAACATAAGGGGTAACACTGTCATTTTTTTTTTTTGGCCGAAATTTTGACCCCCTCCGATCTTCTTGAAACTCTGGATTCTGACAGAGGGCCACGAGACTTCGACCAGCGCGCAAAAATGGAGGCTCTAGACCCTTCCAGAGCCGAGATATCGAAGGTCAAAATTTGGACCTGAAAAAAAAACATAAGGGGTAACACTGTCATTTTTTTTTTTGGTCGAAATTTTAACCCCCTCCGATCTTCTTGAAACTCTGGATTCTGACAGAGGGCCACGAGACTTCGACCAGCACGCAAAAATGGAGGCTCGAGACCCTTCCAGAGCCGAGATATCGAAGGTCAAAATTTGGACCTGAAAAAAAAACATAAGGGGTAACACTGTCATTTTTTTTTTTGGCCGAAATTTTGACCCCCTCCGATCTTCTTGAAACTCTGGATTCTGACAGAGGGCCACGAGACTTCGACCAGCGCGCAAAAATGGAGGCTCTAGACCCTTCCAGAGCCGAGATATCGAAGGTCAAAATTTGGACCTGAAAAAAAAACATAAGGGGTAACACTGTCATTTTTTTTTTTGGGCAAAATTTTGACCCCCTCCGATCTTCTTGAAACTTTGGATTCTGACAGAGGGCCACGAGACTTCGACCAGCGCGCAAAAATGGAGGCTCTAGACCCTTCCAGAGCCGAGATATCGAAGATCAAAATTTGGACCTGAAAAAAAAACATAAGGGGTAACACTGTCATTTTTTTTTTTTGGCCGAAATTTTGACCCCCTCCGATCTTCTTGAAACTATGGATTCTGACAGAGGGCCACGAGACTTCGACCAGCGCGCAAAAATGGAGGCTCTAGACCCTTCCAGAGCCGAGATATCGAAGGTCAAAATTTGGACCTGAAAAAAAAACATAAGGGGTAACACTGTCATTTTTTTTTTTTGGCCGAAATTTTGACCCCCTCCGATCTTCTTGAAACTCTGGATTCTGACAGAGGGCCACGAGACTTCGACCAGCGCGCAAAAATGGAGGCTCTAGACCCTTCCAGAGCCGAGATATCGAAGGTCAAAATTTGGACCTGAAAAAAAAACATAAGGGGTAACACTGTCATTTTTTTTTTGGCCGAAATTTTGACCCCCTCCGATCTTCTTGAAACTCTGGATTCTGACAGAGGGCCACGAGACTTCGACCAGCGCGCAAAAATGGAGGCTCTAGACCCTTCCAGAGCCGAGATATCGAAGGTCAAAATTTGGACCTGAAAAAAAAACATAAGGGGTAACACTGTCATTTTTTTTTTTGGCCGAAATTTTGACCCCCTCCGATCTTCTTGAAACTCTGGATTCTGACAGAGGGCCACGAGACTTCGACCAGCGCGCAAAAATGGAGGCTCTAGACCCTTCCAGAGCCGAGATATCGAAGGTCAAAATTTGGACCTGAAAAAAAAACATAAGGGGTAACACTGTCATTTTTTTTTTGGCCGAAATTTTGACCCCCTCCGATCTTCTTGAAACTCTGGATTCTGACAGAGGGCCACGAGACCTCGACCAGCGCGCAAAAATGGAGGCTCTAGATCCTTCCAGAGCCGAGATATCGAAGGTAAAAATTTGGACCTGAAAAAAAAAACATAAGGGGTAACACTGTCATTTTTTTTTTTTGGCCGAAATTTTGACCCCCTCCGATCTTCTTGAAACTCTGGATTCTGACAGAGGGCCACGAGACTTCGACCAGCGCGCAAAAATGGAGGCTCTAGACCCTTCCAGAGCCGAGATATCGAAGGTCAAAATTTGGACCTGAAAAAAAAACATAAGGGGTAACACTGTCATTTTTTTTTTTGGCCGAAATTTTGACCCCCTCCGATCTTCTTGAAACTCTGGATTCTGACAGAGGGCCTCGAGACTTCGACCAGCGCGCAAAAATGGAGGCTCTAGACCCTTCCAGAGCCGAGATATCGAAGGTCAAAATTTGGACCTGAAAAAAAAACATAAGGGGTAACACTGTCATTTTTTTTTTTGGCCGAAATTTTGACCCCCTCCGATCTTCTTGAAACTCTGGATTCTGACAGAGGGCCACGAGACTTCGACCAGCGCGCAAAAATGGAGGCTCTAGACCCTTCCAGAGCCGAGATATCGAAGGTCAAAATTTGGACCTGAAAAAAAAACATAAGGGGTAACACTGTCATTTTTTTTTTTGGCCGAAATTTTGACCCCCTCCGATCTTCTTGAAACTCTGGATTCTGACAGAGGGCCACGAGACTTCGACCAGCGCGCAAAAATGGAGGCTCTAGACCCTTCCAGAGCCGAGATATCGAAGGTCAAAATTTGGACCTGAAAAAAAAAACATAAGGGGTAACACTGTCATTTTTTTTTTTGGCCGAAATTTTGACCCCCTCCGATCTTCTTGAAACTCTGGATTCTGACAGAGGGCCATGAGACTTCGACCAGCGCGCAAAAATGGAGGCTCTAGACCCTTCCAGAGCCGAGATATCGAAGGTCAAAATTTGGACCTGAAAAAAAAACATAAGGGGTAACACTGTCATTTTTTTTTTTTGGCCGAAATTTTGACCCCCTCCGATCTTCTTGAAACTCTGGATTCTGACAGAGGGCCACGAGACCTCGACCAGCGCGCAAAAATGGAGGCTCTAGACCCTTCCAGAGCCGAGATATCGAAGGTCAAAATTTGGACCTGAAAAAAAAACATAAGGGGTAACACTGTCATTTTTTTTTTTTGGCCGAAATTTTGACCCCCTCCGATCTTCTTGAAACTCTGGATTCTGACAGAGGGCCACGAGACTTCGACCAGCGCGCAAAAATGGAGGCTCTAGACCCTTCTAGAGCCGAGATATCGAAGGTCAAAATTTGGACCTGAAAAAAAAACATAAGGGGTAACACTGTCATTTTTTTTTTTGGCCGAAATTTTGACCCCCTCCGATCTTCTTGAAACTCTGGATTCTGACAGAGGGCCACGAGACCTCGACCAGCGCGCAAAAATGGAGGCTCTAGACCCTTCCAGAGCCGAGATATCGAAGGTCAAAATTTGGACCTGAAAAAAAAACATAAGGGGTAACACTGTCTTTTTTTTTTTTGGCCGAAATTTTGACCCCCTCCGATCTTCTTGAAACTCTGGATTCTGACAGAGGGCCACGAGACTTCGACCAGCGCGCAAAAATGGAGGCTCTAGACCCTTCCAGAGCCGAGATATCGAAGGTCAAAATTTGGACCTGAAAAAAAAAAAACATAAGGGGTAACACTGTCATTTTTTTTTTTTTTGGCCGAAATTTTGACCCCCTCCGATCTTCTTGAAACTCTGGATTCTGACAGAGGGCCACGAGACTTCGACCAGCGCGCAAAAATGGAGGCTCTAGACCCTTCCAGAGCCGAGATATCGAAGGTCAAAATTTGGACCTGAAAAAAAAACATAAGGGGTAACACTGTCATTTTTTTTTTTTGGCCGAAATTTTGACCCCCTCCGATCTTCTTGAAACTCTGGATTCTGACAGAGGGCCACGAGACTTCGACCAGCGCGCAAAAATGGAGGCTCTAGACCCTTCCAGAGCCGAGATATCGAAGGTCAAAATTTGGACCTGAAAAAAAAAACATAAGGGGTAACACTGTTTTTTTTTTTTTTGGCCGAAATTTTGACCCCCTCCGATCTTCTTGAAACTCTGGATTCTGACAGAGGGCCACGAGACTTCGACCAGCGCGCAAAAATGGAGGATCTAGACCCTTCCAGAGCCGAGATATCGAAGGTCAAAATTTGGACCTGAAAAAAAAACATAAGGGGTAACACTGTCATTTTTTTTTTTTTTGGCCGAAATTTTGACCCCCTCCGATCTTCTTGAAACTCTGGATTCTGACAGAGGGCCACGAGACTTCGACCAGCGCGCAAAAATGGAGGCTCTAGACCCTTCCAGAGCCGAGATATCGAAGGTCAAAATTTGGACCTGAAAAAAAAACATAAGGGGTAACACTGTCATTTTTTTTTTGGCCGAAATTTTGACCCCCTCCGATCTTCTTGAAACTCTGGATTCTGACAGAGGGCCACGAGACTTCGACCAGCGCGCAAAAATGGAGGCTCTAGACCCTTCCAGAGCCGAGATATCGAAGGTCAAAATTTGGACCTGAAAAAAAAACATAAGGGGTAACACTGTCATTTTTTTTTTTTGGCCGAAATTTTGACCCCCTCCGATCTTCTTGAAACTCTGGATTCTGACAGAGGGCCACGAGACTTCGACCAGCGCGCAAAAATGGAGGCTCTAGACCCTTCCAGAGCCGAGATATCGAAGGTCAAAATTTGGACCTGAAAAAAAAACATAAGGGGTAACACTGTCATTTTTTTTTTTGGTCGAAATTTTAACCCCCTCCGATCTTCTTGAAACTCTGGATTCTGACAGAGGGCCACGAGACTTCGACCAGCGCGCAAAAATGGAGGCTCGAGACCCTTCCAGAGCCGAGATATCGAAGGTCAAAATTTGGACCTGAAAAAAAAACATAAGGGGTAACACTGTCATTTTTTTTTTTGGCCGAAATTTTGACCCCCTCCGATCTTCTTGAAACTCTGGATTCTGACAGAGGGCCACGAGACTTCGACCAGCGCGCAAAAATGGAGGCTCTAGACCCTTCCAGAGCCGAGATATCGAAGGTCAAAATTTGGACCTGAAAAAAAAACATAAGGGGTAACACTGTCATTTTTTTTTTTGGGCAAAATTTTGACCCCCTCCGATCTTCTTGAAACTTTGGATTCTGACAGAGGGCCACGAGACTTCGACCAGCGCGCAAAAATGGAGGCTCTAGACCCTTCCAGAGCCGAGATATTGAAGATCAAAATTTGGACCTGAAAAAAAAACATAAGGGGTAACACTGTCATTTTTTTTTTTTGGCCGAAATTTTGACCCCCTCCGATCTTCTTGAAACTCTGGATTCTGACAGAGGGCCACGAGACTTCGACCAGCGCGCAAAAATGGAGGCTCTAGACCCTTCCAGAGCCGAGATATCGAAGGTCAAAATTTGGACCTGAAAAAAAAACATAAGGGGTAACACTGTCATTTTTTTTTTTTGGCCGAAATTTTGACCCCCTCCGATCTTCTTGAAACTCTGGATTCTGACAGAGGGCCACGAGACTTCGACCAGCGCGCAAAAATGGAGGCTCTAGACCCTTCCAGAGCCGAGATATCGAAGGTCAAAATTTGGACCTGAAAAAAAAACATAAGGGGTAACACTGTCATTTTTTTTTGGCCGAAATTTTGACCCCCTCCGATCTTCTTGAAACTCTGGATTCTGACAGAGGGCCACGAGACTTCGACCAGCGCGCAAAAATGGAGGCTCTAGACCCTTCCAGAGCCGAGATATCGAAGGTCAAAATTTGGACCTGAAAAAAAAACATAAGGGGTAACACTGTCATTTTTTTTTTGGCCGAAATTTTGACCCCCTCCGATCTTCTTGAAACTCTGGATTCTGACAGAGGGCCACGAGACTTCGACCAGCGCGCAAAAATGGAGGCTCTAGACCCTTCCAGAGCCGAGATATCGAAGGTCAAAATTTGGACCTGAAAAAAAAACATAAGGGGTAACACTGTCATTTTTTTTTTGGCCGAAATTTTGACCCCCTCCGATCTTCTTGAAACTCTGGATTCTGACAGAGGGCCACGAGACCTCGACCAGCGCGCAAAAATGGAGGCTCTAGATCCTTCCAGAGCCGAGATATCGAAGGTAAAAATTTGGACCTGAAAAAAAAAACATAAGGGGTAACACTGTCATTTTTTTTTTTGGCCGAAATTTTGACCCCCTCCGATCTTCTTGAAACTCTGGATTCTGACAGAGGGCCACGAGACTTCGACCAGCGCGCAAAAATGGAGGCTCTAGACCCTTCCAGAGCCGAGATATCGAAGGTCAAAATTTGGACCTGAAAAAAAAACATAAGGGGTAACACTGTCATTTTTTTTTTTTGGCCGAAATTTTGACCCCCTCCGATCTTCTTGAAACTCTGGATTCTGACAGAGGGCCACGAGACTTCGACCAGCGCGCAAAAATGGAGGCTCTAGACCCTTCCAGAGCCGAGATATCGAAGGTCAAAATTTGGACCTGAAAAAAAAACATAAGGGGTAACACTGTCATTTTTTTTTTTGGCCGAAATTTTGACCCCCTCCGATCTTCTTGAAACTCTGGATTCTGACAGAGGGCCACGAGACTTCGACCAGCGCGCAAAAATGGAGGCTCTAGACCCTTCCAGAGCCGAGATATCGAAGGTCAAAATTTGGACCTGAAAAAAAAACATAAGGGGTAACACTGTCATTTTTTTTTTTGGCCGAAATTTTGACCCCCTCCGATCTTCTTGAAACTCTGGATTCTGACAGAGGGCCACGAGACTTCGACCAGCGCGCAAAAATGGAGGCTCTAGACCCTTCCAGAGCCGAGATATCGAAGGTCAAAATTTGGACCTGAAAAAAAAAACATAAGGGGTAACACTGTCATTTTTTTTTTTGGCCGAAATTTTGACCCCCTCCGATCTTCTTGAAACTCTGGATTCTGACAGAGGGCCATGAGACTTCGACCAGCGCGCAAAAATGGAGGCTCTAGACCCTTCCAGAGCCGAGATATCGAAGGTCAAAATTTGGACCTGAAAAAAAAACATAAGGGGTAACACTGTCATTTTTTTTTTTTGGCCGAAATTTTGACCCCCTCCGATCTTCTTGAAACTCTGGATTCTGACAGAGGGCCACGAGACCTCGACCAGCGCGCAAAAATGGAGGCTCTAGACCCTTCCAGAGCCGAGATATCGAAGGTCAAAATTTGGACCTGAAAAAAAAACATAAGGGGTAACACTGTCATTTTTTTTTTTTGGCCGAAATTTTGACCCCCTCCGATCTTCTTGAAACTCTGGATTCTGACAGAGGGCCACGAGACTTCGACCAGCGCGCAAAAATGGAGGCTCTAGACCCTTCTAGAGCCGAGATATCGAAGGTCAAAATTTGGACCTGAAAAAAAAACATAAGGGGTAACACTGTCATTTTTTTTTTTTGGCCGAAATTTTGACCCCCTCCGATCTTCTTGAAACTCTGGATTCTGACAGAGGGCCACGAGACTTCGACCAGCGCGCAAAAATGGAGGCTCTAGACCCTTCCAGAGCCGAGATATCGAAGGTCAAAATTTGGACCTGAAAAAAAAACATAAGGGGTAACACTGTCATTTTTTTTTTGGCCGAAATTTTGACCCCCTCCGATCTTCTTGAAACTCTGGATTCTGACAGAGGGCCACGAGACTTCGACCAGCGCGCAAAAATGGAGGCTCTAGACCCTTCCAGAGCCGAGATATCGAAGGTCAAAATTTGGACCTGAAAAAAAAACATAAGGGGTAACACTGTCATTTTTTTTTTTTTGCCCGAAATTTTGACCCCCTCCGAACTTCTTGAAACTCTGGATTCTGACAGAGGGCCACGAGACTTCGACCAGCGCGCAAAAATGGAGGCTCTAGACCCTTCCAGAGCCGAGATATCGAAGGTCAAAATTTGGACCTGAAAAAAAAAACCATAAGGGGTAACACTGTCATTTTTTTTTTGGCCGAAATTTTGACCCCCTCCGATCTTCTTGAAACTCTGGATTCTGACAGAGGGCCACGAGACTTCGACCAGCGTGCAAAAATGGAGGCTCTACACCCTTCCAGAGCCGAGATATCGAAGGTCAAAATTTGGACCTGAAAAAAAAAACATAAGGGGTAACACTGTCATTTTTTTTTTTGGCCGAAATTTTGACCCCCTCCGATCTTCTTGAAACTCTGGATTCTGACAGAGGGCCACGAGACTTCGACCAGCGCGCAAAAATGGAGGCTCTAGACCCTTCTAGAGCCGAGATATCGAAGGTCAAAATTTGGACCTGAAAAAAAAACATAAGGGGTAACACTGTCATTTTTTTTTTTTGGCCGAAATTTTGACCCCCTCCGATCTTCTTGAAACTCTGGATTCTGACAGAGGGCCATGAGACTTCGACCAGCGCGCAAAAATGGAGGCTCTAGACCCTTCCAGAGCCGAGATATCGAAGGTCAAAATTTGGACCTGAAAAAAAAAACATACACTGTCATTTTTTTTTTTTGGCCGAAATTTTGACCCCCTCCGATCTTCTTGAAACTCTGGATTCTGACAGAGGGCCACGAGACCTCGACCAGCGCGCAAAAATGGAGGCTCTAGACCCTTCCAGAGCCGAGATATCGAAGGTCAAAATTTGGACCTGAAAAAAAAACATAAGGGGTAACACTGTCATTTTTTTTTTGGCCGAAATTTTGACCCCCTCCGATCTTCTTGAAACTCTGGATTCTGACAGAGGGCCACGAGACTTCGACCAGCGCGCAAAAATGGAGGCTCTAGACCCTTCCAGAGCCGAGATATCGAAGGTCAAAATTTGGACCTGAAAAAAAAACATAAGGGGTAACACTGTCATTTTTTTTTTTGGCCGAAATTTTGACCCCCTCCGATCTTCTTGAAACTCTGGATTCTGACAGAGGGCCACGAGACTTCGACCAGCGCGCAAAAATGGAGGCTCTAGACCCTTCCAGAGCCGAGATATCGAAGGTCAAAATTTGGACCTGAAAAAAAAACATAAGGGGTAACACTGTCATTTTTTTTTTTTGGCCGAAATTTTGACCCCCTCCGATCTTCTTGAAACTCTGGATTCTGACAGAGGGCCACGAGACTTCGACCAGCGCGCAAAAATGGAGGCTCTAGACCCTTCCAGAGCCGAGATATCGAAGGTCAAAATTTGGACCTGAAAAAAAAACATAAGGGGTAACACTGTCATTTTTTTTTTTTGGCCGAAATTTTGACCCCCTCCGATCTTCTTGAAACTCTGGATTCTGACAGAGGGCCACGAGACTTCGACCAGCGCGCAAAAATGGAGGCTCTAGACCCTTCCAGAGCCGAGATATCGAAGGTCAAAATTTGGACCTGAAAAAAAAACATAAGGGGTAACACTGTCATTTTTTTTTTTTGGCCGAAATTTTGACCCCCTCCGATCTTCTTGAAACTCTGGATTCTGACAGAGGGCCACGAGACTTCGACCAGCGTGCAAAAATGGAGGCTCTAGACCCTTCCAGAGCCGAGATATCGAAGGTCAAAATTTGGACCTGAAAAAAAAACATAAGGGGTAACACTGTCATTTTTTTTTTTGGCCGAAATTTTGACCCCCTCCGATCTTCTTGAAACTCTGGATTCTGACAGAGGGCCACGAGACTTCGACCAGCGCGCAAAAATGGAGGCTCTAGACCCTTCTAGAGCCGAGATATCGAAGGTCAAAATTTGGACCTGAAAAAAAAACATAAGGGGTAACACTGTCATTTTTTTTTTTTGGCCGAAATTTTGACCCCCTCCGATCTTCTTGAAACTCTGGATTCTGACAGAGGGCCATGAGACTTCGACCAGCGCGCAAAAATGGAGGCTCTAGACCCTTCCAGAGCCGAGATATCGAAGGTCAAAATTTGGACCTGAAAAAAAAACATAAGGGGTAACACTGTCATTTTTTTTTTTTGGCCGAAATTTTGACCCCCTCCGATCTTCTTGAAACTCTGGATTCTGACAGAGGGCCACGAGACCTCGACCAGCGCGCAAAAATGGAGGCTCTAGACCCTTCCAGAGCCGAGATATCAAAGGTCAAAATTTGGACCTGAAAAAAAAACATAAAGGGTAACACTGTCATTTTTTTTTTTTGGCCGAAATTTTGACCCCCTCCGATCTTCTTGAAACTCTGGATTCCGACAGAGGGCCACGAGACTTCGACCAGAGCGCAAAAATGGAGGCTCTAGACCCTTCCAGAGCCGAGATATCAAAGGTCAAAATTTGGACCTGAAAAAAAAACATGAGGGGTAACACTGTCATTTTTTTTTTGGCCGAAATTTTGACCCCCTCCGATCTTCTTGAATCTCTGGATTCTGACAGAGGGCCACGAGACTTCGACCAGCGTGCAAAAATGGAAGCTCTAGACCCTTCCAGAGCCGAGATATCGAAGGTCAAAATTTGGACCTGAAAAAAAAACATAAGGGGTAACACTGTCAATTTTTTTTTTTGGCCGAAATTTTGACCCCCTCCGATCTTCTTGAAACTCTGGATTCTGACAGAGGGCCACGAGACTTCGACCAGCGTGCAAAAATGGAGGCTCTAGACCCTTCCAGAGCCGAGATATCAAAGGTCAAAATTTGGACCTGAAAAAAAAACATAAGGGGTAACACTGTCATTTTTTTTTTTTGGCCGAAATTTTGACCCCCTCCGATCTTCTTGAAACTCTGGATTCTGACAGAGGGCCACGAGACTTCGACCAGCGCGCAAAAATGGAGGCTCTAGACCCTTCCAGAGCCGAGATATCGAAGGTCAAAATTTGGACCTGAAAAAAAAAACATAAGGGGTAACACTGTCATTTTTTTTTTTGGCCGAAATTTTGACCCCCTCCGATCTTCTTGAAACTCTGGATTCCGACAGAGGGCCACGAGACTTCGACCAGCGCGCAAAAATGGAGGCTCTAGACCCTTCCAGAGCCGGGATATCAAAGGTCAAAATTTGGACCTGAAAAAAAACATAAGGGGTAACACTGTCATTTTTTTTTTTGGCCGAAATTTTGACCCCCTCCGATCTTCTTGAAACTCTGGATTCTGACAGAGGGCCACGAGACCTCGACCAGCGCGCAAAAATGGAGGCTCTAGACCCTTCCAGAGCCGAGATATCGAAGGTCAAAATTTGGACCTGAAAAAAAAACATAAGGGGTAACACTGTCATTTTTTTTTTGGCCGAAATTTTGACCCCCTCCGATCTTCTTGAAACTCTGGATTCTGACAGAGGGCCACGAGACCTCGACCAGCGCGCAAAAATGGAGGCTCTAGACCCTTCCAGAGCCGAGATATCGAAGGTCAAAATTTGGACCTGAAAAAAAAACATAAGGGGTAACACTGTCATTTTTTTTTATTGGCTGAAATTTTGACCCCCTCCGATCTTCTTGAAACTCTGGATTCTGACAGAGGGCCACGAGACTTCGACCAGCGCGCAAAAATGGAGGCTCTAGACCCTTCCAGAGCCGAGATATCGAAGGTCAAAATTTGGACCTGAAAAAAAAACATAAGGGGTAACACTGTCATTTTTTTTTTTTGCCGAAATTTTGACCCCCTCCGATCTTCTTGAAACTCTGGATTCCGACAGAGGGCCACGAGACTTCGACCAGCGCGCAAAAATGGAGGCTCTAGACCCTTCCAGAGCCGAGATATCGAAGGTCAAAATTTGGACCTGAAAAAAAAACATAAGGGGTAACACTGTCATTTTTTTTTTTTGGCCGAAATTTTGACCCCCTCCGATCTTCTTGAAACTCTGGATTCCGACAGAGGGCCACGAGACTTCGACCAGCGCGCAAAAATGGAGGCTCTAGACCCTTCCAGAGCCGAGATATCAAAGGTCAAAATTTGGACCTGAAAAAAAAACATAAGGGGTAACACTGTCATTTTTTTTTTTTGGCCGAAATTTTGACCCCCTCCGATCTTCTTGAAACTCTGGATTCTGACAGAGGGCCACGAGACTTCGACCAGCGCGCAAAAATGGAGGCTCTAGACCCTTCCAGAGCCGAGATATCGAAGGTCAAAATTTGGACCTGAAAAAAAAAACATAAGGGGTAACACTGTCATTTTTTTTTTTGGCCGAAATTTTGACCCCCTCCGATCTTCTTGAAACTCTGGATTCTGACAGAGGGCCACGAGACTTCGACCAGTGCGCAAAAATGGAGGCTCTAGACCCTTCCAGAGCCGAGATATCGAAGGTCAAAATTTGGACCTGAAAAAAAAAACATAAGGGGTAACACTGTCATTTTTTTTTTTTGGCCGAAATTTTGACCCCCTCCGATCTTCTTGAAACTCTGGATTCTGACAGAGGGCCACGAGACTTCGACCAGCGCGCAAAAATGGAGGCTCTAGACCCTTCCAGAGCCGAGATATCGAAGGTCAAAATTTGGACCTGAAAAAAAAACATAAGGGGTAACACTGTCATTTTTTTTTTTTGGCCGAAATTTTGACCCCCTCCGATCTTCTTGAAACTCTGGATTCTGACAGAGGGCCACGAGACTTCGACCAGCGCGCAAAAATGGAGGCTCTAGACCCTTCCAGAGCCGAGATATCGAAGGTCAAAATTTGGACCTGAAAAAAAAAACATAAGGGGTAACACTGTCAATTTTTTTTTGGCCGAAATTTTGACCCCCTCCGATCTTCTTGAAACTCTGGATTCTGACAGAGGGCCACGAGACTTCGACCAGCACGCAAAAATGGAGGCTCTAGACCCTTCCAGAGCCGAGATATCGAAGGTCAAAATTTGGACCTGAAAAAAAAACATAAGGGGTAACACTATCATTTTTTTTTTTTTGGCCGAAATTTTGACCCCCTCCGATCTTCTTGAAACTCTGGATTCCGACAGAGGGCCACGAGACTTCGACCAGCGCGCAAAAATGGAGGCTCTAGACCCTTCCAGAGCCGAGATATCAAAGGTCAAAATTTGGACCTGAAAAAAAACATAAGGGGTAACACTGTCATTTTTTTTTTTGGCCGAAATTTTGACCCCCTCCGATCTTCTTGAAACTCTGGATTCCGACAGAGGGCCACGAGACTTCGACCAGCGCGCAAAAATGGAGGCTCTAGACCCTTCCAGAGCCGAGATATCAAAGGTCAAAATTTGGACCTGAAAAAAAAACATAAGGGGTAACACTGTCATTTTTTTTTTTTGGCCGAAATTTTGACCCCCTCCGAACTTCTTGAAACTCTGGATTCCGACAGAGGGCCACGAGACTTCGACCAGCGCGCAAAAATGGAGGCTCTAGACCCTTCCAGAGCCGAGATATCAAAGGTCAAAATTTGGACCTGAAAAAAAAACATAAGGGGTAACACTGTCATTTTTTTTTTTGGCCGAAATTTTGACCCCCTCCGATCTTCTTGAAACTCTGGATTCTGACAGAGGGCCACGAGACTTCGACCAGCGCGCAAAAATGGAGGCTCTAGACCCTTCCAGAGCCGAGATATCGAAGGTCAAAATTTGGACCTGAAAAAAAAACATAAGGGGTAACACTGTCATTTTTTTTTTTTTGCCCGAAATTTTGACCCCCTCCGATCTTCTTGAAACTCTGGATTCTGACAGAGGGCCACGAGACTTCGACCAGCGCGCAAAAATGGAGGCTCTAGACCCTTCCAGAGCCGAGATATCGAAGGTCAAAATTTGGACCTGAAAAAAAAACATAAGGGGTAACACTGTCATTTTTTTTTTTGGCCGAAATTTTGACCCCCTCCGATCTTCTTGAATCTCTGGATTCTGACAGAGGGCCACGAGACTTCGACCAGCGCGCAAAAATGGAGGCTCTAGACCCTTCCAGAGCCGAGATATCGAAGGTCAAAATTTGGACCTGAAAAAAAAACATAAGGGGTAACACTGTCAATTTTTTTTTTTGGCCGAAATTTTGACCCCCTCCGATCTTCTTGAAACTCTGGATTCTGACAGAGGGCCACGAGACTTCGACCAGCGTGCAAAAATGGAGGCTCTAGACCCTTCCAGAGCCGAGATATCAAAGGTCAAAATTTGGACCTGAAAAAAAAACATAAGGGGTAACACTGTCATTTTTTTTTTTGGCCGAAATTTTGACCCCCTCCGATCTTCTTGAAACTCTGGATTCTGACAGAGGGCCACGAGACTTCGACCAGCGCGCAAAAATGGAGGCTCTAGACCCTTCCAGAGCCGAGATATCGAAGGTCAAAATTTGGACCTGAAAAAAAAAACATAAGGGGTAACACTGTCATTTTTTTTTTTGGCCGAAATTTTGACCCCCTCCGATCTTCTTGAAACTCTGGATTCCGACAGAGGGCCATGAGACTTCGACCAGCGCGCAAAAATGGAGGCTCTAGACCCTTCCAGAGCCGGGATATCAAAGGTCAAAATTTGGACCTGAAAAAATAACATAAGGGGTAACACTGTCATTTTTTTTTTTGGCCGAAATTTTGACCCCCTCCGATCTTCTTGAAACTCTGGATTCTGACAGAGGGCCACGAGACCTCGACCAGCGCGCAAAAATGGAGGCTCTAGACCCTTCCAGAGCCGAGATATCGAAGGTCAAAATTTGGACCTGAAAAAAAAACATAAGGGGTAACACTGTCATTTTTTTTTTGGCCGAAATTTTGACCCCCTCCGATCTTCTTGAAACTCTGGATTCTGACAGAGGGCCACGAGACCTCGACCAGCGCGCAAAAATGGAGGCTCTAGACCCTTCCAGAGCCGAGATATCGAAGGTCAAAATTTGGACCTGAAAAAAAAACATAAGGGGTAACACTGTCATTTTTTTTTATTGGCCGAAATTTTGACCCCCTCCGATCTTCTTGAAACTCTGGATTCTGACAGAGGGCCACGAGACTTCGACCAGCGCGCAAAAATGGAGGCTCTAGACCCTTCCAGAGCCGAGATATCGAAGGTCAAAATTTGGACCTGAAAAAAAAAACATAAGGGGTAACACTGTCATTTTTTTTTTTTTGCCGAAATTTTGACCCCCTCCGATCTTCTTGAAACTCTGGATTCCGACAGAGGGCCACGAGACTTCGACCAGCGCGCAAAAATGGAGGCTCTAGACCCTTCCAGAGCCGAGATATCGAAGGTCAAAATTTGGACCTGAAAAAAAAACATAAGGGGTAACACTGTCATTTTTTTTTTTTGGCCGAAATTTTGACCCCCTCCGATCTTCTTGAAACTCTGGATTCCGACAGAGGGCCACGAGACTTCGACCAGCGCGCAAAAATGGAGGCTCTAGACCCTTCCAGAGCCGAGATATCAAAGGTCAAAATTTGGACCTGAAAAAAAAACATAAGGGGTAACACTGTCATTTTTTTTTTTTTGGCCGAAATTTTGACCCCCTCCGATCTTCTTGAAACTCTGGATTCTGACAGAGGGCCACGAGACTTCGACCAGCGCGCAAAAATGGAGGCTCTAGACCCTTCCAGAGCCGAGATATCGAAGGTCAAAATTTGGACCTGAAAAAAAAAACATAAGGGGTAACACTGTCATTTTTTTTTTTGGCCGAAATTTTGACCCCCTCCGATCTTCTTGAAACTCTGGATTCTGACAGAGGGCCACGAGACTTCGACCAGTGCGCAAAAATGGAGGCTCTAGACCCTTCCAGAGCCGAGATATCGAAGGTCAAAATTTGGACCTGAAAAAAAAAACATAAGGGGTAACACTGTCATTTTTTTTTTTTGGCCGAAATTTTGACCCCCTCCGATCTTCTTGAAACTCTGGATTCTGACAGAGGGCCACGAGACTTCGACCAGCGCGCAAAAATGGAGGCTCTAGACCCTTCCAGAGCCGAGATATCGAAGGTCAAAATTTGGACCTGAAAAAAAAAACATAAGGGGTAACACTGTCAATTTTTTTTTGGCCGAAATTTTGACCCCCTCCGATCTTCTTGAAACTCTGGATTCTGACAGAGGGCCACGAGACTTCGACCAGCACGCAAAAATGGAGGCTCTAGACCCTTCCAGAGCCGAGATATCGAAGGTCAAAATTTGGACCTGAAAAAAAAACATAAGGGGTAACACTATCATTTTTTTTTTTTTGGCCGAAATTTTGACCCCCTCCGATCTTCTTGAAACTCTGGATTCCGACAGAGGGCCACGAGACTTCGACCAGCGCGCAAAAATGGAGGCTCTAGACCCTTCCAGAGCCGAGATATCAAAGGTCAAAATTTGGACCTGAAAAAAAAACATAAGGGGTAACACTGTCATTTTTTTTTTTTGGCCGAAATTTTGACCCCCTCCGATCTTCTTGAAACTCTGGATTCCGACAGAGGGCCACGAGACTTCGACCAGCGCGCAAAAATGGAGGCTCTAGACCCTTCCAGAGCCGAGATATCAAAGGTCAAAATTTGGACCTGAAAAAAAAACATAAGGGGTAACACTGTCATTTTTTTTTTTTGGCCGAAATTTTGACCCCCTCCGAACTTCTTGAAACTCTGGATTCCGACAGAGGGCCACGAGACTTCGACCAGCGCGCAAAAATGGAGGCTCTAGACCCTTCCAGAGCCGAGATATCAAAGGTCAAAATTTGGACCTGAAAAAAAAACATAAGGGGTAACACTGTCATTTTTTTTTTGGCCGAAATTTTGACCCCCTCCGATCTTCTTGAAACTCTGGATTCTGACAGAGGGCCACGAGACTTCGACCAGCGCGCAAAAATGGAGGCTCTAGACCCTTCCAGAGCCGAGATATCGAAGGTCAAAATTTGGACCTGAAAAAAAAACATAAGGGGTAACACTGTCATTTTTTTTTTTTTGCCCGAAATTTTGACCCCCTCCGATCTTCTTGAAACTCTGGATTCTGACAGAGGGCCACGAGACTTCGACCAGCGCGCAAAAATGGAGGCTCTAGACCCTTCCAGAGCCGAGATATCGAAGGTCAAAATTTGGACCTGAAAAAAAAACATAAGGGGTAACACTGTCATTTTTTTTTTGGCCGAAATTTTGACCCCCTCCGATCTTCTTGAATCTCTGGATTCTGACAGAGGGCCACGAGACTTCGACCAGCGCGCAAAAATGGAGGCTCTAGACCCTTCCAGAGCCGAGATATCAAAGGTCAAAATTTGGACCTGAAAAAAAAACATAAGGGGTAACACTGTCAATTTTTTTTTTGGCCGAAATTTTGACCCCCTCCGATCTTCTTGAAACTCTGGATTCTGACAGAGGGCCACGAGACTTCGACCAGCGTGCAAAAATGGAGGCTCTAGACCCTTCCAGAGCCGAGATATCAAAGGTCAAAATTTGGACCTGAAAAAAAAACATAAGGGGTAACACTGTCATTTTTTTTTTTTTGGCCGAAATTTTGACCCCCTCCGATCTTCTTGAAACTCTGGATTCCGACAGAGGGCCACGAGACTTCGACCAGCGCGCAAAAATGGAGGCTCTAGACCCTTCCAGAGCCGAGATATCAAAGGTCAAAATTTGGACCTGAAAAAAAAAACATAAGGGGTAACACTGTCATTTTTTTTTTTGGGCCGAAATTTTGACCCCCTCCGATCTTCTTGAAACTCTGGATTCTGACAGAGGGCCACGAGACTTCGACCAGCGCGCAAAAATGGAGGCTCTAGACCCTTCCAGAGCCGAGATATCGAAGGTCAAAATTTGGACCTGAAAAAAAAAAACATAAGGGGTAACACTGTCATTTTTTTTTTTGGCCGAAATTTTGACCCCCTCCGATCTTCTTGAAACTCTGGATTCCGACAGAGGGCCACGAGACTTCGACCAGCGCGCAAAAATGGAGGTTCTAGACCCTTCCAGAGCCGAGATATCAAAGGTCAAAATTTGGACCTGAAAAAAAACATAAGGGGTAACACTGTCATTTTTTTTTTTTGGCCGAAATTTTGACCCCCTCCGATCTTCTTGAAACTCTGGATTCTGACAGAAGGCCACGAGACCTCGACCAGCGCGCAAAAATGGAGGCTCTAGACCCTTCCAGAGCCGAGATATCGAAGGTCAAAATTTGGACCTGAAAAAAAAAACATAAGGGGTAACACTGTCATTTTTTTTTTGGCCGAAATTTTGACACCCTCCGATCTTCTTGAAACTCTGGATTCTGACAGAGGGCCACGAGACCTCGACCAGCGCGCAAAAATGGAGGCTCTAGACCCTTCCAGAGCCGAGATATCGAAGGTCAAAATTTGGACCTGAAAAAAAAACATAAGGGGTAACACTGTCATTTTTTTTTTTGGCCGACATTTTGACCCCCTCCGATCTTCTTGAAACTCTGGATTCTGACAGAGGGCCACGAGACTTCGACCAGCGCGCAAAAATGGAGGCTCTAGACCCTTCCAGAGCCGAGATATCGAAGGTCAAAATTTGGACCTGAAAAAAAAAACATAAGGGGTAACACTGTCATTTTTTTTTTTTTTGGCCGAAATTTTGACCCCCTCCGATCTTCTTGAAACTCTGGATTCTGACAGAGGGCCACGAGACTTCGACCAGCGCGCAAAAATGGAGGCTCTAGACCCTTCCAGAGCCGAGATATCGAAGGTCAAAATTTGGACCTGAAAAAAAAACATAAGGGGTAACACTGTCATTTTTTTTTTTTTGGCCGAAATTTTGACCCCCTCCGATCTTCTTGAAACTCTGGATTCTGACAGAGGGCCACGAGACTTCGACCAGCGCGCAAAAATGGAGGCTCTAGACCCTTCCAGAGCCGAGATATCGAAGGTCAAAATTTGGACCTGAAAAAAAAAACATAAGGGGTAACACTGTCAATTTTTTTTTTGGCCGAAATTTTGACCCCCTCCGATCTTCTTGAAACTCTGGATTCTGACAGAGGGCCACGAGACTTCGACCAGCGCGCAAAAATGGAGGCTCTAGACCCTTCCAGAGCCGAGATATCGAAGGTCAAAATTTGGACCTGAAAAAAAAACATAAGGGGTAACACTGTCATTTTTTTTTTTTTGGCCGAAATTTTGACCCCCTCCGATCTTCTTGAAACTCTGGATTCTGACAGAGGGCCACGAGACTTCGACCAGCGCGCAAAAATGGAGGCTCTAGACCCTTCTAGAGCCGAGATATCGAAGGTCAAAATTTGGACCTGAAAAAAAAACATAAGGGGTAACACTGTCATTTTTTTTTTGGCCGAAATTTTGACCCCCTCCGATCTTCTTGAAACTCTGGATTCTGACAGAGGGCCACGAGACTTCGACCAGCGCGCAAAAATGGAGGCTCTAGACCCTTCCAGAGCCGAGATATCGAAGGTCAAAATTTGGACCTGAAAAAAAACATAAGGGGTAACACTGTCATTTTTTTTTTTGGCCGAAATTTTGACCCCCTCCGATCTTCTTGAAACTCTGGATTCTGACAGAGGGCCACGAGACTTCGACCAGCGCGCAAAAATGGAGGCTCTAGACCCTTCCAGAGCCGAGATATCGAAGGTCAAAATTTGGACCTGAAAAAAAAACATAAGGGGTAACACTGTCATTTTTTTTTTTTGGTCGAAATTTTAACCCCCTCGGATCTTCTTGAAACTCTGGATTCTGACAGAGGGCCACGAGACTTCAACCAGCACGCAAAAATGGAGGCTCTAGACCCTTCCAGAGCCGAGATATCGAAGGTCAAAATTTGGACCTGAAAAAAAAACATAAGGGGTAACACTGTCATTTTTTTTTTTGGCCGAAATTTTGACCCCCTCCGATCTTCTTGAAACTCTGGATTCTGACAGAGGGCCACGAGACTTCGACCAGCGCGCAAAAATGGAGGCTCTAGACCCTTCCAGAGCCGAGATATCGAAGGTCAAAATTTGGACCTGAAAAAAAAACATAAGGGGTAACACTGTCATTTTTTTTTTGGGCAAAATTTTGACCCCCTCCGATCTTCTTGAAACTTTGGATTCTGACAGAGGGCCACGAGACTTCGACCAGCGCGCAAAAATGGAGGCTCTAGACCCTTCCAGAGCCGAGATATCGAAGGTCAAAATTTGGACCTGAAAAAAAACATAAGGGGTAACACTGTCATTTTTTTTTTTGGCCGAAATTTTGACCCCCTCCGATCTTCTTGAAACTCTGGATTCTGACAGAGGGCCACGAGACTTCGACCAGCGCGCAAAAATGGAGGCTCTAGACCCTTCCAGAGCCGAGATATCGAAGGTCAAAATTTGGACCTGAAAAAAAAACATAAGGGGTAACACTGTCATTTTTTTTTTTTGGCCGAAATTTTGACCCCCTCCGATCTTCTTGAAACTCTGGATTCTGACAGAGGGCCACGAGACTTCGACCAGCGCGCAAAAATGGAGGCTCTAGACCCTTCCAGAGCCGAGATATCGAAGGTCAAAATTTGGACCTGAAAAAAAAAACATAAGGGGTAACACTGTCATTTTTTTTTGGCCGAAATTTTGACCCCCTCCGATCTTCTTGAAACTCTGGATTCTGACAGAGGGCCACGAGACTTCGACCAGCGCGCAAAAATGGAGGCTCTAGACCCTTCCAGAGCCGAGATATCGAAGGTCAAAATTTGGACCTGAAAAAAAAACATAAGGGGTAACACTGTCATTTTTTTTTTTGGCCGAAATTTTGACCCCCTCCGATCTTCTTGAAACTCTGGATTCTGACAGAGGGTCACGAGACTTCGACCAGCACGCAAAAATGGAGGCTCTAGACCCTTCCAGAGCCGAGATATCGAAGGTCAAAATTTGGACCCGAAAAAAAAAACATAAGGTGTAACACTGTCGTTTTTTTTTTTGCCGAAATTTTGACCCCCTCCGATCTTCTTGAAACTCTGGATTCTGACAGAGGGCCACGAGACTTCGACCAGCGCGCAAAAATGGAGGCTCTAGACCCTTCCAGAGCCGAGATATCGAAGGTCAAAATTTGGACCCGAAAAAAAAACATAAGGGGTAACACTGTCATTTTTTTTTTGGCCGAAATTTTGACCCCCTCCGATCTTCTTGAAACTCTGGATTCTGACAGAGGGCCACGAGACTTTGACCAGCGCGCAAAAAATTGAGGCTCTAGACCCTTCCAGAGCCGAGATATCGAAGGTCAAAATTTGGACCCGAAAAAAAAACATAAGGGGTAACACTGTCATTTTGGTTTTTTTTGGTCGAAATTTTGACCCCCTCCGATCTTCTTGAAACTCTGGATTCTGACAGAGGGCCACAAGACTTCGACCAGCGCGCAAAAAATTGAAGCTCTAGACCCTTCCAGAGCCGAGAAATCGAAGGTCAAAATTTGGACCCGAAAAAAAAACATAAGGGGTAACACTGTCATATTTTTTGGACGATATTTTAACCCCCTCCGATCTTCTTGAAACTCTGGATTCTGACAGAGGGCCACGAGACTTCGACCAGCGCGCAAAAATGGAGGCTCTAGACCCTTCCAGAGCCGAGATATCGAAGGTCAAAATTTGGACCCGAAAAAAAAACATAAGGGGTAACACTGTCATTTTTTTTTGGGGCCGAAATTTTGACCCCCTCCGATCTTCTTGAAACTCTGGATTGTGACAGAGGTCCACGAGACTTCGACCAGCGCGCAAAAATGGAGGCTCTAGACCCTTCCAGAGCTGAGATATTGAAATACCACGCACTATTAATGCCATTATAAATATCTCAATATCTCAGCCCTGGAAGGGTCTAGAGCTTCCATTTTTGCACTCAGGTCTAAGTCTTTATATATCCTGCTTTATATTTTGGGGTGAAGTGTGACCAGGATCTGGCTTTGATGAGATTCACACACTGACTGCAGTGTGTTTGTGTGTGTGTTCACCTGCTGGCTGGTGTAGTACACAGTAGTGCAGTGCCAGATCAGTGCTGTGTGTAATAAGCCCAGCAGTGCTTATGTGGACTAGTGCGTGTTGGCACTGATTGTGTCCTCTTCTCATCCGTTCCTCCACTCCTCCAGCACCTGACTGCCATGAAGACATGTGATGGATCCGTGTCAATATCTGGATTCTGATAACACCTGGTTTGGCCTATACATTCTTTTACATTCCAAGTTATTTAAGCCTCTAAATGTGTGTGTAGTGTGCCGTTATAACCAATCTTCAGGCAGTTTCAGGAGATTTATGTAAGACGTTGCACCCCCCCCCCCCCTTTTTTTGAAGGAAAAGTGTTGGACATATAATGGCATAAATGCTATGTGGGATCTCCATATCTCAGCTCACAAAGTGTATAGACACAGTGACAGCAACGACAGTGGTACTCCTTTCATTTTTTTTTCAGGCGAGAAATTAAGTTTCTCCAATCTTCTCAAAACTCTGGATTCTGATAGAGGGTCATGAGACTTAGACCTGAGTGCAAAAATGGAGGCTCTAGACCCTTCCAGAGCTGAGATATCGAAACTCAAAATTTTGACCAGAAAAAAAAACCGACAGTGTTACCCCTTATGTTTTGTTTTTTTTGGCCGAAAAATTAAGTTTCCCCAATCTTCTCAAAACTCTGGATTCTGACAGAGGGCCATGAGACTTAGACCTGAGTGCAAAATTGTAGGCTCTAGACCCTTCCAGAGCTGAGATATTGAAACTCAAAATTTTGACCAGAAAAAAAAAAAACGACAGTGTTACCCCTTATGTTTTGGGGGGTTTTTTTGGCCGAAAAATTAAGTTTCCCCAATCTTCTCAAAACTCTGGATTCTGATAGAGGGCCATGAGACTTAGACCTGAGTGCAAAAATGGAGGCTCTAGACCCTTCCAGAGCTGAGATATTGAAATACCACGCACCATTAATGCCATTATAAATATCTCAATATCTCAGCCCTGGAAGGGTCTAGAGCTTCCATTTTTGCACTCAGGTCTAAGTCTTTATATATCCTGCTTTATATTTTGGGGTGAAGTGTGACCAGGATCTGGCTTTGATGAGATTCACACACTGACTGCAGTGTGTTTGTGTGTGTGTTCACCTGCTGGCTGGTGTAGTACACAGTAGTGCAGTGCCAGATCAGTGCTGTGTGTAATAAGCCCAGCAGTGCTTATGTGGACTAGTGCGTGTTGGCACTGATTGTGTCCTCTTCTCATCCGTTCCTCCACTCCTCCAGCACCTGACTGCCATGAAGACATGTGATGGATCCGTGTCAATATCTGGATCCTGATAACACCTGGTTTGGCCTATACATTCTTTAACATTCCCAGTTATTTAAGCCTCTAAATGTGTGTGTTGTGTGCCGTTATAACCAATCTTCAGGCAGTTTCAGGAGATTTATGTAAGACGTTGCACCCCCCCCCCCCACCCCCACCCCCCCCCCCCCCACCTTTTTTTTTGAAGGAAAAGTGTTGGACATATAATGGCATAAATACTATGTGGGATCTCCATATCTCAGCTCACAAAGTGTATAGACACAGTGACAGCAACGACAGTGGTACCCCTTTCATTTTTTTTTCAGGCGAGAAATTAAGTTTCTCCTATCTTCTCAAAACTCTGGATTCTGATAGAGGGTCATGAGACTTAGACCTGAGTGCAAAAATGGAGGCTCTAGACCCTTCCAGAGCTGAGATATCGAAACTCAAAATTTTGACCAGAAAAAAAAAACGACAGTGTTACCCCTTATGTTTTGTTTTTTTTTTTTGGCCGAAAAATTAAGTTTCCCCAATCTTCTCAAAACTCTGGATTCTGATAGAGGGCCATGAGACTTAGACCTGAGTGCAAAAATGAAGGCTCTAGACCCTTCCAGAGCTGAGATATCGAAACTCAAAATTTTGACCAGAAAAAAAAAACGACAGTGTTACCCCTTATGTTTTGGGTTTTTTTTTTGGCCGAAAAATTAAGTTTCCCCAATCTTCTCAAAACTCTGGATTCTGATAGAGGGCCACGAGACTTAGACCTGAGTGCCAAAATGGAGGCTCTAGACCCTTCCAGAGCTGAGATATTGAAACTCAACATTTTGACCAGAAAAAAACGACAGTGTTACCCCTTATGTTTTTTTTTTTTTTTTTTTTTTTGGCCGAAAAATTAAGTTTCCCCAATCTTCTCAAAACTCTGGATTCTGATAGAGGGCCATGAGACTTAGACCTGAGTGCAAAATTGTAGGCTCTAGACCCTTCCAGAGCTGAGATATTGAAATACCACGCACCATTAATGCCATTATAAATATCTCAATATCTCAGCCCTGGAAGGGTCTAGAGCTTCCATTTTTGCACTCAGGTCTAAGTCTTTATATATCCTGCTTTATATTTTGGGGTGAAGTGTGACCAGGATCTGGCTTTGATGAGATTCACACACTGACTGCAGTGTGTTTGTGTGTGTGTTCACCTGCTGGCTGGTGTAGTACACAGTAGTGCAGTGCCAGATCAGTGCTGTGTGTAATAAGCCCAGCAGTGCTTATGTGGACTAGTGCGTGTTGGCACTGATTGTGTCCTCTTCTCATCCGTTCCTCCACTCCTCCAGCACCTGACTGCCATGAAGACATGTGATGGATCCGTGTCAATATCTGGATTCTGATAACACCTGGTTTGGCCTATACATTCTTTTACATTCCAAGTTATTTAAGCCTCTAAATGTGTGTGTAGTGTGCCGTTATAACCAATCTTCAGGCAGTTTCAGGAGATTTATGTAAGACGTTAAACGCCCCCCCCCCCCCCCACCCCCCTTTTGTAGGAAAGGTGTTGGACATATAATGGCATAAATGCTATGTGGGATCTCCCTATCTCAGCTCTCAAAGTGTATAGACACAGTGACAGCAACGACAGTGGTACCCCTTTCGGGTTTTTTTTTCAGGCGAGAAATTACGTTTCTCCAAAACTCTGGATTCTGATAGAGGATCATGAGACTTAGACCTGAGTGCAATAATGGAGGCTCTAGACCTTCCAGAGCTGAAATATCGAAACTCAAAATTTCGACCCGAAAAAAAAAAAAAAAACGACAGTGGTACCCCTTTCGTTTTTTTTTTTGTTTGTTTGTTTGTTTCGGGCGAGAAATTAAGTTTCTCCAATCTTCTCAAAACTGTGTATTCTGATAAAGGGCCATGAGACTTAGACCTGAGTGCAAAAATGGAGGCTCTAGACCCTTCCTGATCTGGGATATTGACATCCCACGTAGCATTTATGCCATTATAAATATCACATTATCTCAGCTCTGGAAGGGTCTAGACCCTCAATTTTTGCATTCAAGTCTCATGGCCCTCTATCGGAAACCAGAGTTTCAAGAAGATCAGAGAAACTCAAAATTTCGACCCGAAAAAAACGACAGTGGGTATCCCTTTCATTTTTTTTCCGGGTGAGAAATTAAGTTTCTCCAATCTTCTCAAAACTCTGAATTCTAATAGAGGTCAATGAGACTTAGACCTGAGTGCAAAAATGGAGGCTCTAGACCCTTCCAGAGCTGAGATATCTAAACTCAAAATTTCGACCCAAAAAAAGAAAAAAAAAAACAAGTGTTACCCCTTTCTTTTTTTTTTCTTTTTTTTTCGGGCGAGAAATTAAGTTTCTCCAATCTTCTCAAAACTCTGGATTCTGATAGAGGGACATGAGACATGACACCTTAGCGCAAAAATGGCTTCCAGAGCTGAGATATTGAGATCCCATGTAGAATTTATGCCATTATAAAAATAGTGGGCTCGCGGACGGTGGATTTTTGGGACGGCGCTTGGTGCCCCAGACCCCGGTGGGCCTGCTGAGCGCAGTAAAGTAGTCTTTATCACGACAGGAACTTTAGTTAAAATGTCTTTCAAATATACTACCCGAAACCCCATTAAAAGTGCATCAACATCAAAAAAGTGCATCTATCCATTAAAAATATATATTAATATAAAATATTTAAAATATTCATATTTAAGTTGCACTTTAGATTTAAGTCAAATCCATATGTTCGTTTGGCCAGAAGTTATTTTACTTTATAAAGTTTTAAATATGGATATTTTTCTTACATCTCCATCTTCCCATTACTCCACATAAAGTCAACATCTGAGATACCGTATTTTCATCAGCTAAATGTTCAAGCACTTCAGAACTGTATATTCTCTCCACATGAAAAAGTTTCAAAAATGTATTGGTACTGTGATCGGTACAATTGATTGGATGACAAAGTCCAATCTCATGGACTGCAGGCTTTAAACTAGGTGAAATGCTCAAGAAGTTAAAAAAGGGGGTTGACATGTGATGTCCATTGTAATGGATACAGGGTATCCATTTAGTCGAACAAACAGCTCGTGACAGAATAAAGACCAACTGAATGACACTTTATTTAATTTAAGTAGATAATCTCAAATGAAGATCACTGAACTCCAGCTACTTGTCTTTGTTTTCAGATCATCTGTGCTTCTTCAGCAGTGTAGAGCACGAGCATGGTTGCCAAATACTATTGACAAGACCGGGTAGAAAACGTGTTCTTTTAACAGAAAAGCTCTGACTGGGGATTTAATTATTTAAATCTGGCAACCAAGCATGAACGCTCGTTAACAGTCTGTAAAAAAATAAATAATAAATAAACGGATGACAAGTCGGACAAGAAATTTAAGGTCCGTACGTGAAATTTAAGACCTCTTTATCGTAAATTTCAGTTTTTAAGACATTTTCAAGCCTTAAAAAGCGAAAATTTTATTTAAGACGTTTTAAAGGGGTGGTTGATTCCAGTTTCACTTTTTTGATTTTAAATAGTGTGTAATGTTGCTGTTGGTGTATGAACAGTATCTGCAAATTTGCAGCGCTGAAAGTTCAATGTAAGCAGAGATATCGTCTTTTAAAAACCAGGAAGTGTAAACGTCTACAAAAACGACTCGATTGGGACTACAACGGGTTATGGTACTTCACTAACCCACACATTTGCATCAACCACTCCCTTCGGAATATGCAGGAAATGGCATAAGCATATTTCTGCAGCACGTCGAGTGAGCTGTGTTTACGCAGCTGTCAGGTCTTCTGTGTTTCGAGCTTCCCACGGATGCTATACTTCATCAACAATGGATACAATTTATGTTTGATTATATTCCTCAAAGTGACGATCGTAATCTAGCTCTCTGTGCTGCGCATTTTTTGGAAGACAGCTTCCAGAATCTCCACGAGTTCAATGCAGCAAGTAACTGTTAATAAACAATGAAGCAGATCCAACTTTAAAAACAGCGGCAGCAGTTGTTGGACCACAACCTGTAAGTAGGCTAAGACTTAATCGTTTTAAATGTATTTGCATGTATAATTCCAGACGTAACGTTAGCCTGTGTTTTATTTATGTTTTATTTTTTTCAAAATGTCAGCGCTGGCTTTATAGCCACTAGGCTACTAGTTATGCTAGTATTTTGTGTCTACGACAAACGTGTACAAACATTATGAACCTGAATTTTGTATAAGTACTAATGTTTTAAACATATTTTTCATGTATATATGCTTTATGACGTTATTTTCGATTTGATCAAGAACGTAAACTTGCCACCGCTGTTTGTGCTTAACATTAGTAGCCAGTCAGTTGCTATCGTTGCCAGTCAGATGCTATTGTGTAAAACAAACGTGTATATGGTTAAAAAAATATGGCAAATTATCATTCAGAAACATTTAGTAAGAGCCGTGTGTGGTGTGGTTCTGTTTGACTCGGTTCATCGCGGCTTTCTTGGTCTGATTCTGTCTCAAACTGATACTGCAGTTCGACACCATTATTTACATCTGGACCGGAGCTGGCGTTTCCCTGTTAAGGTAATAGGCGTTAACCTTCCGGACAACGTGAGCGACAGTTTAGCCAATCACAACACACCCGCCCAAACTAACCAATCTGAGCCTACGACGTGTTTCTGAGGGAGTGTTTTCATAGAATCAGGAAGTAAACCGCTCGTTCAGGGGACAAAGGAGAGCGCGGCTGACTATAAAGGTGAAGGTTTATGAAAGGTGAAGGTTTATGAAAAATAAGACTTTTTAAAAAAGAAAAACCACAAATACATGTTATTTTGCACCCCATAAACACAATCATGCAAAGAAAAAGAGGAGTAAACCACCCCTTTAAGACTTCTTAAGGTCCCGTGGGGACCCTGGACTGGAGTTGCAGCAGAATAAACCTTCACAGTGATTCTGTCGAGCCTTAGCAGGTTTTGGAGCAGCAGTCACAGGAAACTTTATGGCCGTCTTCACTGGTAATTCTGGAGAAGCCCTGACAGGATCTCTGGGCCCAAGGGAGCTGAGAAAGAGAGTTATGTGAAACCCCTTCTCTGGGACCCAGAGGCCAGTGGCAGAGACTTCCAGGGCGTTAGTGCGAGGAACTTGGGACGGGCTGAACAGAGAGCTCTGGGTGACTCCATTGTTAAAAATATGATTGGATGGTGCAGGACTTAACTAAAACTAAACTAACTATTTAAAATATACATCCTAGGCAAGTCATTCCGCAAGACGCTAAAACTACCGGCTCAAGCCAAGGCGCCAGACGCAACCGAGGCCTGCCAGCCCCGCAAGACGCTGAGGCTGGAGAGATGGAGGAGCTAACTTAACTAAGTAAAACTAAACTAACTATTTGCAAGAAGCACACATCCCCAGGCAAGCAGTTCCGCAAGACGCTAAAACTACCGCCTCAAGCCAAGGCGCCAGACGCAACCGAGGCCAGCCAGCCCCACAAGACGCAAAGGCTGAAGAGATGGAGGTGCTAACTTAACTAAAACTAAACTAACTATTTACAATATACATCCCTAGGCAAGTAGTTCCACAAGACGCTAAAACTACCGCCTCAAGCCAAGGTGCCAGAAGCAACCGAGGCCTGCCAGCCCCGCAAGACGCTGAAGCTGGAGAGATGGAGTGGTCTTCTGTTAGCCCACCAGACGCTACCCTCTCCTTGACCTGAAAAACAATTAGAAAGCATTTTTCATAAGGTATAAAAAATACATCTGTGCCATGTATAAGGATTGGGTATATGACAGTTACAGCAGGTACTGAATGGTAATGTAAAGAAGCTGATGTCCATATTCAAATAACCAAGCTAAGTTAACAAAAATGTAATGTACATATCGTCCCCTTGGAATTATAAGGTTCTATCTGCGTTCTGAGCAGTTTTGAGATATTGAGCTTCAAAGTTTTTGCATTACATATAGGAAAGTTTATATGTGGAACAAGTTTCATTCAAACATGAAAATAACAGGGACCCTAAATGTATTCTAAACATACAAGATCAAAATCCTCTCAAATTTGTAGATGGGGATTTTTGGAATGGGTCAAATGCAGATAGAACCTTCTACTTCTAAAAAAACACTTTTCGCTTAGAATTACAAGGTTCTATCTGCCAAAACATTATTTGTACATTTAAATTAAAAAAAAAAAGAATAATGTTGTAACAATGTCTCAACATGTGTTAGAAAGCAAAATTTTATCCATTCTATGACATTTATTTAATATTTTTAGCACTTCCATGTATTTAGGACATTTCAAATTAAGCTAGGTAGGCATAAATATTTTCCCCAGTGCATAATCTTCATTTTTGAAACCAATTTGGTGGGTAAATAAACACAATATTGCAGAAATTATAATTTTAATCTTTTTTTGCTTAGACAGAAAGCAGCCACTGTAATGCATCTGAGCAGGACTTTATTCCAGGTAAAGTGGGCCAGGTAAAATGGCTTTCTCTCTAGACCTCAATATGGCGGAAATAACATGCAAACGTTTATTGTTGTAATTTAGACCCCATTAATTAAATTTGTTAAATATTTGACCTAAAAGCCTTAATATGGTAAAAATTAAGACATTTTAAGGCTTTAAAAACTGCAAGAAAATCGACATGCTTCAGCAAATTAATTCATAATGTTTAATAATCATTGAAAAATTATTCACTGACTATATAATTGTCACAGTCTTCGTCTGCACCATTCTGTCTTCGTCAACTTCACTACACTTCCCAGCATCCTCTGTGATAGTCTCCACACCTGAACTCACTCCCTCAATCATCCACCTGTTCATCGTCCTGATCATCTGTGTCACCTGTCGTCACCTTGTTAGTGTTCATTTTGTATCTGTATTTAGTTCTCTCTGTTTCAGTCTGAGCTTGTCGGTCCTTGATTATGTTTCATAGATAGTGTGTGTAATTTTCTGCCAGTCTTCCTTGTACCTGATGGAGTTTTTGAGTAAATGTTTTGTATTGGAGCTTTGCATCAGCCTCAGCCTGTCTTCATTCCACAGTAAACTGTGACAGAAGAACCGACCAAACATGGATTTCCCTGCAGTAAGTCTAATGTGCCTTGAGCAGGGAAACAGCTCTCTTGAGGAACACCTGGAGGTTTTCCTGGATTTGTAACCTCAAACCAGTTTCCCAGATGACTGCCTCTGCACGTTTCTACGTGTGAGACTGGACAACACCACTCTAATTGTCTGGGGTACCACTTCAAGACAGCTTTGCCCAACTTTTGGAGTGGCTGCTGGGGTCCTGCGGATCATCCTTCACTGTTGATGACGTCACCAGCCCCACTCCAACGCCAGAGACCGGTGATCTGTGCTATCAAGTCTCGCGTTGTCAGCAGTCATGTCTCAGTAGGGCTGTTGCCATCTAGCGGTTGAGAAATGTAATTGCATTTTCATTTAATTTAAAATGAAAGACAGTCAAATAAAACCGTAGATTTTTTATTAATGTGTGACTGTGACAGCAAACATGTGAAAAACAAATAAACAATTTTAAGATTTATTTTGGCTATACTAATCGCTGGTCTAAATCAGGGCTATAGCCAAGCCGTTAAACGTAGACCACTGATTGCCTCGATTTCGCCGGTGGGCTAAATAGTAGAGAGGTTAAGCGACTTTTGACTTCAAGTCATGATGCAAAGGTCCCCTTTGGTATGGAAGTACCTTATGGCCATAGAAATAAATTTATCCTAAGACACAAGTGAGATCACATTTTGTTTCTTATATATGCTCATTTTTTAAAAATGGCAACCAATCATACTTGAGAGGCCCATATCTTTGCTTCTGTTATAGCTATAATGACAAATTTGGTATCAACGTGTACATTGTTGTGGTCAAGGAGTCCAGTAAAGTAGGTTCCAAGACTAGAAAACAATAATGTTGTCCTTACCATGACAATTGGAGGTGAAGTATGCAATTTTTTATCAAATAAAGCATGCCAAACACACAGTCCATTCACAACTTAAAAGGATAGTTCACTTTGAAATTAATTTTTGATATGTTTTAGCTTACCTCAAGGGCATCCAAGATGTAGGTGTCTTTGTTTCCAAAGTAGTTTCAATTTTGATATTTTTAGGTCAAACCGTTTGAGTCTATTAGTCATATAATGGAGGTCTATGAGGTCCACCTCAAAGAGCATGCACAGAGAAGTCCAAACTAAACATGATTAAATGACTCGTAAATGTAAGTACACATTGATGGCTTAAGACACGAAACGAGTGGTTTGTGTGAGAAAACGAACAGTATTTATATCGTTTTACCTCTTGTAACCACAGCCACGTCCAAGTGGTCTGAGGGCGCAGGCGCTTTGTGGCTGTGGTAACGAGAGGTAAAAACGATATAAATACTGTTCGTTTTCTCACACAAACCGCTCGTTTCGTGTCATTTACGAGTCATTGAATCATGTTTAAACTGGACTTCTCTGTGCATGCTCTTTGAGGTGGACCCCATAGACCTCCATTATATGACTGACAGACACAAACGGTTTGACCTAAAAATATAAAAATGGAAAATACTGTGGAAATAAAAACACCTACATCTTGGATGCACTTCAGGTAATCTAAAACATATCAAAAATGAATTTCAAAGTGAACTATCCCTTTAATAATTTCTGTTTCACCTTTACAGCCTTTACAGCACTGGCTGAAGACGCGGGTCCCGCGTCGAGCACTGGAATCCGGTCGTTCATGTCTCAAAGTAACTCAGAACTGTATCACAGCTCTGGAGCCCTGTGAGGCGGTCGACTGGTATCAGACAGGTGTAAACCTGGGGGAAATCTCGAAACTGAAAGTGGTTTCGACAGACGCCTCCAATTCGGGCTGCGGCGCCCTCTACGAGTTCATACCGACTTTTGGCCTGTGGTCAAGCCAAAAAAAGAGCTTGCACATAAACTGTCTAGGGATGAAGGCGGTTGAGAATGCCTTGGGGTTCTGTCTTCCCCCTCTAAAGGGCTACCATGTCCTTGTCAGCACGGACAACATGTCGGTGGTTTCGGCGGTCTGAGATCACGGAACTTTCATGCACTGGCAGAACGCCTGCTTGTATGTGTTCAGCGCAACCTACTCTCGTTGAGAGCGGCGCGTGTGCCAGGCCATCTGAATGTGGGTCCAGACAAGCTGTCCAGGGACAACGTTCCCCCAGGGGAATGGTCTTTCCACCCTCACAGTTCAGCTGTTGTGGGACACCTTTGGTACAGCAGAAGTCGGCCTCTTTCTGTCTCAAGACGACGCTCAGTGTCCAATATGCTTCACAAAGAACAGGGACGCGCTGGCCCATCACGAGCCCAGCTGCCCTCTCTATGCTTTCCCTGTGATCATGCTGTTACCACAGGTAATCAAGCGTATCAGGGAGAATGGTTCCTCTGTACTTCTAGTAGCACCGTTCTGGCTGAACCAAGTTTGGTTTCCGGAGCTGATACAGCTTCAGAGCTTGGCTGCGTGGCCTGTCCCGTAGAGGAGAGATCTCCTCTCACAGGCCGTGGGGACGATTTGGCACCCACGACCCGAGCTTTGGGCTCTGCATGTGTGGGCCATCAACGGGTACCCATCAGTCTCCCCGACGGAGTGTTAAACACGATTACGCAAGCTAGAGCGCCCTCTACTAGATGGCTTTATGCTTCCAAGTGGTCAGTGTTCTCAAGTTGGTGCTCAGCTCGCAACCCTGATCCACAAGATTGTGAATTATCGGAGGTTCTCTCCTTCCTACAGGAGCTCTTGGATAAGGGTAGATCCCCATCCATGCTCAAGGTATATGTGGCGGCTATTGCTGCACTTTTCAAACATTCGCATGGCCAGGAACAACCTTGTAGTCCGCTTCCTCAGGGGAGCTAGAAGGATGAACCCTCCTCGTCCCCCCCTCGGTTCCCATATGGGACCTTTCCTTGGTCTTTAAGGCCATGAAGGGTGCCCCTTTCAAACCTCTACAGTCTGTGGACCTTACGTATCTCTCATTGAAAACCGCCTGGCTATCGCCTCAGTCAAGATGGTGGGTGACTTATACGCACTTTCTGTTAGCGTGTCGTGCCTTGAGTTTGAGCCTAATGACTACAAGGTCATCCTCAAACCAAGACTTGGTTGTACTACCATCTGGTTTCGCTTCAGTCGATGAAAACCAAGGAGCATCCAATCAAGCTCTGGTTTATATAGGCATAAGCCACACCCATTTGCGTGGGACGTGACGTCTAAGGGCGCTGGCACCCTCATTGGTGCTTACTTCACGAGCAGTCCCTCGATAGGTGCAGCAGTTGCCGCAGAGTGGAGGGCTGCATTGGGATTGAGTCCCGCCGGGTCCCGCGGGAGCGAGCACTTTGAACTTTGCTGCGGGCGGGAATGGGCGGCTAAAAAAAACTGTGGAATCGGGAGGTAGCCTAGAGACATGATGGAGATGTCAATAAATGATGTGGAAAAGATCCTCAAAGGAGGTATTTACAGCACAAAACCTAAGCAAGGCAAGTCTGACATTTGGACTACTATTCATCTTCCTGATCAGTGCGTCAGAATACATGCAGGCCAGGGTAACGAAAAAAACAATCCCATGATTCTCTTTAATAATAGCAATACAAATACGTGTTTTTTTCCAGTGGGATGGGAGAAGACACAAAATCAATGCATCTCTATTATTGTGCGGGAATAAATTCTCAGAGTTTTGCGGGTGAAGACGGGAGTGGACATACATATTGCGGCAGCGGGTGGGAGTGGAGCACATACATTGCGGGAGCGGGCGGTAATGGTCAGAAATTCGGCGGGTGCGGGCGGGATGAAGAAAACAGTCAAGCGCAGGGCTCTACCGCAGAGCATCCAATAGGCGCGCAAGCTGCCTCGCCTAGGTCTGCTCTGCAGCAAGTGCAGTTAAATTAATACAAATTATAAGGATAATTTTTGCCTTCAGTATTCTCGAGAAGAGGTTTTCCCTCTAAGTTTTTTTTTTCCATAGTCAACTATCTAGTTAGTTATTAGTTATCTAACATTAAAAACATTTTTCTATTTAACAAGAAAGTCATATAAACCTTAAAGTGTTAACCTGTCACCTCTGACCTTCAACAGCTGTCACAGCTCCTGGTGAAGATGGGATGTGTTGTTGCAGGAACTGATTTGCTATAGTCTACTCCTTACTGGTCGAAATCTCATGCTACTTAGGACAAATGTACAGTATGTACAGAAGTAGCTGCACTGCTTAAATACAAAATTAAAGTTTTTGAATGAAAACATATGTAAAGTCACACTGATGACATACTTTTTATGTGAAATGTGCATATTTACCCCCAATTGTCATGGTATGGGGAAAATTATTATTTTTTTAAACTTGAAACCAATTTTATTGGATTCCTTGACCCCAAAAATGTACACTTTGACACTAAATTTGTCATTATAGTGATAACAGAAGGAAAGATATGGGCTCTAGAGTAATTTTGGCGCATTGGCGGCCATTTTTAAAAAAGCGTGTTTATTTCTGATACAAAGTGTGATCTCACTTGTGTCTTAGGATAAATTTATTTGTATGACCCTAAGGTACTTCCATACCAAAGGAGACCTTTGCATCATGACTTGAAGTCAAAGGCCTATTTTTTGGGCTTAACCTCCCTACTAAAAAGCAGACTGGGGAGACCGGGGACGGTTGCAACACTTTTTGAATTTGGCTCTGTTACTCAGAGATGGTTTGGATTAAACAAACCAATTGTTTATACAATAATCTTACATCTGTCTGTTAATAGTCTAAACCATTTAAAGATAATTACAGAATCTACATTTTTCACAATTTGCATTTGAATGTAATGCCCGGGGACAGTTGCAACATTGTTTGGGGATGGTTGCAACAGATTACAAATAGAATATATTACAATATATATCAGTGTTAGAAAAATTATTATAATCTGAAGTGTAAGTTATAATAATATTACAGTGTTATTTATTCATCAGCTCTGATTAGATGACAATAATAAATTTGTCTAGATGACTAGGCCTTATGTGCAGATGTCAAATATTCAAACTGACATAAAATACAGTAAGCTTTTAGTGACATAGGAAGAATGAAACAATTTGTGAGGCAATTAACTTTTATTTAGCCTATTGTAATGTAAAAAAAATACTGCTATGTGGTCTGTTTATTTATTTATTTACAGTTGTTGCAACCATCCCCGTTCCTGTCAGTTCAATAAAACCTCATGTGCTAGCTAAACAAGGCTACCTTGATGCATGCTAACCATAGACTGTAAAAAAGATGGACGACGCCCCCTCGCTCTTTTCCATCAGAGAGAACTGAGGCCGCCAGTGTCTCGATATGGCGCTGACATCTCGAACTTGAGTCTGCGCACTTGCGTGTTTGGGGACCAGTCATGCGCAGTCGTGAGCAGGAAGTAAAGCCGCGAAATCAAGGCCCCGCCTTCATTCTCGCTGAATCAAACGCAAGCACACGCCCCGCACTTTCATTAAGTTGCCTCTGTCTGCTTCGTTCCTGTCCAATGATGTCTGCCGATTGCAGAACCTTGTTAAAATAAGGTAACAACTACTAACCACATAATCAACATTATTAAAAAACGTTCGCTGGTGCTTCAGTGACTACCTCGCACAGAGAACCTGTCAATCACAGCTGTCAATCATGACGTCAGAGCACCTTTATTTTATCATCACATAACTAACTAAAAACAAACTTATTTTAAAAACGAACACTTGAAATTACATAAAAGTGATATAAACTACAGTAAATGACAGAAACTATCTTTGGAAAAAGGATATGTGAAGTGTAATTTAATTGTTTAGTTGGTCTCGCGTCCCATTGAATAACATGGGGAGGCGGGGATTATGAGCTATACTAGGTCCAGTCACAGGGGGGCGATCGAGACGTTTTGGCTTCACTTTTGAGGGCTGGTGCGGCACGCTTGATGCTAACCATACTAGCTTAAAGTTAACATATCACTCATTTAAACCATATAAGTTTGAGTTCAATCACAAAAACAGTGACAACAGTTTAACAAATATAAAGCTCAAGAAAAAAAATACTTTCACACCTCAAAAATCATTTTTTGTCAATAAATCCTGGAGTAGCTCAGAAATCTCCTCGAGATTTTCTCTGGAAGGCGGGCATTCAGCTGAGCATGTGCAGTGTGAGTGTCGTCACTCTAACTTGTTTATGATTGGAGAAAAATGACATGTTGCAACCGTCTCCCTACATAGCCCATCCAATTCAGAGGATCGTGACTACACACAGCCTACACATAGAAAATGTCAAAGAAATCAAACCAAACACCTTGTAATCACAGTTGACTTTGCTTACATGATGGAATATAATACATTTTGCAAGTTATTTTGGAAAAAAATACATTTAGCCATGATTCAATGTTATTTTGGCTAGAAGTGGGTTACACATAGCCGGACTATATCGGGTCTATATTTAACCTAGACGGTGAAATGAGGGCTATTGCTTGCTGGGTACTGTCGCTGTCCCATAATCAAATCGATAAACGCTATCAACAACTGCAAATGTAACGGATGTGGAAGGACACTCACACATGGGGTTCAGCTTCAATTTATCTTTTTTGGAAACAACAAGGAAGACAATTTACATTGTGGCTGATGACAAACTGCATACATTCATATGGACCACAGCGTCGACACTCGAATCTGCTGCTAACTCGTATTATTCACATTAAACACATAGTATTGCTATACAATGTGGAAAACTTAGCATAATACTCATAATAAGTACACCAATGTGAATTGTACAGAATAGTTAATTGCTGACAACCTCAGTAAATCTTCATTATTTGTCAAATAACATTTGTTAACAGAATAAACACGAAAGCAACATACCTTTTTTGGAAACAACAAGGAAGACAATTTACATTGTGGCTGATGACAAACTGCAGACATTCATATGGACTAGAAAGATAAAGATTACACTTTCACTCAACTCATAATACAAGAAAAGCGTCAGATAGTTAAAACATACGCAATAGTCACGAGAAATGAATCGTGCTCGCACATGTGACGCACAAGTAAATTCAATACATCTCATAAAACTCTCAACAACCGTGTTAAAGTGCAAAATGCATTAGTCATATGTTCACATATATGTATGAAATGTATTAATTCAAAAAGATTCACTTGAAACGCATAATTTTCACAATTAATTTGCTAATGCGTCAGAGCATGAAAAACCATACATACCCACAGCGTCGACACTCGAATCTGCTGCGGTACGGCAAGAGAAGAGCGACAAAATTAAATATCTGCAGTACCATTATTAGCCACAGGAGGGGAGCCTTCTAACACAAATAAGTACACGCAAATGCCTTATTTTATGAAATTCACACAAAACATAAAATCAAAGGTTCTTTTTAACCCTGTTACACAAACACACTGCTAAAACTGCAAAACACCGTTGATATCTGAACTCCTAACTCGCTACAAAGTGGGACAGTGAGTTTCACCCTTTATATTGTCAAGCCATCAACTTTCTATTATTTTTCCTCTATGATGTCATATACAGGCTGAGAGCAGCAGATTCTCGCAAACATTAAACGAACGTTCGTCTAGTGATGCCATTGATATGTGCATGGGTTTGTAAAGTATTTAGGTATTAAGATTATTAAAACATAGGTCAATATGTCAGGCCTAGAAAAAGTAGGGTCATTAAAAACAAAAATCCCCTCTGGACATCACTTTAAAAAAAAAATCATATTTTTTTCCCACCTGTATTGTATAACCAAATATTTAACTCACAAGAGGGTGGCAAACATCGCTTTCATCATGAAAATAAACGTTTCAGAAATCAGGCTACTTTACAGAATTGAAGAGGTTTGTGGGCAAAACTGTGGGCTAACGGACATATTCTTTTTGCCTTTCATTTGCACTATCAACATCTGAAAAGGTCGTAAAATGTTTTCTGTTTAAAAATATTATTGACAGGCCTAGGCCTACAACGATTTATTGTATGCAGCCTAAATGACTTTTACACAAGTTACTGTGGCATAATTTGTCACCAACCAACCAACCAACCAACCAACCAACCAACCAACTATTTTGCCCCTAGTACTTATTTTTTATTTTATTTTATTATTATTATTATTATTATTTTAATTTAATAGTGCTTGTTTTATAGGAGAAGAGTCGACAATATCAATAGACTAGACGCTTGAAATCAAATGAGACGTGAAGAAACGCTGAATGAGTTGGCTACTGATTCCGGCTCTTTAAAATGAACTGTTCGAAAGAACCGATTCGCGGATGAGGAGGACTTCACAAGAGCACGAGCAGGCCTCGCGCCAAAATTATATCGTCGCAATAAACAAATATTTGTACAATGCCAACGCGTTAATACGGGATAAAACCACAGATACATCTTAAACTACCGAATGAGCGCTTCTAATAAACATATTTTCTCTTCATTGACGCAATTTTCTTCTGGTAAGCACAATTTGATACGTAAATGAATGGCCTTGTAAAATTAGCAAAGTTAATTTAGCCGGCAAATCTTTAAAAAAACAGCTTGCTATTACATATAAAATCATTATAGACACATTTTAGTTCATATTTCTACCATACTTATATTTTTGAGCGGAGTTGAATGAGTGAGAACAAACAAATTATCATTGAGTCGACGCAATAAACACTGAGTACTATAACGTTAACGTTGCTAATCTTTATGAGAAACTAGACTTGCCTATACATCTGATATACATATACAATATTTATTAATTGTAATATTTTTCATTTTTACACAATAATATTGCTACATCTTTCCGACAGTGTGAGGAGTGTTTGTGAAGATGTCGGCGAATCAAAACCAGAAACCAAACGCAGGTAAGGTTTGGATTTACTGTCACAGTATGAATCCCTATGTTACTTGGTTGGAAATACCTAAAAATAAGAGTTGGGTCAGTCTATGACTCCCATCTACTATCTAGATAATTAAATTACTTGCCATTTATTATTTCCAGAGACCTCCTGGTAAATCTGGCTAAAAACTGCTTATCTGCTAATACAACACTGTGCTGCAGTTAGTGTTATTCAGGTTGCTGGAGCCTGAAATCAAAGCAGACTTTTGTCTCTCTGTGTTTCTGCAGGCTGTCTCTCCGTGCCTCTGTTTAATCAAAGGAACAGGAGCAGGCTGCCTTTGACATCTAATCCCTCTGGGAGTGAGCTCTTCACTGCCAACCACTACAATGAGAGACAATCCTCCTACTCCTCCTCCTCTGCTCTTCCCAGTATGTGTTTCCACTGCTTCAGTCTTGTATCTAATGCTGAATAAACATATACAAGTTCTGATGCAGCACACTATGCATCAGATGTTCTGTCTACTCAATGCATTTTCAAACTCAATATATTCTGTCATTATGTTACACTATAATACACCAAATAATCTTTGTCATATAACTTTAGTTTGTGCAGCATTACTGGTTTCAAGTTAAATAAGTTACACAGTGCACAGAAAACAATCAATAGACAGATCATAGATTATATTTACAGATCATATCAAGTCACGCCGTTCATGCTGTTTCAAAGCATCTTTACAGAAAGTCATGATGTTAATTTTGCACATTTAAATGAGCTAGGAGTACTTCACTTTTTTAAAAAAAAACTTTTGCTGATAATTTACTCACCCCCATGTCATCCAAGATGTCCATGTCTTTCTTTCTGCAACCGAAAAGAAATTAAGGTTTTTGATGAAATCATTCCAGGATTTTCTCCATATAACGGACTTCAATGGGAACCAAACGGTGCAAGGTCCAAATGAGAGTTTCAGTGCAGCTTCAAAGCCTCATTTTGCAGTTAAGAGCTGGGCGATAGGAAAGTGTTTCAAATGGCAACAATATAAACAATCAAGCATTGAGATTTTCTAAATAATATATATTGCTTTTTGTGAGTGTACTGAATGAATGCGGATAAAGACAGATATATTTATTGGGGTTTCTTTGGGTATTAAAAAGTCTTGCTTTTGCACAAATTAAGCCTTTAAAAAGGTCTTAAATCAGAGCTGAAAGCCTTAAATTCATAAAGTCGTGGCATTAAATAGTGCTTGCATTGCAAAAATTGTGCTTGCTCAGTATTTTTGTCCGGTTTTCTAATACTAATATGTAAATATCTTTAAATGAAGATGCATTTACTTGAGATGCAAATGTAAAAGTCTTGAAATACTGAACAAAATGAAGCGAGTTCATGCTTATAACATAAAAAAATATCTGTCGATGACTTGTGAAAACTCATCTTTGAATTACAGTAAGTTTTTTTCTGAGCCCACAGGCAAATATGTGTTCTTGTTTTAATCATAAACTCACTTCGTTTTGATAAATTTCACAGAGAACAAAACTTGATATTTTATGCAATTTTGTATCTCCAGTAAATGTATTTTGATATAAGAATCTTCAGACATTTGCACTGGAAAACAAGACAAAGCTTATGATGTCATGTCTTTCATGATCATGTCTTATAAAATATAACCCTAGAGTTTTTTGTTGTTGTTTTTTAGCTTTAGGTCTGAGTGGTCAATGGAACCAGCCAGCCTATCTTTCACCTCAGCAAGCCAGCATGAGATCAGCTGCTTCACCTGGTGTGGCAGGACGAGGATATTCACCTTTACCTCACCCAAAAAAACCTGTCTATGCCCGGTACTCAACTGATACTCATATATGAAATAATGACTACACACCCAGAAGCTGCTGGGTCAGAATATGTGCATTATATATTCAGAAACGCAAGATCAGTTGCCTTCCATAAATTGAAACAGTAAAACCAACATGATTGAAAATACCATAAATATTGGCATTTTGTTCAAAATAAATAAAAAACTGTAAAGGAACAATTTCTTTCTCACCCGAGCCTTAGGAATTACTTTTATTTAAGTACAATGAAGAATTCTTAAAAAATATTTATTAATCCTAGCTTAAGTTAATTTTAACATTTATACATTAAAATCATAAGTTGTTGTATCTATTAATATTAATTAATATACCTGAGTTAACACAAACTAACAATGAACGGTTGTATTTTAACTAAATTATTTAGTACTGTACAGTAACAAATGCATTGCTCGTGTCAGTAATGCATTAGCTAATGTTAAAAGGGGGGTTGACTGCTTTTTTCCTTTGCATGATTGTATTTATGGGGTGCAATATAACATGTATTCGTGGTTTTTCTTTTTTTAAAAGTCTTATTTTTCATAAACTTCACCTTTATTGTAAGCCGCACTCTCCTCTGTCCTCGAACGAGCGGTTCACTTCTTGAGTCTATGAAAACACTCCCTCAGAAACACGTGGGCTCAGATTGGTTAGCTTGGCCCGGTGTGTTGTGATTGGCTAAACTGTCGCTCACGTTGTCCGGAAGGTTAACGTCCATTACCTTTACGGGCGAAACGTTACGTGCACGTCATGAGCTCCGGTCCAGATGTAAATATGTGTCGAACTGCAGTATCAGTTTGAGGCAGAATCAGACCGAGAAAGCCGCGATGAAGAGAGTCAAACAGAACCTCACCACACACGGCTCTTACTAAACGTTTCTGAATGATAATTTGCTATTTTTTTAACTTTATACACGTTTATTTTACACAATAGCATCTAATTGGCAACAATTGCAACTGACTGGCTACTAATGTCATACTCAAACAGCGTAGGCAAGTTTACGTTCTTGATCAAATCGAAAATAACGTCATAAAGCATATATACATGAAAAATACGTTTAAAACATTAGTACTTATAGAAAATTCAGGTCCATAATGTTTGTACGCGTTTGTCGTAGACACAAAATAGCATAGGCTAATTAGTAGTGGCTATAAAGCCAGCGCTGGCATTTGAAAAAAAAATAAAGCACGAGGCTACGTCTGGAATTATACATGCAAATACATTTAAAATGATGAAGTCTTAGCCTACTTACAGATTGTGGCCAAACACTGCTGCCTCTTGTTTTAAAGTCGGAACTGCTTCGTGTTTTAGTAACAGTTTCTTGTTGAATCCGGTGTTGAACTCGTGGAGATTCTGGAAGCGGTCTCTCGTAAAATGCGCAGCACAGAGAGCTAGATAACGATCGTCATTTTCAGGAACATAATCAATCATAAATTGTATCCATTGTTGAGGATGTATAGCATCCATGGGAAGCCTGAAACACAGAAGACCTGACAGCTGCGTGAACAACACACTTGACGAGTCGACGTGCCTCATGCCATTTCCTGCATATTCCGAAGGGAGTGGTTGATGCAAATGTGTGGGTTAGTGACGTACCATAACCCAGCTGTAGACCCAATCAAGTCGTTTTTCTAGGCAATATAGTTCCTGATTTTTAAAAGACGATATCTCTGCTTACACTGAACTTTCAGCGCTGCAACTTTAAAGATACTGTTCATGCAACAACAGCAACATTACACACTATTTAAAATTAAATTCAATTGCATTCAATAATATTTTTAAGGTGAATAAAACCACTTCGTTCTTATCTTACTGCATTAAGCACATTTTATTTGTTATCCTGCAAAATATCTTTGACAGTATATTTTGTATTTGTCACCGTTTTACAAAGGCCTCCAGTGAGAAAGGATTCATTGCCAGCATTTGGATCCCAGCTTCATGGTGGCTTTCCCAGCAGCAGCTCAGCGTCTTTGGGCCAGCCCACATGGTCAAGCGGCGTTCAGAATCAACAGTCGTTTAATAGACCAGCAAATTCTCCCAGAATGCCGTACCGTCCCCAACAGTGTACACCCACAGGAGGAAGCACTCAGAGCCCTGGAGCTCAGAGTCAGAGCGGAAATTGGAAGTTCAGACCTGTTGGACAATCAACCAGTGAAATGTGGGCAAAAGAAAAGATGGACACCTCAAGTGTCCAAACCACCCCTCAGAAGCAGGTGTGTGTTTCGCGGTCATTTTAGTCTTTGAGCATGCAAAATGTCTTTAGAACATTAAACGTAAATTAAGCGGATAACAAAAAAATAATAAATCCTAAAAGTAAAAATACACAGTCTACTCCACCATCATGCAATGCTGCAAACCTACAGCTTTAAAGTTTTTGTTTCTACAGTTTTTAGATCACACTGTGACATATCAATCTTCTGTCTTCTTTGCTTATTGTCAAAAGTAAAAAAAAAAAGTCTTATGGGTTTGTAATGACATTAGGGTGAGTGGGTAATGATAGAATTGTCATCTTTGGGTGAACTAACCCTTTAATAGATCTACTTTTGTAACCCAGGTTTATTCACTTTTGATAATAGCCAAAGTTAAAGACACACACAAAATTCTAAATCTAGGGTTCCTCAAACTCGGTCCTGGAGGGCCACTGTCCCGCAGAGTTTAGCTCCAACCCTGATCAAACATACCTATCTGTGAGTTTCTAGTGATTCTGAAGACCTTGATTAGATTGCTTGATCAGGGTTGGAGCTAAACTCTGCAGGACAGTGGCCCTCCAGGACCGAGTTTGAGGAACCCTGTGCAATTGAACCGAGTCTCCCATATTTTGATCGTTATGTGTTTTTGGAACTTTACAACCCTTGTCACGATCTACTTACATTCAATTGAATTATCTTCTTTTTATGTGTGGAAAAAAGTGCTTTTAAGCTTTTTTGGCTCGAAGATTTTCTGCTTCTCAGTTTAAAATGTTGTTTTGATTGTTCGGCTAACATTTGTTTTCCGTCTTGCTGGATAGAAGCCCCCTCGTGAGGTATCGCTGCGTATTATTTCTTCTGTTATTGAAGGAATGAAGCACTGGAGCCAGTATAAGGACAAAGTACCAATGCTGTTTGAGATCTTTGGTGAGGAAACTATCACACACATGTGATCCCCTCGATTTGAATCGTTGTCTAACAGTCCTGTCTCTCTTTACAGCCACACTGGACTCTGCAGTTACAGTCGGAGAACATGGAATCAAGAAATTCCTCATGAGGGATGGTAAAGAGGTCGTCCAGTGCCTTTACTATGAAGTTGTAAGTCTAGAAACATTAGTCCTCTTCCTGAGCTACATCCATCCACACAGAACACATTTTTTTCCATTCCACTGCACTACTTTTCTTTACAATTATTATTAAAATGAATTATAAAGTAATTTTATGTCTTTTCTTTAGGATCAGATTCTGCCCAGACTGATCAGAGGTCAGGTGCATCGCTGCGTCGGAAACTACGACAGGAAAAAGGACACGATGACTTGTGTGTCAGTCCGAGCTGCTTCACTGTCAGAGCAAAGGAATGCGCAGGAGGCTGTGAGAGTGTCAGATGCAGAGATGAGGGCTGTGGTGCTGGCTCTCAGTGAAACCTGATGTGGATCGAGTGAGTAACACAAGCACAGACTTTTTACTGAAGTTAGGGTTGGTTCTGTTTTGTGAATTAGTTCAATAAGAGATGATCTTCAAATATTGAACATAAAACAGGATCACAGTAAATCTGTGATCTGTCTCAGAAGATTTTGATTCTGTATGTGATGAATGAATGTTACTTTGCATTGTTCTGAGATATAATTTAGATGCATTTATAATATTTGAGTTATTGAGAAAACATTTTGTTCTAATTTATGCTTACATAATCTCGAATTATTATAATTGAGAAGCATTTAGGATATTTTAGTTCTAATTTATATGCATATCTAACCGGAAGGTATCGTAATTTATATGCATATACTATAGTATTTAAGTCATTTTAATTTATTGCAAGTTGTCATACTATATTTATTTAATTTTAATTTATATGCATAATATTTGAGTTAGAATGTATATGCATTTATATTGTTAATTGGTGCATTAAACAACAATTTGTATTCAAATCCAAAACTTGGAAAATATATTTTTAAAGATTTATTGCCGTCTTCGCTCAAAAGACTTTGAAGAATTTGCTACGTTTATGAAATGATTTATTACAAAGAAGAAACACGTAACAGCAATTCGTTAAGGATTTCAAAGGTTAAACAAACACATTGATGAGGTAACATCTCAAAATAGATCTTTCAAAAGGGAACCAACCATCAGGATGTCATGTTACAGAATTATTTACAACCAAAACATCACAGTGGGAAACCCACAGCACTAATCTACGAGATCTAAGAGCTACCAGTGATCAGACTTCACATACATACATGATCTTAAACAGAACTCAAGAAAGCAAGTTGTCGACACCAGCAATCAGAGGACGCCAGTGTACACCTGCAAAAACACATTGAAAGGGCCTGCTATGTTTGACATCAGATGCCAGTTTAAAGTTGTGCTCCGTCCTCTGAGCTACAGCTTACCGTTAACAGTTAAAGGTACACACATATTATGGGGGGTTGGTTTTTTTTATATATCAAGTCAGAGTCAAATCTACTAAGAGGGCAGTTGAGTGCCAATGTTATCACAACAGCAAAAATGAACCAAGTGCAATATGGAATGATCCTAGTTGAAGCTTTAGCTTCACTGTATTGCTGTGCCAAGAGTAAATGCATTAGCACATTAGATTAATTTGATCGTTGAAATTTCTTAAAGTGATACATGAATCTGCCATGACAAATCAGGACTGAAATGTTTTTTGTGACTTGCTAATTTAGCTTTCATCATTTTGTTCTTTGTTTGAAACCCTTTCAAAACACCATCATCTTGGCAAGAAGCTCCATCATGAAAGACTTTTTAAGATTAAAACGAATCATTGAAAGATGGAGACATAAATAATCACACAATGTTAATCCAACAAGAAAGCATTTACAAAATGTTTTAGAAGTAGATTACCTGATGAAAGGTACTTAAGTCTTAGCATTAGCAATGGTCAAAAGGCACAAGGTGGTTAGAAGTTGGTGTTTTCCAGAACATAGTGCTTCAGTGTAACTAAGCCCAACTTTAAAGAGTACCTATTATGGATTTTTGAAAATTGCCCTTCATATAGTGTTTTACATAGATCTAAGTGAACGAAAACATCCTGCAAAGTTTTAAACATGAAAGTTCATCGTATACAAAGTTATTGTCTTTCAAATGTAAGAGTCGACTCTGAGTCGCTGATATGAATCGTTGGAAGAACGATGTTTTCCTTCGTCTAGTTGACGTCAACTTGACAAGTTATTTGAATAAGAAACGCCCACTTATTGCGCTCGGAGACGCCGAAACCGGAGCTCCAGGGGTGGCGGGCAAATCTGAAACTGGCCCAGGACGGGCCACCCTGCCTGGGCTGGCCAGGGAGGTCTGAGAGCATGGAGGTTTGGACCCACCGCACCTTTTTGGACTCTGTCGTTTTTCGAGATCTGGGCTTCGGAAAACAATCATGTCGACGCGACGCTGTGTTTTGAAGTGCGACGCAAAAGCGAACTTTTTTCACCTGCCAAGTGAGGAGTATTTGAAGACTAAGTGGCTGCAGTTCATATATACAAGTACTGCTATAGCACACAAGTATAGCCCAAACGCTGTTCAGTGTTCGCGTCATTTTGAAGATGATTGCTTCACAAACCTAAACGCTATAAAGTATGGATTCGCGAGCCGGCTCTATCCTAACGAGCTGAGGATCTGAATCAGGTGTGTTAAATAAGGGAGACATACACAATATGCAGAGCAGTGGGTCGACCGCGAGGACTCGAGTTGAGAACCCATGTGATAAGCGTTCCGTTTTCGACAATCTCTGCACAGAGAATACCAATCACAACTGACTAGGTCATCCGACCAATCACCGCAGATTAGCGTCACGCAAAGGCGGGTTTTGGAAAAGGACTCGCTAAAACGATTCATATGGGAGTCGGTGGGCAAATCGGGTAAAAATAAATGCATATTATAAGACAACAAAAGTGTTTTTTGTCATTGCATGCTTGTAAAACTGTTGTTGGGGACTCCCAGAACAATATTAGGAACATTTTAAATGCCATAATAGGTACTCTTTAAGTTAAGAACGGCCTTGCTCCTGATTTGTGTAATCCTGAATAATTCAGTACAGCAAAAGGAGGCTTTCGCGACATTTCCCGTTCACCCAGTTTGGAAAAATGCAAGGTTTTACTTGTGGGGTCATTTCACATACAGTTGTTGAGAATAGTCTATGCTTCTGATCCATCCATGGCAGCTTGAAGCAACGGCCTTGTCCGTACTATATATACAAAGTTCCTTGATGGCTCTCACAGGGTTATGAGAAACAAAGTGAAGGAAAAATTCAGTGTGAATTTAAGACTCGCACGGAGAATAAAAAAAGGTTTGAGTTCGCTTAAGCCACAGTGTTGGTTCTTGAATAGGTACTAGCATGTGTTAGAAACTGTATGATGCAAAACCGTCAGATTGACGGAGTTTGAGTTCAGTTTCTCTCAAACTGTTGATCCATTAGCAGAAGCTCTAAATCAGCCCATTTAAAAAGTCACGTTTTCCCCTTTCATTGCATGCTGACAAGTCTCAGAAAAAAGTCATTGGAAAATGTTAGTCAATTTTCATTTAATTCGCCATTTTTGGTTTTGATCCTTGCAAGCAAAATCTCGAAATTTGCACCATGGTCCATTTTCCGTTATTTTCAGTAGCTGGTCCAAAAACAGACAAAGCTTAAAAACAAATTAGAAAGAAAGACCAAAATCCACGTAATCCTTTTCAAATGAGTTTTTCTCTTGGGAGGTTGATTGTGTAGGGGGGAAAGGACCTTATCGAATATGGGAAGACGCCAGCACAATAAAACAAGATGAATTGAGGGGATGAGGACTCTTGAGTTCTGCTCATCTTGATGGCATCATTATTACCAACCATGGCAAATGATGCAGAGACTCAGCAGTCTGTCCATCCTCAGATTGTTGTTGTAAATTATAGCAATGATGGCTGAGCAGGTCTTTAAAGCTCTATAACAGGGTGGGCAAGGGGGTGGGTGACAGATGCTCCTTGGGAGCGTACTTGGCGAAGAAGGGCAGGAAGAGTGTGAGCATGACACCTACGATAGCCAGCATGTAGCCCCATCCTATCTGACAATCCCCGGCGTAGTAGATGTCCGAGTCTCCGCAGAAAGACTTGACCAGGCTGGAGTTCAGACCGAAGGGGTAAACCAGTAAACCAGATGCCATGATGACCACTAGAACAGAGACACAGAGAGAAAGCAAATTAATTGGTGGAATGGAAGTTAGGTGTAAATAATACCTCAAGACAATAAAACATGGTGTTCAATTTGGATGCAAGCTACATTTTAAAAAACAAAAAAAACTATGAGTTTCAGGACAATATTATAATGAAGAAAAACAAAGCAAAACCAGACAAAATCTAACAATACAAACAAATAAAGAATAAGTGACTTAACAAAATAATGAAACGGCACAGTCTGCACAAAAAAGAAAATGTAACTGAAAATGAGATTCAGTCTAGGTCAGATAATGAAACATGTCCCATGCTTAAAAGTTAACCATCCTCAGCTTTAATAAACTGGTTAGACGAAACAATATAAAAAAATATTTTAAGCCCCTTGGAAATATTTTTTTTTAAAAGTGGTTGGTTATCGTCTTACCAAAAGTTTTATCAAAAGTTTATTTTAAACAATTCATAAATTAAATAAATAATAGAATAAAACAATTAACATGAATTAATTGAAATACCGAAGAATAAAATTAATAAAAATCAAAATAATTCATGAAGCACTTACTGAAATGAGAAGTAGGCCTACCTTTTATTAAAGATGAAATATTGTTTGACATCTACATTTAATGTTTATAAATTCTGTTTGTGCTATTTTTTTTACTTCTGTAAACAAAATGTACAATTTTTGCCCTTAGTACCTCTTTAAAATACTTAGGAAACTGAAATTTGAAATATTGTACTATAAACAACAATGCTCAGGGTGGCAGTAGAGCTGCGTCTCTGTCCAATGAATGGAGCATTGATGAAAGAAAAGCCTGCAATACTGTTCGGAATTTTGCCATGGAAATATCAAACATACACAAAACCATCTGCCCATATATGTCTGAAATCAAAATTCATTAGATGATGAGTGACAGTCCATGCGTGCGAGTGGTGTATGGTGGCTGAGGAAAGCCAATAGAAGAGTTTTAGGTGAACATTTCCAGTGTTAAAATCATTTGCTGTCAAATATCTATTGAATCAGGCGATCCATTTCTATGTTGGCTGAGTACGCGCGTCGTTAATTTGATTGAATTAAAGTCACAACAACCATTTTAAAATGTTTAAATCTGGATGACAATATAAATACATTTTACATAGTATTCAACACATAGTAAATATTACTGGTAAATAGTATTTAATCACATTAACACATTGAGAAAATATTTTGGGGTCAGTAAGAATTTAGCATTGATGCATTTATTTGCTCAAAAGTGACAGTAAAAACTTTTACATTGTTCTAATCCTGAAAAAAAAAATACATTACGATTTACACAAAAATATTTACCGTTTTTAACATAGATAATAATGTAAAAAAAAAAGTTTTCTTGAGTATCAAATCAGCATATTAGAATGATTTCTGAAGGATCATGTGACTGAAGACTGGCATAATGATGCTGAAAATTCAAATATAAAAACTATATTATAAATATAGAAATAAATAAATATATAATATAGAAATAAATATAGAAATAAATATAGAAAAATTATTTTAAATTGTAAAAATTTTTCACAATATTTCTCCTTGACTGTATTTTGATCAAATAAATGCTACATTAGTGAGCACAAGATATATTTCTTAAAATATAAAAAAAAAATCTTACCAAACTTTTGAATGACAGTGCATTTTAAGATATGAAAAACTTAACACTGTAAAATATTTTCCCGACATGTAAACAATAACTGAATGTTATTCAATTGTTGCTGCAGTGATGTGATGAACAGGTGTTTCGATATTGAATATATTGACCACTCAGCATCTAAGATCAGTTTAATCATCGCAAATATCACATGAAACCCCGTGTTATCCTCAACATACTGCATAACCGGTAAATGACTTAATGGCTATTTTCGCCCAGGGGTGCAGAACATCTTAATTCATCTCTCTATTATCCCTCTTCAGGCCCTCCACACAAAAACACCCACACTAAGAACAGTGCTTTCCTTCTGTTGAATGGCCTCAGATCCAGCTGTGCTTGTGTTTATCAGCGGGAGCCTGACATCTCGAAGCTGCTCTGCTAATGGCATCATCATGTCTTTCTCTAGCTTTGACTGTATCCACACAAACACGCAGTCAAACACGGCCTCTCCGGCAGAGCAAAATCACCGCTATCAGTGGATGTTTACACTCACATGACAGGGCATTCAATGAGTCTCAACAAGCTATTCAATAGAATTTCATTTTAAAGGCAATCTTCAATGAAAGACACACATACAGATAGTGCAACTGTATGGAGTTTAATTAAAGCGGGTCAAATCAACAAGAGCTTCACTGCAGAGGCTTGCAAATCTCAGGGCCAATTGCAGTCTGGATCAGATAAAAGCTTGAGCCTGCGCACGTGTGTGTGTGTGTGTGTGTGTGTGTGTGTGTGTGTGTGTGTGGCTTGGTAAACTCTACATTTTGGGGACAAAATGTCCCCATAAAAATGGCAATATCTGAAATCCTTGTCCTTGTGGGGGCATTTTTTGGTCCCCATGAGGAAAACAGCTATAAATCATCCGAAGTGATGTTTTTTGAAAATGTAAAATGTAGAAAGTTTTGTGGTGGGGAGGGTTAGGGATAATGTAAGGGGGTAGAAGATACAGTTTGTACAGTATAAAAATATGTCTATGGAAAATCCCCATAAAACACAGTGTGTGTGTGTGTGTGTGTGTGTATGAGACAGCTGTGTGACTACAAAAATACACCTTATCAGTCACTGAACTGCGGTCTGTTTTTAGCTTTAAAGCCCACATCGTCTTGATTCTCAGATCGCACAGTGATACAAAGTGTACTTGGTGTTTTGGTCATTTGTTTTCACATGTGGCTTTGATTCGCAAATGACTTATAAGGTAGCCACGCACTATAGTGGCCAAATTTAGATTCAGGGTCAACGAGTACATAAAGCTAAAGAGGCAGAGTTTGCTCTAAAAAGAACACACTTCAATACCAAAGACATGCTTTAAAGGAATAACACAGGTTAAATACTAGTTGAGCTCTATTGACAGAATACTGTTGACTGTGATAGGAAATAATTAACTCATACATTAAATAATACAGATACAAAACGATATATTGACAGAAAAGCACTTACAATGGAAGTATGTGGGGCAAGTGTTACAGCTGCACTATATAGACTTCCATTTTAACAGCCTTCGCATTGTTTTGTGCTTGTTTTTACAAACTGACTATGTGGTAATAACAACGAAATAAAAAATATTACATTTAAACAGGTCCAAGCATTTACACTGTATTTTCCAGATTATAAATTGTTATATCTGAAACATGCTTCGACTTCTATTCTAGAGCGACTTGTATAATGCTAATAACGTAAAGCCCGCAAAATAGAGTATAAATAAACGCACACAAATACACGTGAAAAACAAATCAGTCCTAGCACAGGTGCCACTAGTGTTGCAGAAACGACATAGGTTACTTCTCATTTAATGAAATGAAGAACATATGGGAAGAAATCCCATATCAACCAGTTGAGCTATACAAGGATAGATGTGAAACTGCTCTTTTAATTCTTTCAAATAAATTATAAAAAATAGCACAAACTATTTTCAATTACAGTAATTAATTACTTCAATCAGCCAATAACTGACAATTCAGTTGGGATGATTATTTGCTAAAGTTTCTGATGTCATATGTTGAGAAACACAGCGACAGCCAATAGCCCCACAGCGCTGCCCTAAACCCTGCCCCTAACTGTGCGTTCACACCGCCGCCGACTTGAGCGCCAAAGAAGCTCTGGGCCGCCCTGTCAAGGACGCTTGTCAAAAGTACGGGGAAGCTTGTTGATGCTTTGGACGCTTTGAACGCTCTTTGAACGTTGCAGGGAGAATAGAAGTGCCACAACATGAAATGTAACAAACATAAAAAACAAGCAATACATTGAAGAAACCTTTTTTAATGACAGCATTTTTATAACTGTTTTGGTCACATTTGGTCGGAAAAAAAGTTAGCTATTATTATTATTATTATTATTGCGGTCAAATCGGTGTCACTGTGAGCAAATAAATTTCATTCCCGCTTTAAAACGAGCGTTCGTAAATATTTCAAATAAAAGTTGCGTCCATGCGGTCCCTACAAGCAAACGTCATGTCATAAATGATACGAAAACAGTAGGAAACTTACCAACGGTGATGATTAGCTTCTCTTCCATTTTCTCAGAGCTAATGTTTTGGTAGGAACGAAAGTTTACATTGAATGTTTCTCCGGAATCAGCCAGCGTGAAGGACCTCTATATTTCGATTGGTTGCTGGCGTTTCGCCGCTGAACCGCGTCACAGCTCATTACCATAAAGTTGAGTTTCTTTCAACTTTCTGATTGACGCTCAAAATGCTCAAAACGGCCAAAGCGCGACGCCAATGGATTTGACGCTTCCATTGAAAATGAATGACTTCCGGCCGCTTTGGAAGCTCAAGTCGGCGGCGGTGTGAACGTACAGTAACGCTTTTCTGGATCAAACGACAAACAACCAATTTCATTGCGGGTATGCAATAGTGTACCGATTGTCTCGCGAGTTGCCACTAACAGAGGGACGGTGACCCAGCACATTGCCCATCAAGTCGAACCATGGCAAGTTCCTTTTCTGAGCTCTGCTTTGTCCATTGTGCGTTTTAATCTTGTACAATTCTGCGTCTGCAACTTTTTTATTTTTTCATGAACTTGAAGCTTTGCTCGCTGAATGCTTGGCTTAGAAATTTCAGCATCGATGTATTTTATAACGTCCTCGTTTCTTCACACGCCGTCACATTGACCTTGTACCCTTTCTTCTACCCAAATGTTCAAAAGAGCTTTGGTATCTTCGACAGACCAGTACAGGCGATTCTCCATTTCAAGCAGCGATTTTTTTTGCGCGATATAAAAAAGTGAAATGTGCATCTTACTTCGGATCATGACGTTCCATAACACCGATAAACTCCGCCTTTTATCTTGAGCACGCCTCTAGCCTGAGCTGGCCTACTTTGGCCCGAGGTATTCGACGGGCCAGAAATCCTGGCTGTTGGCCCCGAGTAAGCCCCGATCAAGCCCCGGAAGTGACAGTGGAAACACGACTGGCCCTGGCACGCACTAGCACGGCTCGGCCCGGCAGTGGAAACGCGGCTAATGACTGGCTGATCATGTTGTCAACCAGATAATTCCCCTCCATCATGTCATAACAGCATAAATCGCCTCAATGTGCCAAGCTGATAAAAATGGTGTTAGGACTCCGTAATCATTTTACACTAAGAATTTTCTCCTCCACCAATAGCTCTGAAATCTCATCTGTCCCCAAAAGCATGGAAGGACATTAAAGGACAAGTTCGGTATTTTACAATTAAAGCCCTGTTTTAAGATCGTCCCTGATGAAATAGAATAGTTAAGATTGTTTTTGAGACAAATGCTCCTGTCACGAGGATTTTTGGATTCTGTGTTAGTACCCCCCCACCTTTACAATGAAAGCATAGGTGCACTCGAACAATCATTCATAAAAACGCATAAAACTTTAGTTTACAAAGACGTGAAGCTCACCGAGTGGTCTGGGGAGTTCATGTGCGCGATCATTGGTAACTTGATAACTAAGGATCGCGCGCGCAAACTCGACAATTGACTACTGTGGACTTCAACCGAAAATAGGAAGTAAAATGGACTTGGACAAAAACTACGATAAAACCTGTTGGAAAGCATCTTTTGCAGCGATTTTTGTGTGAGCATATCAGTGAACACCCCAGACCACTCGGTGAGTTTCACGTCTTTGTAAACTAAAGTTTTATGCGTTTTTATGAATGATTGTTCGAGTGCACCTATGCTTTCATTGTAAAGGTGGGGGGGTACTAACACAGAATCCAAAAATCCTCGTGACAGGAGCATTTGTCTCAAAAACAATCTTAACTATTCTATTTCATCAGGGACGATCTTAAAACAGGGCTTTAATTGTAAAATACCGAACTTGTCCTTTAACAAATGTGAAACCAGCACACAAGCTGGAGGCTGAGCGCCAATAAATCAGAAAAGTTTCACTTTTTGGATCAACTCGCCATTCAATCTTTGATCAGTGATAGATTTGGCCACAACAAGACACATCTATATTCCTCTGACCTTTAAGTCATGATATATCATGCAACCATATTCAATTTTCTCTCTAATTTAAACTAGGCTTAGAGTCTGATATAAGCGCTGTGTTTGGTATGGAAAGGTTAGAGGTTATATGGCATATGTTATCTGTCCTATTCCCATTCTCCATCTTAAAGCAATACTGAGCCGCAGAACCTCATTTCTTGCTTGGCAGGGTTGACTAACCACACACACATGCGACCCGTGGCCGCTGCTGTAATCCACTGGCAATATGTGCTTTGGTGACAAATGATTTGATGATGAGATTCAGTGAATAGTGTAATAACATTCTAACCTGCCCTTCTCGTAGCACACGTCTCGCAGGGTTTGATTCTGAACCAGAGCAGAGACTTTACACTGTTTCCACTGCTGCTATTCATTATGATATGTTCATTGGACGGGATGAGGTCAATGTCACCATCACTTTGAATGATAGTGCTGTACGGATCTGCTTTAGGGATGATGTGAACGAGTGTGAACTGCATGTGGCCAAAAGTGTGTGGAACTGCAATTGAAATGACAAATGTTAATTGTGAATGAAAATTAAATAAATATACATTTTGTAGATGTCAAATTCATTCTATCTACTCTACCGGTCAAAAGTTTTAGATCGGTAAGATTTTTTTATGTTTTTAAAAGAAGTCTCTTCTGCTCACCAAGGCTGCAATTATTTGATAAAAAATACAAAAAAAAAAACAGTAATATTGTGAAATATTATTACAATTTAAAATGAATATGTGAATATATAGTGAAGTGTAATTTATTCCTGTGATCAAAGCTGAATTTACAGCATCATTACTCCAGTCTTCAGTGTCACATGATCCTACTGAAATTAATATAATATGATGCTCAAGAAACATTTAGGATTATTATCGATGTTGAAAACAGTTTTTTACATTTTTATTTCGGGATTCTTTGATGAATAGAAAGTTCAAAAGAACAGAATTGATCTGAAATGGAAAGCTTTTGTAACATTAATCACTACCATTCAAAAGTTTGGGGTCAGTAAGAATTTATTTTTTTATTTTTGGGGGAAAGAAATTAGAAAATACTTTTATTCATCAAGGATGAGTTCAACTGATCAAAAGTTACAGTAAAGACATTTATAATGTTAGAAAAGATTATATTTAAAATAAATGCTGTTCTTTTGACCTTTCAATTCATCATAGAATTTGGGGGGGAAACAGGTACACGACTGTTTTCAACATTGAAAATAATAATTTATGTTTTTTGAGCATAAAATCAGCATATTAGAATGATTTCTGAAGGATCAGGTGACACTGAAAACTGATGTGTAATCAGCAACAGTAATGATGTTGAAAATTCAGCTTTCAAATTACCTTTTAAAATATATTAAAATAGAAAACAGTCATTTTAAATTGTCACAATATTACTGTTTGTCACTTTTTTCATCAAATAAAGCAGCCTTGGCGAGCAGAAGAGACTAGTGTATTTGATTAAAATAGCATTAAAATTGAATTTTTTTGCTGGTTTTATTCAATTCGATTAAATTCAATTAAACTCAAACAACTTTATTTATACCCATAGGGCAATTCAGTTTTAGCCTACCAGTCGTATCAACAAGACAAGAAGGCAACACTTAGCCAAGCATTCAGAAACACTGTCAATGACATCATATTGCATTTGGGCATCAGAACAAAGCAAATACACAGGCCACAATACATAAACTAAGCAGAGACCGACTTCAAGTAGATAAATAGATAATAATACTAAGTAAATAATAAATAAATAGCAAATATAGAGGTTTACGATGCCTGGCACATACAGTATATAGTTGCCGCCGTCAACAGTATTTAAAAACCCTCATCCTGACACCAGTTTGTCCTGTTACAACATTATAGGTGGGAATTATCTGATTGACAGCATGATCAGCCAATCACAGCGATGTGAAAGCACTTATATTTGTTAGGGCAGGGACTAACTAATAAGCCATTCATTAGTGCAATTCATATTTCCTATAACCAGAAAATAAAATTAAAATTATCAGTGATATTGGCCTTCATTCATTCTACTCGGTGAAAAAGAATGCCATTAAACAAAAAATTAAAATACTCTCTTAATGTTGTTTCTACATTAATTTAGAGATTCAATATGAATAGATTAGTGTTAGGTGTGATTAAATGCATAAATCTGTGTGATTATTAAGTTTTTTTTTTTCATAGACAGCCCTAATACTTTAATATTTCTGTTTTTGTACTATAATTTTTCAAACAAAATTGTTAGAAAATAATTTTGGTCATATATTTTCTGCCCTGATTTTGAGGGGAAAATCCATGGAATTCCGTGAAATGGGGTTAAACTTTGTCAATTGTGGGTAAAATTTTATTTTGATGGTCCACTTTAGACATTCTAGCCCAGTGAGCAAATAAGGGTTTGGTGGCCGGTATTGAAAGTATCAAAATCGAACCCCTCAGGTTACCAGTCTGTCTCTCTAACTATTAGGCCACGACTGCCCCCCGAATATTGAATAAACAAACACAAAAGACATGCGGCATATAGATACTGTACGAACGACAGGCTTTTAAGTTCTGTTGAGTTCTGTAGTCATAGGTTTAGTTCACCTGGTTTCAGCTGATAGAAAAGATTGGAAACCCCTGTACTAAACATTAAACAACAACTTAAACTTGCTCTAAGTTTAAAGTTACACTTGAGATTATAATAATTATAGATGTCTCTCTCTTTTTATTCTCAGACCACGTATGATCTGTAAGCCTCGTGAGTAATGAGGCTGTACAAACTCCTTCTGAAGCTTATTCTCTCAAACACACACACACACACACACACACACTCATATAGCAAGTAAACAGATGAGCAGAAGCCCACAGCCCTGTCTCTGTAAATGCAGCTCTAGAATAGTGACTGAGACTCTAATGAGACTTAATTATCAAACTCTATCTGAACCTCTGAATCCAAACTTTTAAGCCTTCAGATGAAGAGCAGTTCAGTTATGCAGTGTACATCAGAGACTATATGTCTGAAGGATATGCAGCACTCTGTTGAGATGCGCATTTGAATCAGACTCGTGACATTTCCTGATCCCATTCCCTCCTCTTTCTCGTTTCGTGTCTCTTCTTTCACTGTGCATTGCATCATCTTTCATATACGGTTTAAGAGAAAACAACAGCAAGTCAAAATCATGATATTTCTCGTTTCAATTCACCCCCTGAACAACTATTCTAAAGTGAAGGTCATGGTAACCCACTCTTAATGACTCATGTGGTATCAAATCTGTCAAAAGCAATTACTATCACTTCAGTCATTGCTAGAGTTATCAGGCTTTTCACTTTAGAATACAGCTCCAAATCATTAGTTCTGAAGGATTTGGTAATACTTGAGTCATTACTAGTGGGTTACCTCGATCTTCACTTTAGAATGAGTTATAAATTATGCATTATTTGCATTCATTATGAACCTGTGTATAGTTCATATCGGTCCTCTGCATGGGAGGGTGGAAAATAATAATATTTATTGATTGGCTACACTCAGAGAGATTAATAAAAATTAAAAATTACACCTTTTTTTCAAGATTTATGAATTTCAATTGTGAAATTCCATCAAAATGAATTGAATTATCCTCACAAATTATTCATATTATGAATGTAGATTTTAAAAATAGAGCTTAATAAAACATTTTGAATATGTACCTTTCATGATTTGATTCGTATTCCTAAATTATTTTTTTTTGTATTTTTTATGAATAAGAATCACATAAACCGTAATGGTCCATTCCCTTGTTCCATTGAGATTTTAACAAAATTTTTTATTAAGCTCTATTTTTTTTACTTATTTAAAATTTTTTATTCATAATTTGAAGTAAGTATTATTCAGTTTAATTTCATCGAATTTTACTATAAATTTGTAAATCTTAAAAAAATAGTTTTGAGTGTAATAGTGAACGACCTGCGATTACTGTGCTATTACTTACTAATTCATTAATCAGAGTTTATTGCTAGATAATAGTAGTTACTAGAATGTTAAGATTGCGTTACTTATTTGTTCCTGTAGTTATTCATTATTGATGGGACCATATACTGTATTTACTGCAATCCCAGAATTTTTACTATACATAGTTTATAAAGACTATAAATATATTTAAAGGAGTAGTTCACTTTTAAAAAAAACCTTTTGCTGATAATTTACTCACCCCCATGTCATAAGATATCCATGTCATTCTTTCTTCAGTCGAAAGAAATTAAAGTTTTTGATGAAAACATTCCATGATTTTTTTCCATATAATGCACTTCAGTGGGAACCAAACGGTTCAAGGTCCAAAAGACAGTTTCAGTACAAACTACAAACTGTTCAAACTGCTTTAAATGATTCCAGATGATGAATAAGGGTCTAATCAAGCGTTCGTGACTCTCCTGCTCGAACTCGTTCATCAAAATGAATGAACCTTTTTTCGTGTCATTTGGTTAATTCAACGAACTTAATGAACAAATTGACTCAGAAAAAGATTTGTTCGTTTTGAAAAACGAGTTCGAACAGAAGAGTCACGAATGCACATCACGGAACAGAGCAAGGCGAGCATTTGAGCTTATAAAACTTAAACTTTATAATTTTTTTTAAATGAGCGATTGTTTCGCTTGATAAGACCCTTATTCATCGACTGGAATCGTTTAAAGCCCTTTGAACAGTTTGTACTGAAACTGTCTTTTGGACCATGAACCGTTTGGTTCCCACTGAAGTACATTTTAAGGAGAAACATCCTAATGTTTTCATCAAAAACCTTAATTTCTTTTCGACTGAAGAGAGAAAGACATGGACATCTTGGATGCCATGGTGGTGAGTAAATTATCAGCAAAAGTTTTTTTTAAAAGTGAACTACTCCTTTGACATAACTTTGACTTTATAATTCACCATAAAATCTCACAGTTCACTTGTCTTTGTCACAGTGGGACTTTACTTCACACGATTTCTTAAATTTAAAATATACCTCTCGAATTGTCCAAAGTATAGGCTACCATATATTTTAGTAAAGTTTACTTGAACTGTTAATAAACACACAAGGGCAGCTGTTGCGAGTTGTTTGAGTGTGTTTTCTGAAATATGTAGTTGCGTTAGTATTCTCTGCACTGCACCTCAGGTGTGTCGATTAATAACAGGATTTTCCAAATGAATCTCCAATGTCGTCTTATGAAGTCATGAGCCACTACAACTTATGACCAGACAAATAAATGGTTAGCAAAATTGTATTACCCATAATTCTCTTGGTGACTCAGCACTATATCCAACAACGGGCTGATTTAGGGGCCTGTCTCTGAGCTGTTGGCAGGCAGTCTAACTGCTCCCTAATGCATTTATAGTTAATTAGACAGCAGCGAACGCCACCCGGATTGAGTCGGGGGATAGACAGACATTGCTCATACTCACAATGTCTGTCTAGCTTGTCCTAACAGGCTTGAGATCACTATCTCTGCATGATTACTGGCACCACTATTCTCCAAACAGCACACACACACACACGTTTTATGGGGATTTTCCATAGTCATAATGATTTGTATACTGTACAAACTATATCTTCTATCCCCTTATATTAACCCTAATTCTAAACCTTCCCATCAAACTAGAGCCAGACCGATATATCGGCCGATATTAGGCATTTTCCAAACTATCGGTATCGGAAGTTATAATGGCCGATAAATGAATATTTCAACAGTAAAATAAAAACGAAACACACTTGAAACATGTCATGAGTGTTGGAGTTGTATAGTTTTTCCACCAGAGGGCAATGTTCTGTTGCGACAATAAAAGAAACAAGTTTCTTTTTAAAATGCATTTTCTTTAGCCTGGATGCCAGCCCGAACTCCGCCCACAACATTTTTTGGACGGGAAGTTCGGTCTGGACTCAATCTATTGAGAAGAAATTATGATTGGTTCAGAAATCACCGGCCAATCAAATTGCCAGGGCGGGCTTTATACGATGATTGACAGGTGGTCTTCGGTAACGTAATCCTCACGTCGTCAATGAGCGCTTGTCAAAGATGAGTGCAGCTGGAGAATTGAGATGTATAGATTCCGCTGTCGCGTATTTTGTAAAATAAATCGACAGCGCATTCATTTTAACAAACAAACAGAGAACTGCAATCAAGGCATTTGTCGATCGGAAATATATTTTTGGCGTCCTTCCTACATGATTCGGGAAAAGTGTAACTTTTATCAGCTGGCTCAGACAGTCGTTAAGAAGATGGGACGTAATGAAAAGCCTGTGGTCGTTGTGGTTTCTCCTTTGGTGGCACTCATGGAGAAGTAAGTAAAAGAAGTAACACTCATTATTTAACTTCTAAAATAAATAAAGTAGGCTACGTTCTGTGTTTGAAAACTGCGCTATGCAAAGGAGCTGACTTTTGCGTTGCTCTGATTGGTTGGTAGGTCTACCGACTATCCAATTGAGTGCAGAGGGGTTTTTTTGTCCTGGTTCGGTTACGACACGCCTCATAATTAAATTTCAATTGAGTGATTTCAGACTCATATTCTCATTAGAATATGAGTATGACGAAGTCAGGCTACATTTTCTTATTATTTTAGTTAAAACTTATACATAACTACAAATAACTAATGTTAGGGAAATCTGTTAATGTTTTGTTGCGCGTTTATGAAAAAATAAAAATAAAAAAAAACCGGCCGATATATCGGAATATCGGATTTTAAAAGCAACAAATATTTGTATCGGTATCGGCCTTCAAAATCCTTAATCGGTCGGGCTCTACATAAAACCTTCTGCATTTTCAAAAAACTTCATTGTGTATAATTTATATAAGCTGTTTTCCTCATGTGGACCAAAAAATGTTCCTACAAGGACAAGGATTTTGGATATTGACATCTATGTGGGGGCATTTTGTCCCCCCAGTAAATGTGCTTTGGTCAGATTGAAATCATATTTGGTGGAAATATTGTCTTAACAATCTACACAAAGCGCACACACAGAGAGAGAGAGAGAGAGAGAGAGAGAGAGAGAGAGAGAGAGAGAGAGATAGAGAGAGAGAGAGAGAGAAGAGAGAGAGAATACAATGGAGCAGGAGAAGGGAAAAAAAGAGGAAAAGACCGTCTAAATACAAGGACAAATGTTGCTGTGCTTATCTGTTCTGCACTATGAACTTGCTTTGAAGCCAACAGGCACCCACACACACCAGAGCCACACACACACAGAGAGAGAGAGACATTTGCATAAACATACTAAATAGACAAGAAGGAAATTGGTCTAATGTGACTGTGTGTGTGTCTGGAGTCATCAGCTGTCTTTTGTTCTCTTCCTCCTGTGGTGCTTCTATCCTTCAAATTTAGTTAATATTCCAGGTTATTAGCCCAAAACTTATATGGCTGTGCTATAATAAGTCAATATAATCAATATAACCAATAAATGGCCAGTGTTTGCTCTGTAGTTACAATAGTAACAAAAGAGCTATAGCTCATGCAAAACTGTCGTGAATGCAGAAGGTGTAGCCTTACATATAATGCCTGTTTTCCATGTAAATATATTTAAAGGGGTGGAATAAAACCATGAGAAATAGTATAAATATATAAAAGTCTAATAAATCTTTATTTGCCGGCCCTGCGCTGGTTTATTTGCTGAGGCTGGCGTGCTTGTCAATGATGAAGCGAGGTGACATACGGCATATGCTGAGCGGCTCCACCAAAGCCCAGAAATATTGTTTAATTACGCCTCCACGACGCTGCAGTAGATCAAAACCACTTTTTTTGAAGCTGTTCTTGCCTTTGTTTGCGCCTTTTCGCTTAAACTCTTTGTTGTATCCCCATTTCTCTCTTTCATTGATGCAAAATGCTAGAGAGAGCACAAAAGGACTGGTGCTCCACCACTACACAATATTTTTAATGCTTCTTTTCATCTCTTATTTTTCATCAGAAACTTTTGCAGCTAATAATCAGAATTCATCTCAAAGCACAGTAATAATTACTTTTAAATACGTAGCATTTGCAAACTTGCTCCCATTATAAATTCGCCAAACATATGAAAATATGTTTTTTATTGCCTCTGTCTCGCCAAACCTCCCTAAACAAACATAAAGTGGCATCCACAATATATATATATATTTGAGCTGGGCAACGATTAATCGTGATTACCGTAATCGCATCCAAAATGAAAGTTTGTGTTTACATAATATACTGTATGTGTAACACACACACATGCATGTATATATTTAAGAAAAATGTGGTCTTAATATATCAAATATTTATTTATACACATAATATTAATTACGTAAAAATATATATAAAGTATATACATGCAAATATTTCTTGAATATATACATGCACATGTGTGTATTTATATTTACAAATTATACACTCTACACACACATATATTACGTAAACACAAACTTTTATTTTGGATGCGATTAATCGTTGCCCAGCCCTACTGTATATATATATATATATATATATATATATATATATATATATATATATATATATATATATATATATATATTCAGTTTTAAAGTAGTGATGCAACAGAATTTGTTTGATATTGTGATGTAGTAAATCCAAGTGAAAAAGATTACTGAAAAAGAGGAAAATGTAAGGAAGGAACTTGGTTCTATCCATTGGTGGTTGGTTGGATGGAGGCGGATAATAACGAAAGCTTAAATTCGAATTTAAGAACTAGGAGGAGTTTAAGCATACAACATGATTGGAGAATCCTGCATACATCACCTAAGAGGAGTCTGTCATGTAACTTGAAAGTTCCAGTTGATATTTTGATTAAAAAAAAAAATTTACGAGAATGCATGGATGAATTTACAATAAGATCAATATATATATATGTATATATATATATACAGTATATATTCAGTTTTAAAGGGATACTCCGCTTTTTTGGAAATATGCTCATTTTACAACTCCCCAGTTAAACTGTTGAGTTTTAACTTTTTTGAATCCAATCAGCTGATCTCCGTTTCTGGTGGCACCACTTTTAGCATAGCTTAGCATACATCATTGAAGTGCACTAGACCATTAGTATTTCTCCCCCCAAAATTGTAAGCGTTTTGATATTTTTCCTATTTAAAACTTGACTCTTCTATAGTTACATCGTGCACTAAGACAGACGTAAAATGTAAAGTTGCGATTTCCATTCGAAAGTGAATTTCCATGTCATGCCGACTTTAAAGTTTTGGGAATTAATTAAATAATTAATTAAGGAAATTTTATGATGCACTTTATTATGTTTAACGTATTATGTATTATTACGTATTATTATGTTTAATGTATGTTGGGAACCAGGTTACTGCGCCCACATCATTGATAAATTACCCGGGCTTCAGTTGTAATGCGCAGAAAATTGGTCCGCACAAATCTTTTCACACTTTTGAAACGCGCTGGTGAACGCACAGTACTGTCTTCAATACAGGATATCTGGAACTCGTGTTACAAATACCCCAGGCACATCATTTTACCATTTGTGTAGCATAAACACCATAAAACCCATGAGAGCTACAGATGTTTCTCTAAGGCGCTGGAACCTAAAGTTTGCCTGGTCTCCGTGCAACTGATACTGGCTCATCTGCGTTCGAGGGGAGGGGCTTACCGATAGGTCAATTGCTAATTACTTGTAGTTGTTTCTGCAGATGAACAATTTTAAAAAGACTTTTTGAATACTACTACGCAACTTTCATCATAAGTCATTTCCAAGAGTAAGTCTCAATAATAAGAGGAGGAGAAGTGACAGAGGGAAAGCACTCATCTCTTGGAAATTGCTATTCATTGGCGGTGGACCGGGAGCTATTCCCATTTCCCTGTGCAGGCGGCCAGCTGACCCTTCACTCTCTCTCCACTTGTCTCTCTATCAGTCTGAGGAAGAGACCTTCAAATATCCAATATTACATTACACTGACTACAGACTCGGCTGATATTCAAAGCTCTCTCTGTGTGTATGATTGGATATGATTAAAAAACAGCGAGAAAATAAAATATAGGCGGTTTCTATCTAAACAGACACTAAAGTACAGCTAATCTAATCATGGCACATGTATTATTTTGTATAAAGCAGCAGAGCGGGATGTGAGAGACCGTTTGTAATGACTGGATTTGTCAAGTTTCGCCGAGTGGATTGTGATTTTCAATCATAATTACATCTGAAGTGTTTACTGTCTGTCAGAGTCATTCATTATCAGAGTCAGGGTCATCTCTGAGAGACAGCAGGGAACAACTACATAACATATGAAAAGCTCAATGAAAGAACTGAGGGAGAGAGAAAGAAAGTGATTGAAAAACAGCGTCTGAGTCCTAAGGACAAATGATAACAGGAATAATAATGAAATCAAGCAATCACTTGACATTAAAGACTATCTGTCGCTTTAAAATGCTCAAAACAAGTTGAATCTAAAGTTAACCACAGCTAGTCCAATAGTAAGCAAGTGTGTGTTTGGGTGCAACTTTTCTGTTTTGGTTACCATTTCATTTGATTTCTCAAATTATTTTCTTTTATGTTTCATATAAGAAAGAAAGTCATACAGGTTTGAAATGACAACGGAAGAAATTCCTTATAAAGGCTAAACTAAAGTGTCCTGGTAAATCATCCTTTGTTGTTTTTGGTTGACGATGCTCTTGTACCTTTGTGATGCTGATCCTGTCTTGACTCGTAAGAATGGGATGCTCGAGTTAAATACCGCTCAAGGATAATTATTGTTTAAAATTAAATAAACATAACACAGATGTTAAGTCCCATAAGAGTGTGACGCCAAGACACGCTTCCAAACGTTCATCCGCACTCTTCTCGCGGTCAACGATATGGCTCCTACAATTAACAAATGATGACAGAATTGGAATTTGTTTTGGCGAACTATCCCTTTAATACCAATTTAAAACCTATTAATCTTATAGCATTATTAAATTGTTAAATTTAGTTAATTTAACTGCAGTGTAAATCAGGATATCCAAGAATTGTGAAGTTAATTTTAATACCTTTTCAAGACTTTTTCAAGACCTTCTCAATATTTTTTAATACCTCACCGCCACTTCAAGCTTTACATCAGTGATACTTTTAACTTAACAGTTTTAGTTTGTGATAAAGACTATAGACCACTCTGATTCAAAAAAAAAAAAAAAATCAAATAGGCTGGGATAGTAAGTTTATTAAAAAATTTCCCCATTCTGTTCATGCGTTCACCGACCTTCTCTTAAAACATTTCGGTGCGTTGTAATACGCACTGGGAACGCCAGAGCGTACATTGTGCTTTTGAATTTCCACCCGCCTGCCCGCTCTGGTGCTCTCAGAGGCAATTTACGAACACATCTACAATGGCCTGGTTTTTTATGTACCTGTTCGTTTTTATTTATTTATTTATTTATTTTTAAATGACTAAATTCACACACTTTTACGGATGTTTTTGGGACTCAAACTGTTGGACAGCTAATTAAAAAAACACTTTCAAAATGTAAGACTTTATAAAGCCGTGATAAGACTTTTTAATACTTTTTAAGGGTCTTAATTTTCCCAAAATTGGTTTATCACCTTTTAATACTTTTCAAGACCCCGCGGATACCCTGTAAATGCATGTATGCCACATTTGAGCTGCAATAAATGGTTTCCAATTCAGATGCAGTTTCTGAAAATACAATCATGAAAGTTTTAGCCTATAATAATAAATGCTGAATCAAATAAAATATTTGTTTCTAAAGCTACTTTTTTATAATTGCTTTTTGTTGCTTTTCTTCGTTTAACACAATAATGATTTTGAAATGATCTTTTTTTAATTTGCAGCTACACAATTATTTCTTTTTAAATAAAAGGATAAGTTCAAGGAAAAAAATGGTTGTAGTAGGTCTAATTACGACCGTATTCCACTTTTGATGGACATTATATGCTTCTTTTTTCCATAAGAGTCATTTAATGGTCCCAATTTTACATTGTTTACATATAGTAATATAACTGAACTGTTATATTTCAACGCATTCTCATCCTTTGGGGTCATAGAGACCGCTATATGACAAAACGGCGCTATACTACGCACATGGCACCCTTTATCGTTAATATAACACATGCTGTGATGGGTACCCTGACAGCAAACTGACATTGAATCAACGTGGAAACGACGTCTCTCATGACATCGAAACGAATTAACGTTGAACCAACATCAGACGCGGCATTCTTCAAAGCTAAATGAAAATCGAAAATTGGTTTGCTTTCCTAGCGTTGAAACAACGTTGATTTCAAGTTGATTTTTCCATTAGTTTTGAAGAATGACGTGTCTGACGTTGGTTCAACGTTAATTCGATGGGCAAAACAATGTCAGATCAACGTTGTTTCGATGTCATGTTTCCATGTTGATTCAATGTCAGTTTGCTATCTGGGTAGGGTAGTCTCATAGTACACGAAAGGATTTATGACACCTTGGGTTCGCGTGTTATATTAACGATAAAGGGTGCCATGTGCGTAGTATAGCGCCGTTTTGTCATAAAGCGTTCTATGTGACGCTAAAGGATGAGAACGGGCTGTATATTTACTTACTATTCTCCAGTATACAGTATATGCTCATAAAATACATGTCACAAAATGATTAAACACACAATCCTAGAATGTGCACACTGTCATTAAAAATGTATCAGGTGCATTCATGAGGTACTGTGTCTTTTCATGCATGTTTCATGTGTGATTTGTGAAGCATGTCTAAAATGGCCATATGCATCAATGTAAACGGTTATCCAGTCATCTGAATAAGACTGAGGACTCATACATTGATAATTCAGTTTAAGATCTACTCGGGTACGAGGCATTTGTCTCCATGTCATAGGCCATCTATCTTCTTAATTGCTTTCTTTACCAGGTATCCACATCGTAACACTTACAGCCAATTTATAAATACTCTGTAAGAGCAAAAAGTCTCAGGGTTGAAAGTTGGCTTTAATAATGTCAAGAACTATTTAATAAAATAAAATTCTAAAATAAAATAAAGATAAACAAATATATATAAAAAATTAGGGCTGTCAAAACGATTAATCGCGATTAATCGCATCCAAAATAAAAGTTTGTGTTTACATGATATATGTGGGGGCACTGTGTATAATAATTTTGTATATATATATATATATATATATAAAACACACATGCATGTATATTTAAGAAAAAAATATTATTTATATATAAAATATTTATATATAATATAAATTATATATAAATCTATATACATGAAAATATTTCTTAAATATATACAAGCATATGTGTGTATTTATATATATATATATATATATAATTATACACAGTGCACCCACATATATTATGTAAACACAAACTTTTATTTTGGATTAATCGCGATGTATCGTTTTGACAGCCCTAAAAAATCAATAAGTAGGACAATAAAATAAAATAATCAATTTAATGTTAATGTCAGTTATCTTTATATGAATTTATTCAATAAGTAATTATATAAAATAACAATAAAAGACAAAATTTCACTAAGATTACGGTAATAGTCTGGGGCAAACTGCAAAAATAACAAACAAGCAAATAATCAATATTTTTCTTTAAGCAAAATAATTAATTTACTTTGATTACAGAGTGAAATGTGGCCTGCATGTATTTATAAAATAACTCTACAAAGTCTTAAATCTCAACTTAATTTCAAAAGCTTTTGAAAAGACGTTTCACTCCTCCGAATTCACCTGTACACAGAACATCGATTTCCAAACAATGAGGCAGACTGTGTGTGTGTGTGTGTGTGTGTGTGTGTCATGCTCTGTTGCTCATGCAGGTGGACACACTACAGTAAATACAAGAGGATTCACTCAGGTGTGATGATTGAATTAGATCTACAGTCAGACCTGTCTGTCTGAGAATGAACACATGTTTAGGATGACTAACTGAAGCAAGTCTCTCAGTGAAGCCCTGTTTCACCTAGTGTCAGTGTGTATGTGTGTGTGTGTTTGGGTGTAGCTGGTTCATCTCAAGAGAATATAATGCCAAGAAAGACAAAGGACACACACCTGAGCACTGAGGTACCATTAATCTGTCTGGGATTGTGTGTGTGAGCGCACATATGTGTCCGTTGATATACATAGTTTTTAATGCATATCTATGAATGTATGGTATGCGGTCCTGATGCTTGCAGAGGTGTACCTGCATAGATATTTCTCAATCTCAGTCAAGACTCAATCTCATGGGCATGTCTGTTACACACACACACACATGGTTTGAATGGTAATGAATTCCTTGAGGAGCAGACAGAGTTTGTGTGGGTCTGCGGTGATAAAGCTGGGGTCTGTCGTGTCTGTGGCCCTGCTGGAATTAAGATGAGATAAAAAGCATTCCCATCTCCCGCTTGAAGACCAGCAGGGCCAACAGAGCTGACACTGGCTGAACGAGAGACACACACGGAGGTGAAGAAGAGCCAGGAGGATAAGAAGTCCTATCTGATAGATCTACGCTATCTCACGACCAATTCATACGAATTCGTACAAGTGATTAAAAAGTGGCTAATTCGTACTAATTCATGCGACCTCACTCGTACGAATTCGTAGGATTTTTCCAAACCCACGTGATATGTAGGTTTAGGGGCGGGGTCAGGGGTAGGTCATTCGTACGAATTCATACGAATTGGACAATTCGTAAAATATGCACGATTTAGGAAAAAACGTACTAATTCGTACGAGTGAGGTCGTACGAATTTTACGAGGTTGCTAATTCGTAACAATTTGTACGACCTCACTCGTACGAATTAGTAAGTTTTTTGCTAAATCGTACATATTTTACGAATTCTCGTGAGATCGAGGTTGGATAGATCTGAGTGTGTAGATCTAGATAGATCTGAGATCCGCAACTGTGTGTGTGTGTGTGTGTGTGTGTGGCCTGGTAAACCCTACATTATTGGGAAACAAAATGTCCCCACAGGATTTCGGAAATAGGAATCTTTGTGTGGACATTGTTTGGTCTTGTGTATGATTTATAAGAAAAAAGCTTATAAATCATACATAATGATGTTTTTTGAAAATCTACAGTAAAATTGCAGTTTTCTGTGATGTACTTAGAAATTAAGTCATTGTAACCATGCTAGACTTTAAAAATATTTACAATTTACAAGAAAATCTTGAATTGAATGATGTCATGTAGTAAAAAGTAACCAAGTAATACAGTAATTTTCTTATACCTTGAATGCATGAGTGTACACATCTTAATCATTATGTACAAAATATTTTTAATATCACAATATGATTATTATTTTTTTACAAAAACATGAATTTGAATTATTGATATGAATTATTCGGTAATGTAAATATTACATTTTGCAGAGTTAAACCCCATGATATTTTACAATCTTAACTAACAAAGCTATGTCATTAAAAGGTAAATGATCTGATATTTTAAGAAATGATATGTCTCATTGCTATAACTGTCACGCGCTATTAAAAAAATACTTTACTTGTCAAAAGTTAAAAGGACAGTCAGTCAACTACACTGTAATAACGTAACGTAATTATTTCTGATTAATTATATATTATAATTAATCAGAAATATAAATATAAACGTGATTATATCTGATTCCGCTGCACTCTCGGCTTTTTTAACAGCAGCAAAACTGGACGAGATTGTCACAAATTTTGTCATGATTATTTCAGGTATAAGAGAACTGATGGGGATGTTCTTTTAGTTGTTATTCAATGTATGTCTCATGACCAATTCAACAAGTGTTGCCAACAGAGAGGGTGTAGAGCGCCCTCTGGTGGACAAACTATACAACTCCAACACTCATGACATGGTTCAAGCGTATTTCGTCCGTTTTTATTTTATTTTTGAAGTATTTATTTATCGGCCATTATAACTGCCGATACCGATAGTTTGGAAAATGCCTAATATCGGCCGATAATATCGGCCTGCCGATATATCGGTCTCGCTCTAATGTAAAAATAGTTTTGAAACTAATGATTAAGGTGTACAGTGTACACTTACATGTATTCAAGGTCTAATAAAATGTTACTATTTTTATATGTATTATGTTAATTCTTGTCACATGATGGTTACACACACATGTATACATTACAAATTATAAGATTTTTTTTTCAAATTTAATGAAAAGTAGTTTTTTATTTCAATTGCAAGCTATATTATTATTTACTATATAATTAATTATTCATTTAATGTTATAAGATTTGTATATCTTTTAGGGGCATAAAATATGATATCTTAAAAATAAATCTTAGAAATAATTAATTAAAATATATGTTAAAAACTCCACTAATCCACGTGTGTTAAAAAAAAAAACACTTGTGGTCTTTAGAACCCCACTGTGTGACGAGAGAACATGTTCACAAAGCCACAGACTCACTCAGGCATCGCAGCACACCAAACACATCCTTATGAACCCAACCAGAACACACTGATTCAGTTCAGTGCTGATCCTCAGCTTGAGCAGTTTAACTGTTCAGACACTGTGGTATCTAATCAACACAGCTCACTGAACAGAACACACACACATGCTATAGTGACAACCCCATGTCAAAAAAGCAAAGAGAGAACTTATTTACAGTGCATGCTCTGATTTTTATCCTTATTCTGATAGGATCTTTTTGGACACCAGAAATCGAAAGTCTACCACAGTTACTCTATTTCTTCTAACATTTTTAGAATTCATATTTTTTGGGTATTAAATACAATCAAAATGCCAAATTTATTCAAAGTTAAAAGAGAACTCTGGCGCAAAACGAACCTACACTCTTAGAAAAAAATTGTTCTATATGTAGCATAGGGTTCTTTACTAAACTCCAAAGGACATTTTATGCTAAAAAAGGTTCAATAATGACAAGAAAAAACATTTTTGATACAAAGGTTCTTTAAAGGCTATTAATCATTCATATATTACATTATTCTGCAACATTTTGTAGTTGTAATTAAATTATTGTTTATTAAACTGTTGTAGTAACTTAATATCACATTTTAATCATGCTGATTTTTGGAGGATAAAAACTGAAATGGCACTCTTTGTGTGATATTGATTAATTACATTTTTTAACCCCCATACCTTGAATTTTGTGATCATTCACATGCATTGCATTTTAGGGGGTCCAAATACGTAGCGCTTTAGAACCTTTTAAGGTTCTATATAGAACCTTTTCTTCTAAGAGTGTATGGTCTAATAAAACTTTGGTACCTAGTCAACCGTTCTCTGAGATTTGTTTTCATGATAATCGAATGTAAAGAGTTTAATCCTGTTTAGTGCATAACAGGCATTTAATAAGTAAAAAGAAATCACTAGATAATAGCACTCAAAATAGCCCCACACTAACCCAGTAACACAATGAGGGTCCCTACATGCAAAACGAAGCATTGAGAACTTTGTAAGTGTGCAACTTCCGTTAAATGCCGACTTTAATGAGCTTCAATGTCACAGTTTACTGACTGAGGTGCTCAAGTCCACTTACACACACTTGTGACCACTCTATTCACTTTATATCAATTTATAGCCTCTTTGTGTGCATACTAACAAACTTGTAAGTAGGTCAACCTTCCACAGAAACACACACACTATTATTGGATCTCATACATTCATCCCTAGTGAAGTAAAAAGGCATGAGATGATCAGCTTGTATAGATCAAAAACATCTTTCTTTCTTTAAAAATGTAATTATAGTGACAAACTGAAAGCAGAATAACTTTCCTTAGTCCTCTTTATTTTCTTGTTTCTTCTCTATTATGTCGCATATGATTTGTTATAAAATAATGGTCAAATGACTTAACTCTTTGGTATAAATCTTTCTTAATGCAATTTGTTTCAAATCCACGTTGTGTCTGATATTCTGTGTGTTTATCAGAGGGCGACAGGGTGTTATTTCTTGTCATTCCACGGCTGTGATGTTAAGATGAGGTGTTTTCACCCATGATGAAACACAAGACATGAACTGATGGGTGTGCAGACAGGGTCATGGAGGTGTTTATCAGAGGCAGGCGAGAGGTGATGGCATGGTGTAACACATGTACGCCACACCGTTTTATCACTGAGTCACTGTGGTTTGGCCATAAGCCACAATCTAAGGATTTGTGGTAAATTTGACCATTTACCATATTTGTAACTAACATACATTTTTAATTTAACTGCACTTAACATGCAAGAGTCCAAAAACATTATAAGAATAAACTAAAGTGTGAATATAAAGTATATTATTTCCATAATAAGTATTCTTTACTCCAATAGTATGAAAAATATACTCAGCCATATTGCTTACATAATAATAAACATTTTACAGTTAAAATTTGTTGTTTGAACAGAAAATATGATATTACCATAAATTCTCAAGCAAATTTCCAAAGTTTTTAAAGAATGATGTGAAGTACCTTGCATAGGCTGTCTCAGCAGGCTAATCGTTAGCATGCTAAATCCGTAGTTGTAAAACTTAAAAACACAGATGTTTAAAAGAGAACTCCAGTCAATTTTAATATTGAGCTCATTTTTTGTACATTTGGAGTGCTGTCAGTACAGGAAAAAACAACAAAAATCGGTGTTTCTTACACCGTGTTATCGTCTTTTTCATATTTGCACCGTGTTGACTTCAATGGGGCATGTTCTAAAGCTGCTTTTAGCCTCTTAACATCATTACAAGTGCACAGCCATGTGAGTGGTGTTATTAAGAGTGACCACGTTCTTGTTTTACTTCCTGGACTCCAGGAAGTAAATACAGGAATGTGAGCTGGCTGAATTAACATCGTTTTTATTAATATCTTTCACATTTACTGCAGTCAGATTGACCGTGGTCACTCTTAATAACACGACTCACATGGCTGTGCACTCGTAATGACATTTCGTCGAATTACTACGCACAAGGCACCCTTTAGCATCAATATAACACGCACTGTTATGGGTAGGTTTAGGTCTGGGGTAGGGTCTGCGTCTCATATTGACGCTAAAGGGTGCCAGTCGACCTGTATGATGCTTTGGATTCTGCGTGTTGAAGGGATACTCCACTTTTTTTGGAAATAGGCTCATTTTACAATTTCCCAAGAGTTAAACAGTTGAGTTTTACCGTTTTTGAATGTATTCAGACGATTTTCTGATATTTAGAAGAATATCAGTAACCAGACAGTTTCTGGTCCCATTGACTTCCATAGTAGGAAAAATATACATATATTATGGAAGTCAATGAGACCAGAAACTGTCTGGTTACTGATATTCTTCTAAATATCAGAAAATCGACTGAATACATTCAAAAACGGTAAAACCCAACTGTTCAACTCTGGAGGAGTTGTAAAATGAGCCTATTTCCCAAAAAAGTGGAGTATCCCTTTAAATTGATGCTAAAGGGTGCCATAAGCTTAGTATTTCGATGAAATGTCATATGGCGTCACCTATATGACGCCAAAGCATGAGAACGGGCTCGAAATTACTATTGTAGTAATGAAATAAACACCAAAGCTCTATTTTTTTTATTTTTTGCAGATCATTAATAATTGATGCTGCCTCAGAAGTCCAATATCAGTTTAGGGAGGTCATTGTCTGATAAAGCAGTGAGGCAAAAAATCAGCTTCCTATAAGCTTTGGGACGCAGACAGGATTTGATGGGGGGAATATGGGCAATGTCAAGATGGAAACCCTCATTCAGTGAAACTCAACAAAAAAGCGGATTTTCCGTACCAAATACTGCTAGGCGAGCATCATACTTGTAGCATTTAAATTAGCAGGATTACATTAAATTGATCTTTCCCACCGTCATTAGGACTTTATTTAGTGTGTGTGTGTGTGTGTGTGTGTGTGTAACCAACAGCTGTGTTCCTGCTGGCCTGTATTGAAGTCACGCTCTCTGCGGCCGGGTGCCATTAAAGCTATCAGCACAGAGCGGCAGGGCAAACCTAATGGAGCTGTAATCTGTCAGCCAGGTGTGTGTGTGTGTGTAAAGTGGGCGCTTGGGAGAGACACTGGTGAAGAAATTAAAGCGCTTATTGATGAATATTACAGAACACATACAGAATGACTGATATGCTTCTTTAAGTATGGAGGTGAGGGGCACATGGCAGACTGATCTAGATTACACATCTCACATTCACGTCGCTGCCACGATGATAAACACGAAAAAACAACAACATTGTGCTAAGTCAGTGCTCAGGATTTTGATGGCTTGAAAAATAGCACACAACATGTCTGGACTACTTGTATGGTACTTAAACACCATAGTTACAAAAAAATTTTTAAAAAACAAAACTAAAAATAAAAACGGACTTTCTTCATTTAGCATCTGCTACATTACATTCTAATAACTTTGCAATTTCACATCAACTAACACTCATTTAGAGTATTAGTAGACTGTTAGGTTAGTATTAGGTGTTAGGGTTTGGGTTAGTAGAATAAACTGACATTTATATTTAGTATATTTATTTATATAATATAATAGTTGCAAAGCTACGTATAGTCAGTTGAACGTCTATAAGTACACAATGAAGGGTCAGAAGATAAAACTGTTAGATTAAACAGACAGTCTACTAATACTTTAATTATCACGAGTTGACATGTAGTTGTCAAATTACTTACAGTAGAATGTCTAAAGTGGACCATTGAAATAAAGTATAATAACATAAAATGTATGGTATTCAAAAATTTAGAAAGATATTCAGTTAAGACACGTTAAATTGATCAAAAGACTTATAATGTAAGTTCTATTTCAAATAAAGGCTGATTATACTGATTATATAAGGATCATGTGACAGTGAAGACTGGAGTGATCACAGGAAAACAAATATTTTTTAAAATATAATCAAATAGATAATTGTAAAATTTTATTTCAGTAATATTTAGCGATAATATATTTTCACAGTATTACTGTTTTTACTGTGGTTTTTATTAAATAAATCCAGTCTTGGTGAGCATGAGAAAAACATCCAAAAAAACCTTAGACCTCAAACTTTCGAACAGAAATGAAATTATTTTTATATTTATAAAAATATTGTCATTACTGTTGAAAAGTTTGAGGTTCACTGTAAAAAATAATCATGATTTTTAACGGTAAAAGACTGTAAAAATGCTACAGTGCAAAACTGTTAATTGGTTTACGGAGAGTTTCGGTAAATAACTGTGATAGATCTCATGGTCCATTTAATGTAATTTTACTGTTAAATACCGTTAAATTTACAGTTTTTGAAAGTGAAAAAGAACAACTCATTGTATAATTTACAGTGAAAAACCTTAAATTGACAGTCCCACAATTCCCTGTGTGAGATCACATTTTATGTATTTTTTTAAGGCTGTAAAAAGTTTGTGTTTACATAATATATGTAGGTCCACTGTGTATAATTATTTTATATATGTAAATACACACACATGCTTGTGTATATTTAAGGAATATTTTCATGTATATAGATTTATACATAATTTATATTATATATAAGTAGAAATATTGTATATATAAATAATATTTTTTTCTTAAAGGGTACATATCGTGCTTTTAAATCATTCATTTTTACTTATAAATCATACATTTGTGGTCTATATAAAGCATAACTGCAATGCTTGGGTCTGAATTCCTCATTATTATAGCTCAACAGGCCCCTTTTCTACCCCTTTTCTGATGTGGTTCTGTGAGCGACCCGTTTCAAAGCGTCCCCTTTAAATAAAAAGGAGTTGCGTCTTTCCCCGCCCGCTCTCCAGGTCACTGAGTTCACGGTCGGTTCAACTCCCCGCGTTCAGCCATTATTGTAGTTTGATAAGAGATATACGATTACTATAGTTTCAAAGAACATTTTTATTCACACGTTAACAAAATGTCAACAACGGAAGACTTGTCCATCAAGCGTTACATATTCGAGCCAGAGCGAGCGAGTTGAAAAAGACGACGTCAAACCTGCAGAACAACGTCTTCATATGGATGCTGTGGTATGTAAAGTTAAGTTAACTATGTTGTGTTATTAGTGAAAGTCGACTATTTCTCTTGTTAAAACAAGCACACTGACAAGATAAATGACTGCGGTCTGATCTTACCACTAAAAATCTGTATGATAATAATATGATAACTTGCGTTTAGAACGCGTCAGAAAACACAGCAGCTAAATGATAGAAGGAATTTACCCCTCATTCAGACGAAGTCGATCGGCAAACCCTTCTGTATACTGGCGGAGGTTGTTGAAGTGGGGATCCTTGAAGTGCTTCAGGTCACTACATCCAACAACCGAACATTTTGACTAGCCCTCTCGTAACTTCTGCATCATTGAGCTTGGACTACAAAATCGGAGCGAGAAATAATAATGGCGGATTGCTCGAAGTGTTGGACCGGTAGTCAATTTCCTTATTTGTCAGTTCCGCTGCAAATGCTGTGACGTAATTGTTCAAAAAACGTAATAGACAACAGGGAAATCCGAACAGGTTGAAAAATATGACCAAAACAGAATATAAAGATATAAACGAAGCACCTGAAGAGAATAATTTAATCTTTTCTGTACTTATAAACACTCCAAATATACAACAAAATGCATTTAAGGGCTAAAAAAGTGGATTTTGCAAGATATGTCTCCTTTAAATATACATGCATATGTGTGTGTGTGTATATATATATATATATATATATATATATATACACACACACATAAAATAATTATACACAGTGGACCTATATATATTATATAAACACAAACTTTTATTTTGCATGCAATTAATCGCAATTAATCGTTTGACAGCCCTTGTATTTTTGTTGAAATAACTGTTTCTTCATAGTTTTCTTGGTTCTTTTCTAATCACTTATGTAAATTAGGGCTTTATAATATTATATTTAATGTTGTTAAATTAATGTTTGTTGCATTTTTTAAATATCATGTGTGTTACCATGATGATGTTTAATGTTTGTGTGAATGACACTGTGCAGCTTCTATATATAAGTATTAACTTTCATGTGGAAGACTGCTTGTGATGAGCTTTGATGAGCTCATCACTGCTCTGATGATTGTTAGCTGTCAGTACAATGGTACAAAACAGATTTCAATACTTTAATAAATTAGTAAATTAACGTTAAATCAGATAATGAAATACGGTTTATTACTGTAAATTTTAAGTTCAGACTGTAAAACCAATAATATTGCTACCGTATTTTGACGGTAAAGTTCTGGCAACCACAGCTGCCGTTTTTTACCGTAAAAATTATGTTTTGGGTTGTTTTTTTGTTTTTTACAAAAAAATAACTTTTTGGATGTTTTCTCTCTCTGTCTCTCTCTCTCATATATATATATATATATATATATATATATATATATATATATATATGGCACTGGGAACATTACTGATGGTTTGGGACAGTTTGAAAGGGGGTATGACAGAAAAAAAACTGACTTATATAACCACTGATATGTTCATACAGTCAGTCAGAGACAGAAGGTTTCTTCAACCTACACACATACACAGGTCTCGTAGATGTTCTCGCAGCGCTTCTGAACAGATTTATGAAGTGTGCAGTCAAACTAAAGCGTGACCCTGTCAGACGGCGCAGCGAACAGTGAACATCTGAACACTCGCTTTATAAAATACACAGCACAACCGCCGCTGTCTTCAGCAAGACTCACTGTTCACTCTATATCTGTGATTCTGACCTAAGAGCAGCTGTCTATTTGGAGTCAGTGTGAGATAACAGCACACTTTCATTTACCTGTGCAACCAGTTTATGTCCAGTGCCTGCACTATCAAAGGATGATCTCTGAGCTTTCATTCTCAAGCACATATTTATCAAATAAACGTTCACCCCAAATGCATTCACAAAATGTTCCTGATAAATGTACAATACGCAAGAACTTTCAAAGCATTCGAAACTACTGAAAATTCTGACATTATTTATTCACCCTGTTTCTTCTGTTTCAAGTTAATATGTTTTACAGATACCATGAATTCATTAATCATTCATATATATGATTGCTTGTTTTGAGGGAGTTACACCACCTGACATTTCGAAATCTGAACCATCCTTGCCCCGTCAAAAACGGTCTAATTATCCAATATATTAAGAGGGTCTTCCTCTCTATGATCCTCTACTGTTTTAAGTTTTGTTTTTTATTTTTATCTGCATTTTTCTGCATGTCTTTGTTGGTTGCACCACATGACTTTGGTATCGTTTAAAATGATTAATATGGAATGAATCAGTTTCGTTACAATATTCGTAAAGAAATAAAAAAATAATTTATAAATAAATATAAAACATTTATAAAAAAAATAAATGTTGCTTAATTTCATGCCAATTTTATTCGTTTTCGTTTAAGTTTTAGTTTTATTTGAGTGCTTCACATTAAAATAAAATGAGAAATGATGCCTTGGCAACTAGCTTAGTTGACTTTATTATATTTTATTTTATTTCAGTTAAGAATTATTTTATTTCAAGAACCAAAAATGTTTTAATTGTTTTAGTTTCAGTTAAACTCACCCTGTGGTGAAAATCAAGCTTTTAGCTTTTTAGTCTGTGGTGTTTTTACTGTAATGTGCGTAAAAAATAAAAAAATAAATAAATAAACTAGGGCTGTGCAAAAATTAATTGCGATTAATCGCATCCAAAATAAAAGTCTGTGTTTACATAATATATTTGTGTGTGCTGTATATAATTATTTTGTATATATAAATACCTATGCATGCATGTATATATTTAAGAATTATTTGCACTTAAATTCTGTATATACATATAAATAAATAATCTATATTATATAAATATTTGATATATGAATAACACATTTTCTTAAATACATACATGCATGTGTGTATTATATATATATATATATATATATATATATATATATATGCATTATATATACAAAATAATTATATACAGCACACACAAATATATTATGTAAACACAGACTTTTATTTTGGATGCGATTAATCACAATTCATTTTTGCACAGCCCTAAAATAAACACAAGTGAACACTATTGCTAAGTATTTTCTTTTAAAACTGCAGTGAACCAAAGACAGTCTCTGAGCTGGTGCGAGTGAGTGGAGGCGGGGCTAATTTGCATATTCATATAAACAAGAATACTAAATGAGGCAAGGGTGTTATACATTCAGGCATAAAAAAAACTAATTCAAGGAATAAACGTTTAAATTAGGGCTGGGCAGCGATTAATCGCGATTAATCGCATCCAAAATAAAAGTTTGTGTTTATGTACATTGTAAAAATGAATATGCTTTATCTAATCAATAAAATTGTGGCAACAGATTACAAGCAATATTATTTATTAAATTGAACAAATTAAAAATGAGTAATAGTTAATTCAATTAACATTCAAATTAATACTAATTTGTACAATTTAATTAATAATATTGCTTGTAATATGTTGCAACAATTTTATTGATTAGATAAAGCATATTATTTTTTTTAGTGTAATATATATGTGTGTAGTGTGTATAATTATGTTGTATATATATATATATACACACACATGCATGTATATATTTAAGAAAAATGTGTTCTTAATGTATCAAATATTTATTTATACACATATTATTAATTATGTATACATTTTTATAAATATATATATTAAGTATATATACATGCAAATATTTCTTAAATATATCCATGCATGTGTGTGTATTTATATATATACAAAATAATTATTCACACTACACACATATATAAACACAAACTTTTATTTTGGGTGCGATTAATCGTGATTAATCGTTGCCCAGCCCTAGTTTAAATATGTCATTTTGGTGATCAAAGATGATTTTTAAGGGGAAAAATGATTTACAACAGGGAGACTTTAACAATAATAACCCTGGATATACCGCCCTGACATTTTTTACTTTATGCCCCATAAAATCAAATAAAACATGTTCATCATAGAAAATAGGTTTCAAGTTCAACTGCATCTTAATGTGTTTTAGGAAAAAAAAATACTCATGTAGCGCAAAAGTCAAACAGATTACTTTCGTCTATTAAAACACTGTGCAAAATGAATTATTGCTTTAATGGACCTGTAATGTGGTGGGTTCTCAAAGTAGCTTTTAATGACTTTCTTCGTGGGCAGAAATGCGGCTCACAGAACAATGTGAGGATGAACAAAGAAGTGAGGTCAAATCACTGGTTTGTGTGCATATTTGTGTGTGAGAGTGTTATTAAGCCCCACGGTCCCTCTAAAGAGACTTCCACAGCACTGTGGACTATAATGATAATCCATGTCTGCAGTAAAGGATTAGATTACACTGTTTAAACTGTCACTCGACATCATTAAAATGAAATCAACCCATTAAGCATATTGATAGGCCTTCGTACACACACACGCACACACACCCTGGGCATCACAAAAAAACGACCTAGAGGAGAGAAAGACACGTGTCTTGTTCTACACTGCCCCCTCTGCCTCTCTCATCTCTAATGCATTAGTAATTAAAACGTAGCAGCCGTGCACAAGTGTGTGTGTGTGTGTGTGTGTGTGTGTGTGTGTGTGTGACACAGCACATCTGTGCTATAGATTACCTCCAGCGCTCCGAGCTCACGGCTCAATTTCCCCTCTGAAAGGAGGACATTGAATACACAACTCTCAATGAATCATGGGATTTGCATGCATGTACATGAGTGAGGTGCGTGTGAGGTCAACACATCACCAACAGATGTGTACATGTTTGTACACTTGTGTTTGCCTTTAGAATAGAGACGATCAGTAAACATCACCCTGATCCATTAGGCTGTCACCTCAAACAGAGAAACATTTCCTGTCACTGACCTCCAACAAACATGTCCTGAATAAACAGACTGTGATAACATCCCACTCAGATAAAGAGGTTAAAGATCTAGATACGACGTGATATTGTTTAGGTGTTTGATCCAGTTCTTGCAATGCAAACTTTAAACAGCCAACAGACAAATGAAGAAATCAATTGAAGACCTCAAAACATCAAGAGTTGTCTTAAAGGGATAGTTCACTTTAATATTAATTTTTGATATGTTTTAGCTTACCTCAAGAACATCCAAGATGTAGTTGTCTTTGTTTCCGCAGTATTTTCAATTTTGATATTTTTAGGTCAAACCGTTTTTGTCTGTGAGTCATATAATGGAGGTCTATGGTCACCACCTCAAAGAGCATGCACAGAGAAGTCCAAATTAAATATGATTTAATGACTCGTAAATGGAAGTACACATTGATGGCCTAAGACACGAAATGAGCGGTTTGTGTGAGAAAACGAACAGTATTTTTATTGTTTTTACCTCTTGTAATCACAGCCACGTCCAACTGATATGAAGGCACGGTTGCGAAAAAAATCGTTGCCTGTTGATATATCGAAATCGTCTTCTATTTTGAATTCATGTATATCTAAATATGTTTAGATCTTCACAGTGAAGGGTAACACTTCTGAAATCTCTGTGTAAACAATGAGTGACATACACGCGTGAGAGATCACTTCCGGCGCTAGCGCAGAACGAAGTGCCCGCGCCTTCAGATCACTCGGACATGACTGTGGTTACAAGAGGTAAAAACGATACAAATACTGTTCGTTTTCTCACACAAATCGCTCGTTTCGTGTCTTAGGCCATCAATATACTTACTTTTACGAGTCATTAAATCATGTTTAATTTGGACTTCTCTGTGTATGCTCTTTGAGGTGGTGACCATAGACCTCCATTATATGACTGACAGACAAAAACGGTTTGATCTAAAAATATCAAAATTGAAAATACTGTGGAAACAAAGACACCTACATCTTGGATGCTCTTGAGGTAAGCTAAAACATATCAAAAATTAATTTCAAAGTGAACTATCCCTTTAAAGGGGATTTTTTAATGTCAAAATATAAGGAAGAAAGGCATTTTTTAATAAGTACATTTTGCTATACTGGTTGAAACTCTCTTCACATACTGATACCAATCAATAATATAAGTGGTCTAAATATTCAAAAATGTACATATATCTTCTTTGTAAGCTTCAGGACCCAAAAAAAATGTTCATCCAAATCATTGCATTCGGTCCGAAATTCAATAATACGACACCTGTCAACGTGTATCTCCAAACCTCGTGACCCTGCTCGCGCACCAACCTGGCGAGATCTGTGTTTATCTGTGATACTGAGATAATGAAGTTTTAATGTCTCTATTCCTCAACTGTGGTGGCACATTACTCATGTAAACTGCAGGATGGACTGACCTGATGGATGGCGACTATTTGTATTTGATTGATTGCCGTCGTGTAGCTTTCCTAATAGATTCAACAGATTCCACTTCCAAGGGCAGGACCCATTGATCTCTACCAATACAGCCAATCACAGAGAGCGAGGAGAGACCTGACAGTGTGCCACTAACACCACGCTTCAAACACACACACACATTGCCTCCACATGTACTCGCCCTCCATGATACCAGACTTTACAGCTGTCGAAGAAATACACAGAATTGATTTTCTCTCTCTATGCGTCTTCTCTCCATTTGTCTTCCTCTCTCATTCTAGACACTGTTCTGTCCCAGGGTGGTCTATGAATAATAGCAGGTAACGTAATAAGACTAAAGATGCAAATGGGTCTTTTTCTAATCTTGTAACAGTGGGGGATTAAATGAAAACCAGCTGAGATTTCAGCAGACAGGGGTTTGGAGAGGGATGGTTAGCGATAGGCCAATTATCTGTTGGAATGAATTATTTATTTATCTATTTATTTTTTAAAGATATTTAAACTTTTTAACATTATGTCTCTAAAGAATTACAACCAATAAAATAAAACCAGTAAAAGTAAAAAAAAATAAACAATACAAAATTGTACTAATGGACTACTGTGTTCAACAGGAAACAACAGTATTCTTGACAGTTTTCTTTACTTTTATGCATTTTATGTGAGAAAATGCATTGCACCGAGGACAGTAAAAGTAAGGTATAGCACAAAAAAAATAAAAATAACTAGTAATAATATTAATAATACTATTGTAAGTTTTTGCAATGATTTTTTATTATTGTGTCAAAAAATTGAGAATCAAAAAATTAAGAATCAAATCATTTTTTCCCCTTTAAAAAGCAGTAATTCAGAAAGAAAGAAATTCAGAAAGAAATTCAGAAAGAAAAAGAAATTCAAAAAGAAATTAAGAAATTCAGAAAGAAAGAAATTCAGAAAGAAAGAAATTCAGAAAGAAAGAAATTCAGAAAAAAAGAAAGAAATTTAGAAAGAAAGAAATTTAGAAAAAAAGAAAGAAATTTAGAAAGAAAGAAATTCAGAAGGAAAGAAAATCAGAAATTCAGAAAGAAAGAAACAAATAAATAAATTCAGAAAGAAAGAAATTTAGAAATAAACAGAAATTCAAAAAGAAATTCAGAAAGAAATTCAGAATTCAGAAACAAACAAATAAAGAAATTCAGAAAGAAATTCAGAAAGAAAAAGAAATTCAAAAAGAAATTCAGAAAGAAAGAAAGAAATTCAGAAAGAAAGAAACAAATAAATAAAATTCAGAAAGAAAGAAATTTAGAAATAAAAAGAAATTCAAAAAGAAATTCAGAAAGAAAGAAATTCAGAGATTAAAAAAGAAAGGAAGAAAGAAAGAAAGAAATTCAGAATTCAGAAACAAACAAACAAACAAATAAATAAAGAAATTCAGAAAGAAAAAGAAATTAAGAAAGAAAGAAATTCAGAAAGAAAGAAAGAAATTCAGAAAGAAAGAAATTCAGAAAGAAAGAAAGAAATTAAGAAAGAAAGAAATTTAGAAAGAAAGAAAGAAATGAAGAAAGAATGAAATTTAGAAAGAAAGAAAGAAAGAAAGAAATTCAGAAAGAAAGAAAGAAAGAAAGAAATTCAGAAAGAAAGAAACAAATAAACAAACAAATAAATAAATTCAGAAAGAAAGAAAGAAAGAAAGAAAGAAAGAAATTCAGAAAGAAATTCAGAAAGAAATTCAGAAAGAAAGAAATTCAGAAAGAAATTCAGAGATTCAAAAAGAAAGAAAGAAAGAAAGAAAGAAATTCAGAAATTCAGAGAGAAAGAAATAAACAAACAAGAAAACAAATAAATAAATTAAGAAAAAAGAAATTCAGAAAGAAATTTTCTTTTAAAAAATATTTTATTGCCATTATATTTATTATACACACAGTCTTGCCAAAGCATAAGTGTAGCGGGGGAAATAAATAAATTAATAAAATAATAACAATAATAAAAATCAGATGCTTTTATCCACAGCAACTATATTTTATCAGCTCATGCATTTTCTGGGAACAGAACCCATGACCTTGGCATTAAATTATAACAGAAGGATGTGCTACAAAAAAGAAAATAATAATAATATTAATTCTCAATATAAAATAAATATAGAATTCATGAAAATGAAGAGACAGTGTCAGTGGTCGTGATAATTAAAAAAAACTGATTTGTAACACTTGTATTTGACATTGCTGATAAACTGAAACGATGCGCAATGAGTTTTTCCGAGTATCCCTCTCTTATCTGGAATGAAAGAGAAAGTGTGTCTTTGTGACTCTCTTTCTTTTGTCTGCCTCGTACCCCTTCATTTCAATAAGGGTTTTAGGTGAAGGCTTTTTAATAATTCAGTAACCAGCTTCTCAACAGCTCAAAACCTCAGCACAAATCCCATTTACAAGCCATGAATTATTTCAACCTTCACATCTGTCCACATCCCCATGTGAACACACACACACACACACACACACACACCACACACACACACACACACACACACACACAGCTCAATTTGCCTAATGGCCTTAGTCTAAACAGATTTTTTCTGTTATCTTTTCTGATGTGGTCCTCAGTGTGCACAGCAATATTACAATCCATTTAAACTGCAGATCTGATTGGACTAAACACATCTTGACTTCATAAGATTATTTAGGAGTCTCAACACAAACATCTATTGTTTTAATGCAAAATAGGCATAAACAGGACATGACTAATGCTTTATATAAAACAATGCTAAAAAGTGGCTATGCAGCAAATCTTTTGTCACCTGAATAGTCCTGCGTACTGTAAGTTACACACAGTCAATATGCCTCTAAATCAGCCAGGACTTGAGCTCACTGCTTCCTATATCAACCATTTGCTTATATGATTTATAAATCAGCCTGGATGTAGACTCATAAATATTGCTTTGTATTTTGAATGATGTGCACGTGAATGGCATATTAGGGTGCAAATAAGAGTTAGAAAGAAAGAAAGAAAGAAAGAAAGAAAGAAAGAAAGAAAGAAAGAAAGAAAGAAAGAAAGAAAGAAAGAAAGAAAGAAAGAAAGAAAGAAAGAAAGAAAGAAAGAAAGAAAGAAAGAAACGAAAAAAATCAGAAAAAAAAATCAGAAAGAAAGAAAGAAATTCAGAAAGAAATTCAGAAAAACAGAAAGAAATTCAGAAAAAAAAATTCAGAAATAATTTCAGAAAGAAAGAAATTCAGAAAGAAATTCAGAAAGAAAAAAAGAAAGAAATTCAGAATGAAAAACAGAAAGAAAAACAGAAAGAAATTCAGAAAAAAGCGAAATAAATTCAGAAAGAATTCAGGAATAAATTCAGAAAGAAAGAAAGAAAGAAAGAAAGAAAGAAAGAAAGAAAGAAAGGAAGGAAGGAAGGAAGGAAGGAAGGAAGGAAGGAAGGAAGGAAGGAAGGAAGGAAGGAAGGAAGGAAGGAAGGAAGGAAGGAAGGAAGGAAGGAAGGAAGGAAGGAAGGAAGGAAGGAAGGAAGGAAGGAAGGAAGGAAGGAAGGAAGGAAGGAAAACAGAAAGAAATTCAGAAAAAACGAAATAAATTCAGAAAGAAAGAAAGAAATTTATTCGTGTTAATTATTAATATATGAATATACATTATACTTTACTTTATACTTTTATTACAATATCATATCATATCAGTCATATCATATCATATCAATCATATCATATCATATATCATATAAAGCAGTGAACTTTTGTCCAAATCATTTTTTTATAAAAGATTATATGGCAAACTATTTAAAAAGTCTTTCTTTTCATGAATGTCATTATTTTAATAAGGCATTGTTCCTCATTATGATATCAGGGTGTGTCAACCTGACATTTTTGACCAAAAACATTTTTATTCAGAAAATTAAAAAATGCACATTATAAAAGGGGTCTATTCAAGTCATTGCATTTATAAATTGAGTCATGGAAATTTCTTAATTCTGTGTTAGATACTATAAATACATATTAATAAAAATAATGGAGGTATTCATTGATTCTGCAGACACAAGAAGTTGCCAGGTTGTCCATTCTTTATTTGATTTCTGACTCGAATGTATGATGTGGTAATAACACCTGCCTGAACAGAGTTTACCGCACACACACACACATGAGTGTGTCAGAGGATCCTGCTGAATCTTGCTAGATCTGCACAATTAAGAAGTAATTGGCAAAAACAGCACAATATCTTGGTGTAATTTGTGCATGTAATGAGTCCATTATGTCTGGAGGAGCCAGAACCCTGGAGGTTGAAGACACTGAGCTGAAGAAATGAACATCCCTGTCAGTCTGAGTCTAACAACAGAACCACAACACACTCGAGGAGCTCTTTATGTTAATGAGACGTTCACACAGGTCGCGCTCTTGCATTCACAGTGCAAAGGATTGAACTTGACACCAGACTTTCAAAGCTTCACACCTCTAAAAAACACAACATTTACCACATGAAAAATGCTAAATAAAGAAACATTGCTCAAGCATACCCTTGAGAAAAAGAAGTACACTTCAGCATAGTTTTATTATGGAAATTAAGTCAAACTGAATGTAATGGGTTTTTTTTAATGTGACTTTAATTGAATGTTATTTACAACTAAATTAAAATGTATTATAGTTTAAATATTAAATGTTTTTTAAATATTTTTTTTTAAATTTTTAAATAAATTTAAATATTTTAATATAATTTCTATTGGAACTTGAATGTTGTGTTTAGATGTATTTGTATTAATGTGTAATGATGGATTTGCAATTTAGCATATTTAAAATATATTAACTTTCAATGCTCTATCATATAAGACACTACAGATAAAATTATAATCATGTACTTTACATGTGCTTTAGGATGTTAGTCAGCACAGCAAAGCACAACAAAGTATTATTAAAACAAGATAATTTAATAGTAAAATTTAATGTGAAAATTACAAAGTGGACTTTTTAAAAGTATACTTAAAGGAGTATGAACGAATCTTTTGTCAATGAACCAAATGACTCAAAAAGATTTGTTCATTTTGATGAACGAGTTTGAACAGGAGAGTCACGAATGCTCATCACAGAACAGAGCACAAGGTGAGCATTTATGCTTATAAAAGCTAAACTTTTTTATTTATTTTTTAAATGGCCGATCGTTTCGCTAGATGAGACCCTTTTTCATCGTCTGGTGTCGTTTAAAGCCGTTTAAAGCCTAAAACAACATTGAAGTCCATTGGGGAAAAATCTTGGAATGTTTTCATCAAAAACCTTAATAAAGTATAATAAAAACCTTAATAAAATATTTTTTAAAAAAGTGAACTACTCCTTTAAGTGGGTTAAGAAACAGTCATGAATGTTTAGTCTCTTTAAGTACACTTAAGGGTACACTATGTAACTATGAAACAAAACTACATGCATTTTGCAGGAGAACATTGTTTTGGATGTGCTTTGGTGACTGTGCGGATGAATATGTTTCTTACTCATACTGTAACTAAAAAAAGAGAGAGATTATCCCACAGATCATGCCTTACAATGAACTCTGTTAGAGAATTTATCAGTTCAATAAAATACCGAGCCCGTTCTCATCATTTGGCGTCATAAAGGTGACGCCATTTGACATTTCGTTGAAATACTACGCACATGGCACCCTTTAGCGTCAAAATGAGATGCAGACCCTACCCCAGACCTAAACCTACCCATAACAGTGTTTTATATTGACGCTAAAGGGTGCCATGTGCGTAGTATTTCGGCGAAATGTCAAATGGCGTCACCTATATGACGCCAAAGGATGAGAATGTGTTAAAATACCTTGCTCTCCTCTTGAGTACTAAAAACGCTTTCAAATCTCTCAGTTCTCATCTCCGAAAAGCCAATGTTGATTCTTGTTTTATTACGAGCTCTTTTTGCCAGCAGACGCTCCTCTGTTCTTCGTGATTCTCCGAATGCTTCATATCAAACTTTCTCAGTCTTTATGCAAATATATTTGCCAGAAGGAATTCTACAACTGACCAGTCAGATTTACAGAGCCGTGTAATAAGCATAGATCATGTGTATTACTTGTATGATAGAGCATCACGCAATAGATTCAATCAGCATTTTTTGGTCATATGCGGTCTGACATCCATAAATCAGATGTAAAAGCCCCACCGGCTCATCCTCATCGCTCCAGCTAAAGGTCAGAGATAATCACACTGGTTAATATCTCATTGAGACACAGCTGATAAGACATCATGGGGCTGTTTAGCACAGAGATTGTTTTCCGCTCATTATTTCCATGTCATCTAAACAAACACACATAATTAGGGTGAACATCACAAGGTTTGGGGGTAGTATGATTTTTTTAATGTTTTTGGAAGAAGTCTCTTAGACTCACAATTTATTTGATCAAAAATACAGTAAAACAGTAATATTGTGAAACATTATTGCAAAATTAACTGTTTTCTGTTGTAATATATTTTAAATGTAATCATTACTCTTCACATGATCCTTCAGAAATCATTGTAATATAATGATTTGGTGCTCAAGAAACATTTTTTATTATTATTAGTATTGATAGTATTGATTTTTGAGTGATTCTTTGAAAATAGAAAGTTTAAAATAACTGCAGAATTCCTTCGGGCAAATATTTTTGGTCACTTTTGATCAATTTAATGCATTAAAATATTTCTTTTTTTTTCCAAATAATTTTTACTGCAAGAATGCAATACCGTTTTTTAAATTTAAAACAGCATACATTAATGGTTGCACAACAACTATACAAATACAACCATGATATGTAAATATTAGGGCTGTCAAACGATTAATCGCGATTAATCGCATTCAAAATAAAAGTTTGTGTTTACATAATATATGTGTGGTGTGTATAATTATTTTGTATATATAAATACACACACATGCATGTATATATTTAAGAAAAATGTGTTCTTAATATATCAAATATTTATATATAACATTAATTATGTATAAATATATATAAAGTGTATACTTTCAGATTTTTCTTAAATATATACATGCATGTGTGTGTATTTATATATACAAAATAATTATACACACACATACGTAAACACAAACTTTTATTTTGAATGCGATTAATCGCGATTAATCGTTTGAAAGCTCTAATAAATATTTCATACAAAAATATAACTATTTTATAAAAATTATTAAATGTTTTTAGCCTTTATTGGATAGTACAGTGGGAACAGAATTGGGAAAGGATCTTAAACTATGACTCGATCTCGACCACTCATTTTTAAGTACAATTTAAATGATACACCCTTTTTTTCACACAACAGTAAAGAAATAATATTGATTTATTTTAGTATTACCATAATAAGAACTAGTATTAAAAAGGATGCCTCAAAGCAACCAACTTTAATGATCCTAAAACAGGATTTACTTTCTTTAAGTAAAATATCATCTCTCATTTTTCGCTTCTGATTGTTGGGAAATATGACTGGAACATGTTCTTGACAGGTTTTCATGAGATTCACACTCCGGCTCCAGAGCTTAGGCGAAAAACTCAACGCAAAAGACTTGAGCATAAAAAAAGTGTATTAAAAGGATGAGAGAAACTACTAAAGAAAATCTCAAGATAAAGAAAATAGACATTCTGAAGCCAAGAAAGAGTGTTAGAGAAAAAGGGCAAGAGATACTAGAACAGACTCTATTATGCTGAGAGAATAAAGAGAGAGAGAGAGAGAGAGAGAGAGAGAGAGAGAGAGAGAGAGAGAGAGAGAGAGAGAGAGAGAGAGAGAGAGAGAGAGAGAGAGAGAGAGAGAGAGACAGCACTTTTAAGTCATACTATAACAGCCTGAAAGTAATTACAGAGAAGTGGAGATAACATACTCCAGGTTATATGACGCCAGAAATCCGCCAACACTTTCAGAAGTCTCTCAGATTAATCTTAAACTCCTGAAGGTTAAATTCAGACTTGAGCGCTGTGCTTCAATCTGACACGCATCTTTAGCTCTGAGAGCTCTAGGGCTTCGGTGACCCGGTCAACGTTTGACCTTCTTCTCCCATGTGAGTTCACCTCAGAAGCCTTAATCCAATCAGCTTTTTTTCATTTCTACAGATTTGTCCCCTTGGATTTCTCCCAAAAATGTCTTCCTTTTTAAAACCAGTCCTATAATATCTATAAATGCATATATTTATATATGCATGAGGGTAGATGGGTGACACAGAGGGACAATCATTGTATGGAAAAGAGCAGGATGGACATTCAAAGAAACACACACATTCACACACCACACATCTGAGCCAAATGCTGTGAAGATGGCCTTGTACTTCATTTGAAGAATACATTTGAATGCACTGACTCTTCAACACACACACACACACACACACACACACGAACACACACACACAATTGCTGTTCATCATTCAGCAAGCTAAGAAATTCAGCTTAGCACTGAGTTCTTCATAGTCACAATTGTCATAAATAAGAATAAATCTGTCTAGATGTACATGTAGATGCTAATATATTTAGATCACGTAGAATGATTGTGCGCTCTTTATGTATGCACACATAGAAACACGTGTTATAACATGTCTGAACGGGAAAAGGGAGAGAATTAAAACAACACCCTTCAGACGTGACTTATTCATGATAAGGACTAGCCTTGAGTACCTTATTTTATAAAGTGGTAAACACACAATGCAAATACCAAGGCCAGTATATATCAATGCTACTTTCATTAAGTAAAATCACTAAAAGCCTTCCTTCCGCTGGAAAAATAGTCCCCGATTGTGAAAAACAACAGAAGTTACATACATTATTTCGCGATCAGATGACGGCAAAGCCAGTATTTATGAGTGAGTCATTCCGAGTCATTTTATATTGAAAGGACTGAAACTTGTTGTGAACAGAATGACTAGCATGTCAGGGCACAGGAAACTTCAAACAGTTAAAAGGACAAGATATGGCAGCGGACATTCAAACGGATTTTTTTATTGCGAATATAGGACTGACCTGAAGGAAAATGCTATATCTGCAGGTACACTCGCTTACTCGACCTCTCACAATACTCTACACTCTCAGAAAAAAGGTACAAAAGCTGTCACTGGGGCTGTACCTTTTCAAAAGGTAAACTTTTGTCTATTTTAGGTGCTAATATGTACAATTTTAGGTGTTAATATGTACATTTTAGGTGCTAATATGTACATTTAAGGTGTTAATATGTACATTTCAGGAGCTAATATGTACATTTGAGGAGCTAATATGTCCATTTTAGGTGCTAATATGTCCATTTTAGGTCCTAATATTTACATTTTAAGTGTTAATATGTACATTTCAGGAGGTCATATGTACATTTTAGGTACTAATTTGTACATTTTAGGTGTTAATTTTTACATTTTAGTTGCTAAAATGTACCACTAAGGTACCAATATGCATCCTTTGGGTACAAAAGTGTACCTTTTGAAAAAGTACAGCCCCAGTGAAAACTTTTGTACCTTTTTTTAGTAGCTTCAATGAACAATAACAATGAGAACAAACATATGTTTAAGTTGCTAAGAGTGGTTGCTAGAGGTGTTGTGTAGTGATACATAGAATTGTGGGGTGAAGCGGTCATAGTCGTTCATTCAAAGGTTAATGTAAGGTTGTGCGTATAAAAAAAATAACCTGTGACAAAAGATTAGGTACAGCTATTTTAGAGTAAGGAAAGACTCAATTTTAGGACTAAAAAGTCATAATACTTTTACCTTTAAATGATGTATTTGATATTATGATATATAACAACCGAGTCTCACAGGGAAAATTCTTCTGCAAGATAACAATGTTGCGTCTTGCATGTTTCGCTGCAGTTTTAAGTGTAGCCTAGTGTGAGTGCCGCTAAAACGTTAATGCTCTATCATGCTAGAAATTAACGTATTAACTATGCTAAACCCCACTTTAAACCTAATTGTGTTAAGGCAAACATGCAAATTTAACCCATTTATCTTGTTTCTTTAAGTCTTTTTCTTATATCGTGACTTGCCAGCCCGTTCTTATCCTTTAGCGTCATATGTGGCGCTATATGACAAAACGGCGAAATGCTACGCACATGGCACCCTTTATCGTTAATATAACACGCGAACCCAAGGCGTCATAAATCCTTTAGCGTAATCTGAGACTACCCTACCCTACCCCACACCTACCCATCACAGCGTGTTATATTAACGATAACGGGTGCCTCACTCGTATGAATTCGTACGATTTGTCCAAACCCACGTGATGGGTAGGTTTAGGGGCGGGGTCAGGGGTAGGTCATTGCCCAATTCGTAAAATATGTACGCTTCAGCAAAAACGTACTAATTCGTACGAGTGAGGTTGTACGAATTGTTACGAATTAGCCACCTCGTAAAATTCGTACGAATTCTCGTAAGATCGGGTTGATTGGGCTGTAAGTGTTTACTTCAAAACTGTTGACCAGTAACGCTTATAAATGCTTACTGACGCTGGTTGATTGACGCATATTTCGTCTTGGTAGTCGAACAGAGGGAGATTTTACAAGTCTGATAGAGCAAGGTTCGGCGTGTTCAGTCATCTGAGTGAATTACGCTTGATGTGTTTGGTAGTATGACAGAGGTTTATTGTGTTTGGAGTTAAATGGAGTGAGGCTTGATGTATTTAGCAGTCTAACGGAGGTTTGGAGTATTTGATCGTGATGGCATTCAAACGCACTGCTGAATACTGATGAAGTACAGACACGCCATTTCAATTCATGAGCAGTCTGCTATCAAAACAACGTTTTTAACAGTTTGTGTCCATGTTCAACACATTTACAAATGTATGGAGGCTTACGGTGTTCTCTCTCGCCCCTGCCCATTTGTCTTTGTCCTAAGATGTTTATGAATTAAATGGCGGGTCTTTTTTTTCACTGACATCTTTAGCGATTTCTCTGTACTTTTAATCCTTTGGGACAGGAAGCTGACAATCATCTTGAAATAGAAAAGTAATTATGGCACATCTCCTTTGCCTGATGATATAGGATAATTACTTTTTTATTCTCTCGCTTGGACAAAAATGCACGCCTGGTGTTCGGGGAGAGATGTAACCTTTGGCGAACAATGTTTGATTGATGAGGAGACTCATTTTCCCGTATGAAGTGATTACCGATCACAATCTGAGGCTAGCACCTCTCCACTCTCTGGGTCTCCAATTTGCCTGACTGAATTTGGTGTCAAAACTAAAGGGACGGAAAGGAAGGGAGGTGGGGGGGGGGGGGATACATTTTGGAATATTGTCATCACTTCAACATCAGACACTTGTGTCTCAAGTGGAGGGCACTCATTTACAAAGCTGGGCTTTTATCTGGGGGATGAACAAGACATACGTTCTGATGGTACAATCAGAGGGGGACAATGGTAGGGGCCGATTTATCTGTCTTCAGCTGAGAGGCGCTTTTGCCGGATAATGACAGTGATGAATGCACTCACATCTGCTATGTGATACATGTCTTGACTTCCAGTTCTGTGGACAAAAAAAAATGCATGCAATCTGAAATGAATATGAGTTGTGTGTGTATGTGTACCTGGTAAACCCCTAATGGGGACCAAATGAACACAAGGACAGTAATGTAAGTCAATTTTACATTGTACATGAGGGTATGAGGGTACTAAAATTGAGCTTATGAATCATACTGATGTATAAGCTCATGGGTACATTTACCCATGAGCTTATAAATCATACTGATTTATTTATAAGTGATGTTTTCGGAAAATATAAAAATGCAGAAAGTTTTCTGTGATGAGATAACATATACTGCAAGTGACACCCTCATCCAAAGGCAGGGCAGGCATATGCAGCTCGTTGCATTTAAGGTGGTATGCACCAAAACAGGTCATTTTTAAACAGGCCCCAAAAAATGACATTTTCAAATGGTTATAATAAATTAACTGTGGGGTATTTTGAGTTGAAACTTCACAAATACATTCTGGGGACACCCAAGAAGACCAATATTACATCTTGTAAAAAGGGGCATAATAGGTGCCCTTTAAAAGAGAGGAAAAAATGCTGCTTAAACCTATTGTCTAATCAAACAGTAGTGTATTACAGTGGCAAATTCATCTGGCACTTGGTAGAAACCAATCAAATCATGTGGGAGCCAACATTGACAATTAAGTACTCCTGAAAATTTCCAAGTTTGATTTTATGGGACATTTGAATGAACTTTTGTATGACTAATTTTGATACTGTGTTGCATCCCCACGTTATATAAAATCTGTGTAAAACCAGAAGCAAGAAGACCTGCTAAGGCAGTGGGTCTCAGCCCTGGCGACCCCCAAGGACTTAAAGGGATACTCCACTTTTTTTGGAAATAGGCTAATTTTACAAATCCCCCAGAGTTAAACAGTCGAGTTTTACCGTTTTCGAATCTGATTTTCTGATTTTTAGAAGATTATCAGTAGCCAGACCGTTTCTGGTCTCACTGACTTCCATAGAAGGAAAAAAATATACTTTGGAAGTCAATGAGACCAGAAACTGTCTGGTTACTGATGCTCTTCTAAAAATCAGAAAATCAGCTGAATGGATTCGAAAATGGTAAAACTCGACTGTTGAACTCTGGGGGAGTTGTAAAATTTCCAAAAAAAGTGGAGAATCCCTTTAATATAATCAAGGATATACAGATTCCTCTGAAACAAAGTTCCCAAAGCGAAGTTTTGGTGGTGCGTAGATAAACGCAACTGGAGAATCGTTTCTCTTGTGAGGTTGTTCTGTATCAGCAAATTTCACCTGAGAAAAAAGAACAATCAAAGGAATCCATAAAGAACTAAATCACCTATATTATTCTGTCCACCTCTCTGATATACGGAAGAGCGAGATCCACCTCATCGCCAGATACATATCCAGTGTCCTGTCTGACAGCTGATAAATGTGTGGCTGCATTCTTCACCTTGTTACTCAATGATGGGGGCTTTTGGCTGTATAATACCTCTGAAATACAATTATTCCTTTATTGCTGCATTCTGGGAGCGGCAGAGATGGATGGCAGTAGTAGACTCTAGTCGAGAACAAAACGTGTTTAAAAGCAGTCCGAACATAAAGAACACTGTTATACTCTGACACCAAAGGTCACAAAGTCAGAGATGAGAGAGTGAGAAATGCATGCAGGGAATTTTTCAGAGTCAAACCACATAGTCTCATAATCTCTCTAACCTATGATCCCTCAGATCAGTCATGCGTCAATGTTGAGAACGAAACATATCAACACCAAACCATTCTATCATTCATTCTGCAACAGTTATTTTATAATTAAACAAATTATGACTGTAGCATTCAAATCTTATGTCTATATCACGTGGATGCATGACGCTCATTTATATTTTTTCCAGATCTATTAATTTATTTAAAAAAAAAAATAAACAATGATTTGAATATGCCTTTTTATGAAGGGCATGCTTTTAATTTCGGAATAACAATTCATTTTGATATTTTTGATGGCATAGTGCCCTGTCAGGGTGATACAACTGTCCTGATATAATATTGAAAAAAGCCTAAAGTTAGGCTTCCTAAAGTCATCCTAAAGGATGAAATATGCTTGGGAAAAAACCCTAATGAAGTAGGTTGTGCATTTTTATTATTTCTTGGAAACAAACATATACACAGCATATTATTTGAATTTTTTATCAATTAATTATCAAATAAAATTTACCTGGGAAAAAAGAAAAAATATATATTTTATCTATATATAAAATATATAGAAAAAATATATTTTTTTCCCCCCTTTTATCCTTGATGGATAAACTATACACTGTTACAAAAATATTTTCATGATTTGTAATCACAACAATTTTTCTTTTGTCAAATCAACTTAGATAATTTATGTAGTTCAGATAAAATAATATTTTGAGTTTCTGGTGATTAAATTAATCTTCTTCATTGTATTAACTTGTATTTTTTCCATTTCAATGAAATTAACATTTTAAGGCAACCAGGTTACTTATTATTTTAACTTTTAATAAGTAATTTCTTAACTTTTATTAAGCTAAACCAACAATATTTTTTACATAGGTGACATTTTCATTTAATTTATACCTTTCCTGAAGGTAGTGTGACTGCATTTTCAGTATTTAGAGTTTTAAAAGACATTAAGCTATACAACTTCATCGTTCCAAGAGTTTGTACGTTTGTTTTTTGTTTTGTTTTTTTTGTTTGTTTTTTTTAGGAAAGTAATACTTTTATTCAGCACGGACACATTAAATTGATAAAAATTGGCAATAAAGTCAATTAAAATGTTACCAAAAAATATATTTAAAAATAAATGTTTTTTATTTGTCAAAGAACTGAAGTATCACAGTTTCCACACAAAAAAATATTAAGCAGCACAACTGTTTTCATCATTGATAAATAATAAGGATCATGTGACACTGACGACTGGAGTAATGATGCTGAAAATTCAGCTTTGATCATAGGAATAAATAAAATCATATATTTTCATTTGTAAGGCTAGTTCACAATATTATTCTTACTGAATTTTGATCAAATAAACTCTTGATCAAATAAAGCTTTGGTGAGTAGAAGAGACAAAAATATTTAAAAATTCTTACCGTCCTCAAACTTTTGTACGGTAGTGTTCTACCAGAGTGATTGAGTGCGCTACTGTACACGTAAATAATAGAGAACGTGATTCTGAGAGTATTAATTAACTAAATAATTGTCTATTAACACTTTTACAACAACACTGCCACGTTTACAAACATCCCCTGTTGGCGAGGCTGATGGCGCATAAAGAAGCGTTGTGGGAACCCTAATTTGTACAGGGTCACAAAACAAAAGACTCAATGGAAGTGTTTTCGCCAAATGTTTGGCAATGCAAAGCACCCTTCTAAGAAGGAAAAAGCGCCAAAAGGCCCTCCTCCTTTCATTCTTTCTCCATCTCGCTCCGGGTCTTTGAATCCTCCATTCAGACAGCGCTCTATCCAGCAGTGAATGGCTTGTGAGTTCAGTCTTTGGATTTGAATAGCAGAGAATAGCCCAGCTTCTGCATTCTCCTTCAAACACAATTAGCTATGGGGGGCTTGAGTCTGTCCTCCCTACATTTGGACTGTGTTTGATGGGTCGCCAGACCTATGACTTCATCCAGCCTGGTTACCGCTAGTTGCTATTGCAATGCAAAACAGGAGATGCCTCTCGCAAACTGCCAAGTCCGGAGGGGGGAAGAAACAGTGTACCGCAGCCTTTAACCACACCGTCATTGTGTGAAGGCAAATAATGTGTATATTTTGTGAAGGCTAGGTTTAGAATTTCTGAATGGTCCATATGATGGTGGGAAAGCTGATGGAATCTTTATGAGATGCACAAGGAAAGGCATAAAAGAGTAAAGAATTGACCGTTGAAATAAAATACAGGTTTCGAGGTTAATATCTGCTAGAGCCAGACCGATATATCGGCAGGCCGATATTATCGGCCGATATTAGGCATTTTCCAAACTATCGGTATCGGCAGTTATAATGGACGATAAATGAATATTTCAAAAATAAAATAAAAATGGACGAAACCCACTTGAACCATGTCATGAGTATTGGAGTTTGTCCACCAGAGGGCACTCTACACCGTCCCTGTTGGCAACAGGGCAACAGTTCTCTTAACTCAAATAAGTTTGACAAAAGTTGTGACTATCATGTCCAGTTTTGCTGCTGTTAAATAAGCCGAGAGTGAAGCGGAAGTAGCTAGTAATAGTTAAGTTACGTTGTAATAAATAAGTAATAAATAAGTTTCTTTTTAAAATGCATTATCATATTATTTTAGTTAAGACTCATTAATAACTACAAATAACTGCTGTTAGGGAAATCTGTTAATGTTTTGTTGCGCGTTTCTAAAATAAAAAACATCGGCCGATATATTGGATTAACGGATTTTAACCTTTTCACACTTAAGTTTAAAATATTCTAACTGACCCCCCAGCGTGAGTTTTTCAAGACGACCATTATTTAGAACTTGCCACTTTAATGTTTCCATGGTGACGCGTCATTGCTTGTCACGTGACACAGCACACCCAGAACAGAGCGCGGAATGAATGATTATCTGCTTTTATGTCATTTTTCCTTTTTTATTAAAAATATTCAAAAATGTATTAGCTATATCATGAAACACTGATATTCCGATTGTCAAATATGTGCAAGTGGATGGGTTTTGTGGTTTAGACATCTTTATAACGATCGCGTTAGTTGAGCTGTAAACACAATGGGCGGCGCAATTTTATTTTCTTTTTCAGTTCAGAGAATCGGATCTGTTGGATTTATAACGTCAATTCCTCCACTTCTCACAAAATACATGAAAGTAAGTGGCTGGTGAACTGGGAGAAGAATAGGGTCAAATGTTAAGCTACTTACACATGTGTATTTGATATGAATAAAACGTGTCGATTATTATTGCCGTTTCCATAGACAGCTGTGTGTATTTTACAAACTCAGAATCATTGTTTTGCTTGTACATTTGTGTATTTAAATGTCTGAAACCTAAAATAAACATTATGTGGTTGAAAACACTCAATAGTTGTGATATATGACAGCACTGAGTGCGTCTGTCTCTGGCTGAGCGCCAGCCAACACGGGAGAGCAAGTTTGAATTTAGCAGTTGATGACGTGATGCACTGAACGTTCTAATCACACCGGTGTGATCGTACGCTCCAGGGACCAGCCAAGACTGATCACACCGGTGAACTACTCCTTTGAAGGGATAGTACACTTTTTTTTGGAAATAGGTTCATTTTACAACTCCCCCAGAGTTAAACAGTTGGGTTTTACCGTTTTCAAATATATTCAGCCAATTTTCTGATATTTATGTCAGTAACCAGACAGTTTTTGGTCTCATTGACTTCCATAGTATATATTTTTTCCTACTATGGAAGTCAATGAGACCAGAAACTGTCTGGTTACTTATATTCTTCTAAATATCAGAAAATCGTCTGAATTGTTTCGAAAACGGTAAAATCCAACTGTTTAACTCTGGGGGAATTGTAAAATGAGCCTATTTTCAAAAAAAGTGGAGTATCCCTTTAAAGAAAGTCATACAGGATGAGTAAACAATCACAGGATTTTCATTTTCAGGAGAATTAGCCCTTTAATTAGATAAAGAGGTTAGGAAAGAACAGCATGTATAATAAATGTACAATTACAAAAAGAAGCAAGATGCTGTTTAAAATAGTTTTAGCTGGAGTATAACATGTCACACCCCAGGACACGTCAACCTCCGAAATGTATTACAAATCAAATACCCGTAAGACACAAAACCTGGTCTCAAAATAGTTCAGAAGAGCATAGATCAATAAAAACGAGAGGCAGAAAGATATATAAAATACAGTGGGACACAAAGAGGAGCTGACAGTTATATGATTAACATTGACTGGAGCCGAAGTATCTACACCTCCCTATAACAAAGCACTGAGGGCTCCCATGGGAGGCTGCATTGGTAAATGAGACGCAGTAAAATAGAAACTTGCCTTGCCAATATACGTATATGCGTGCAAGTGTGTGTGTGGGTTTACTCCACCACCAATTACAATGCTTCTTGCAGACACATCTGATATAGAACTGGTGAATAAATAAATATTTAGCACTGTTATCAAATAGGAGCGCAGATGACAATAACAGCAGGGAGAGAATGAGACAGTGACTCTCCAGTCAAATGTGGGATGAGAACAAAGGGTGAAGAAAGAATAGAGCAGACAATGAGAGTTCAACAGAGGCAGGTGGAGGAAGAATCAAAACAGACTTCTGTCGGGAACACTATCGCTAAATACCATTGAGAATTAGCAAAGTTTGTATTGGCGGTATGGTTCTGTTCTGGGTGAGAACGCCCAGTCCGTAATGGATGAGTGTACCAATAGGGTAAACAGAACAGAATTTAAAGTACAATATAATTTGAGAATTTAGTCTGATTCAAGGGGACTCAGAATGCCAAATCCTGACTGGATGAGAGGAGGAGCTGGGGATGGAGGAGGGTAATTAGCTCCTGAGAAACACGATAGCTGTTGATAATACTGAAGAAGTTATGAATACAGTGATAGATGTTGTATTCCTATAGGTAGACGTGGATCAGCTGAGAGCAGTGTTGTAGTATTTGAGACTCGGACTCGTCTCGGGACCATATTTTAATGGTCTTGTCATGGACTCGTGTGCATTTGGACTCGGAACTGACTCATACTCGAACGTTTTTTTTTTTAGGACTCGGAATTATTCCCGAGTCCACTCGAGTTCAATTCAAAATATTTTTCATGATTATTAATGTATGTTAATAAAATATTTCTTTAAATTGATTGACACGCCCAGTGATTGGTGATTTTCTATTGCGCAACTGCGCATGACAAATTGTAATAAAATTACTTTTAACACCACCTACTATGTGGCCTTTTTACCCTAAACTGATCATATTTTTTAAACTCTAAGTAAATTCCGTAAAAAAAAAGGATTTCTCTAAAGTAAATAAAAGTAAATTAGGTAATCAACCCTCACTTGTCTCGGTCTCAACTCGGACTCGACCGTCTCTGGTCTCGGACTTGACTCGGACTCGACTCTCTCTGGTCTCGGTCTCGACTCGGACTCGACTGTCTCTGGTCTCGGACTTGACTCGGACTCGACTCTCTCTGGTCTCGGTCTCGACTCGGACTCGACTGTCTCTGGTCTCGGTCTTGACTCGGACTCGACTCTCTCTGGTCTCGGTCTCGACTCGGACTCGAGTGAGGTGGTTTCGACTACAACACTGGCTGAGAGTCAGACCTTGACTAACGTGACCTACCAGAACTCATGCTACGCTTGATATCTGGACAGATCTTGACAATCCATGCACAAAGAATTGAAAAGAATAGAGAAAAATGTCTCTTAGATGAGTGTTTAAAAGAGCACTTAATCAACCTTTTCACCGTCAGCATTTTTGAAAAAAGTTGCAACATTTTTGATTTCATGGCTCCCAGAATCTTCTGTTGTATGAATATCTGAATATGCAATCTATCAAAAGAAAGAACAGACGCTCTGCTTTTAAACAACAACAAAAAAACATTGTATTCTAGCTTCATGATTATTTATCAACACTTTAATGTGGGTAAACTTGCAAGTTTCATAAAAAAAAGCAACATTTTGAGCAAAAAGCTCAAAGAAAATCACGTTTTGTCAAAGACTATGCCTGGATCAGATTCAGAAAGATGATCAAAACACAGATGGAGTAGATCGAGTTCATCAACACCCCAAAGCTTCATATAGCTCGTCCTGGGTCCATATTTCATACAGTAACATTAGGCGGTTTTAATTTATAAGCTGTTTAATTATTTATGATTGAGCTATTTTGCATATGCATCTACTTACATATGGATATGGATATGCATTTGCTTCTTCTTTGCATATATTTTGATTAGAAGATTCAGAACTCTTTCAGAAGATGTGTAATAGAGCCCCCTAGTCTATAACAGTGAAAACCCAGAAAGCCGGAAATTTACGTCAATGGCGGGGAGAGAGAGTTAGATAAAGGTTCATTTTAAACTATTACAGTGAACAGAAGAGCACTATGTTTACATGCACCTAAATTATGCATTTATAATCAGATTGATGGCTCAATCGGATCGAAAAAGCCTTCACGTAAACACCTCAATCAAATCGACTGAACTCAATCCGGTCCAAATGAAATTTCAATCAAATTGAAAAGACCTGGAATAATCTGATCAACAAGAAAACAAGTACTCATATTAACACTTCAATCCTATGGAGTCAGTTCAGCGTGCACGATTTAACTAAAACTAAACTAAAAAAAAACTTCTTAATTTGTGGTCATATATATATAAACTTTCTGGAAAAGTTCACTTCGGCTAGTAAAAACCTTCGTACTACCATTGGTCTCTGCCTTCCTTCACGTGGAAAATCTTTTCCAGTTCATTTATCCTCACAAGTTATTGGAAGTCAGACGTCAGCAAAGTAAAACATGAATATTAAACATGAAAACACTGAATTAAAAAAAAAATGTAACAAATATTTGCGACTTTTTATCTCACAATTGCGAGATCTGAAGTCAGAATTGTAAGAAAAAAAGTCGCAATTGCGAGATACAAAATCGCAATTCTGAGAAAAAGTCGCAATTCTGAGAAATAAAGTCAGAACTGCAAGATGTAAACACGCAATTATAAGAAATAAAGTCGCAATTGCGAGAAAAAAAGAGAATTGCTACTTTTTATCTCACAATTCAGATTTTTTTTCTCACAATAGTGAGTTTACATCTCGCAATTCTGACTTTATAACACATACTTGCGAGTTTATATCTTGAAATTCTGACATCTTTTCTTAAAATTGTGAGATATAAACTCGCAATTGCGACTTATCAGACCAATTCTAGGGTGGGGGGGGGAGACTTTTTCCCCCTCAGAATAGTTTATATCTCACAATTATGCCTTTACAACACACAATTTCAACTTAATGTCATGCATTTCTGACTTTATAACATGCAATTGCGACTTTATATCTTGCAATTCTGACTTTATATTTCGCAATTCTGACTTTATAAAACACAATTGAGACTTTATATCAATCAATTCTGACTTTATACAGTATCTCTTATTTTAGTATTCTTACTTTATAACATGCAATTGAGACATAGGGCCCTATTTTAACGATCTGAAACGCAAGTGTCAAAGCGCATGGCGCAAGTAACTTTGTGGGCGGGTCCCGGCGCTATTGCTATTTTCCCGGCGGGATAAATGCCTCTTGCGCCTGGCGCAAATCTAAAAGAGGTTGGTCTGAAGTAGCTTCATTATTCATAGGTGTGGTTTGGGCGTAACGTGAAATAAACCAATCCGAGCGCCATCCAACATACCCTTTAAGAACAGGTGCGCATGTTGCATGACGGATTGTTATTATAACGGCGGGTTCATTACCAGGCGCGCGCCAGGAGCGTTCACAGCCGATGAGCCCGACGTTCTTGTCAGGACAGTGAAAGACAGAAGTGACGTTGTATGGGGATGCGAGAAACTCTTGCACATCAGCGTCGGTTATAGCCTATACGTATGTTTCTTGCCACTATTGGGCAAACAGGTCTGATCCTTTAGTACTACAATAGCCTTAAGAAATGGGTATTTCGGTTTTTTCATCTTCATGTAAACCACAATGATTTCCCTCTTGTGTTAATATTTTTCCTTGTTATAATGTATGATTTGCAAAAATAAAAACTACTGCATCTATGTTGATGAGAATCAGTATATGCGCGTTGTGTACCCGCTACATTAGCCTATGGCCAAGCATGCGCGCTTAAAATAGCATTATGAACAACGCGCAACGCGCCACTGACTTTAGACCAGGTTTTTTCTGGTCAGTGGCGCAATTGTGTTCTGGAAGTGTAAAATAGCACCAGGGAATGTTTGCGCCGAAACACGCCTCCTTTTTGCGCCGATCCGCCCAGGGAGCACAAGTTCATTTCCTAGTTTACCGACGTGCTTCTGTGGAGGGGAAAATCCCGCTTTGCGCGCGTGCAAAATAGGAATGAGACATGCGTTTGTGTATAAAGTCATTTGCGCCGGGTGCAAGATAGGGCCCTTTATATCAATCAATTCTGACTTTATACAATATCTCGCAATTCTGCCTTTATAACATTCAATTGCGACTTTACATCACGCAATTCTGACTTAAATCTCACAATTATGACTTTACAATACGCAATTTCGACTTAATATCATGCATTTCTTACTTTATAACACGCAATTGCGACTTTATATCTCGCAATTCTGACTTTATATCTCGCAATTCTGACTTTATAACAAGCAGTTGTGACTTTGTCACGCAATTCTGACTTTATATCTCACAATTCTGAGAAATAAAGTCAGAATTGCAAGATGTAAACTCGCAATTGTGAGAAAAAAAGTCGCAATTAACTTTTTTATTTTTCATTAAGTGGCGGAAACAAGCTTCCATAGATGTGAGATGTAAATGGTGGCTGATGGAGGTAAAACCAGAGAAAACCAGAGACACAACGAGAAGTTAGACACAGTCACTGTGTGTATTGCTTGATTTTAAGCAATCTCTTGTATAAAGTGCTACAATACAAACGTGACATGACTTTACTAGGGTGCCAATTTTTTGTAAATCATTGTCATGTAAATACCCTAAAAAATAGCGCATGTAAATATACCTGTAATATGGGTTCAGGAACAAGCTGCAAAGGGAAAAGGCAAATACTCTTAACCTTGGTAAACACCAATGTGTTGCCATAAAGTCAGAGGTCACAAGGGTGTGAGTACGCAAAAGGTCACGGTGGGTGGCTATGGAGGTAAAACCAGAGACACAAAGATAAGTGAGCTATTAAACTGTTAGACAAAGAAATATGCCCACACACACACACACACACACACACACACACACACACACAGGAACACTTATATGAGGTACATTATAGAACCATCACTGTTGGTTGATGCCGTGACTTATATTTGTGTCAATACAAAATTTCAACCACCATTATCCACTTTGACTTTTAACTACATGTTTTATGCAGGGACGGCTTGTTATTTGACATTTTGCCATGACTTGTTACTAAACATGCACTCTTCTTCTTTGTGTCATTCCCTCCTTGAATATATATAGATATAAACCTATAATACTCTCATTGACAACTGGATAATTCACTCTTCGCCTGGAGTTTGATTGACAGGCAATCTGTCTAATCATAACGCCGATTTTATGTGCCTCCACTACTATCTGCCATTTTGTCCGACAAACAAACCAGACAGTAGAGTTATTAGATTAACGTTGGTGGACTTGAACTTGATAAATAGTGTGTATTGACGTATTTCCGCGGTTGAAACAACATACCTCCTCATGGTCATTCATGTTTATTTCATGGTATATTGTGTAAGAGGATAAGAGATGATCAGTTCACATGTTGTGATCTGTGACGACACATTGAAGAACAACAAAATAGTATTTATTGTTTGAGTTAAAAAATTTTAGAAGCCGAGACTTTTTCATACCAAAAGTAACCTGCTATATCTTGTCTGTCGGCACATTGTCAGTGTCCTCTGTGATGTATTTTTCACTGCATGAGAACATTGACTACATTTACATCACATGTACACCATTCATTTCTAATAATCAGACCAGTAAGATGTTTACCTGAAACGAACAAACCTCTTTACTCCCGTTTACATGCAAATTTCCTTATTCAAATGGCTGTAAAAGTCATCCCAACTCATTTTTTCTTGTATAATCTCATACACTGAACAAAATTATAAACCCTGTTCTATGTACACAGAAGGCCTATTTCTCTCAAATATTGTTCACAAATCTGTCTAAATCTGTGTTAGTGAGCACTTCTCCTTTACCGAGATAATCCATCCACCTCTCAGACGATCTTTGAGGTGATGATGCTGGATGTAGAGGTCCTGGTGTCCAAAACAAAAGTGTCGCGTTTATAATTTTGTTCAGTGTAACTAAAAAATTAAGTTGCAAGTGGTGAAATTATTTTGATACATTACGTTGCCATGACTTTCTGATCAAGTCATTTTTTGCAATGCATCTATCATTATTACAGCATGTTCTTCTCTTTTCTTTGAAGAAAAGCATTTCTCCACACTTATATAAAATATATAAAGACAAAACGGCTCCCTAAAGCTTCCCTCCTAGGGCTCGTCGATTAATCGAAAATTAATCGAAACCGAAATTCAGAGCCTATAACAGACGTAATTTTACCATATCGCTTATTTCGGTTTTTGAATCCTATTAATATTTTCGTCCATGGTGTGTTAATATACTTTCCCCTTAAAAAAAGAAACGTTACTTCAAAAATAAGTATTTTCTACATTTAAAAAAAAAGAAATATTTCATATTATATATTCATCTTTGTGTTTCTTTATTTTAGAATCACAAACATAGGATTATGCACTCTTTCATTAGAAAAAATATGTACATATTTACAGTATAAGCCTTGCCAGTGACATGAAAGTAAAATATATAAAATTATTGTTCAATAATCGTAATTGAGATAACTTGTTCGATTAATCGTGATTATGATTTTTGCCAAAATCGTCCAGCCCTATTCCCTCCTGTCTTTTAATCCTTATTACAATCTGTTTTAATATTTTAGATTACTCTAATTGATCCGGAATAGAGAAATCAATTATTGAAACATGCATGGCATTGATATGGGCTACCATGTGACGCTTCACCCTAATTCATCTTAATACACCAGCAGGCCTACAACATCCCAGAAAGCAGTGCCAGCGCTAATTCAGTTTATCAAACACACACTCACACACACACACAGGCAGTTTACCTCCTGTGCCAGATTGTTTCTCAGTTTTCATTAAGTTAAGCATTGAGCGTAGAAGTACGACCTTCACACACACTTCATCTGAGAAACCCAAAGAGAGAAAGAGAGAGAGCTTTTACAATGATATACCGCTCCCACCCAAATCACAAATGGCATTATGGAAAGTGGATATAAATATTCAACAGCTTGTTAATGAGAAGTGCATAAATATCATTTACATGGTCAGATATATTAAATGGAACTGTGTCAATACAAGCAGCGGAACTAAAGTGATAAATAATGAAGCATATTTATGCATGAGACTTTGGTAAGATTCCCATATACAATCATGGTTATTCGCTTAAATGTGTGTTTTAAAAACCATGCACTGCTGTTAGTAATGATAAAATCTTTTTGAAGATTAAAAAAAAACATCATACTTCACTTCACATTGGAATAGCGACTGAAAATGTACACTTTAAAAAAGAAAGTGTGTGTGTATGTCAGTGCAGATAGAAGTTGATGATGTTTTTCTTGGACCAACACAGAGATACACTATTAGTGTTTATATGTGCCCTCAACAATTAAACCTGATGAGTTAGTTCAACTCAAACCATTTGAGGAAAACGATTGCCTTAAATCATTTAAGTTTATTAACTCAAACAATTTAAGTATAAAACAATATTTGGTTTGTTTCCAAGTAACTCAATAACTTATTGTTAAGATAACTTGGATAAATAAAGTAGTACTAATTAGTTACTATAACTTAAATCTATGAAGTACACTGTAAACCCGAATAAGTTGGCAGAACTCAAGTCACTTTTAATAGTATAAACTTAGCTTTAAAAGCTAATCTGCTGCCATAGTAAATGCTAACATATTAGAAACAATGTGTTATAAGCACTTACAAGCACATAAGCACTTGCTATATGAGTGTATTAATATAAAGGGATGATTTGGTCTCAAATCAAGCTGAATGCATCACTTGTCACCATGATGGTAACTATCCTAAAGCCAACAATAACAGAAATTCTTCTAAATTAGCATAACAAAACATTAATCACTACTAAATCTCACACTTAACATTAATCTTACACACACACACACAAAACATTCTATTGTACTTAATTTTAGCATTTACACTCTCTTTCGAGTGCCATCGGCAAAGCATGCTGGGAAATAGATATCCCAGCCGTTTCAGTTAAACTTAAGTTTATCTAAATTAAAATAAATAATTTCATAAAACTCAAAACAATGAAACAGTTCAGTTTACTTAAAATATATCAGTTCCGTGAACTTGAAAGAAGAAGAAAGTGCTAAATACTCATAAAAATTAATTTGACTGAACTAATTCGTTGAATTTAAGTTTGTCCTACTCAAACCAATTAATTATTTTGACCGTTAGGGTTTACAGTTGTACACTGCATAGCATACTCTGCATATTATTTTTTAAAAACTTCATCACAGTGGCCCCCAAAATCTTTGGATTTACAAAAAAATGGATATATTTATCAAATACAGTGTATGTTTTTTTAAAATATGTGATGTGAATATGATAGTGGTTTTAGGTTTATGTTGTGTGACAAGTTAACAGATAGACTAATGAAAAAAATAAGATCCTAACAACCAATACAGATAACAACGTCAGGAGAGAGCCCTGACAGCTCATCACCTTTAGCACTGGAAGAACATCTGGATTGTCAGTGTGAGCAAAGACACAAGACATGTTTTCACCCACAGACAGATGCTTAAACAACAGGAGCACGTGTGTATATTACACATACAATGAACAAGAGGTATAGGAACCACCAAACTCATCTCCATATGCACATGAACACGTGCCCGTGGCTGTCAGAGAAAGTGTGTGTACACACTGTGACGGTGAACATAAATTGAGGAGCAGCTGTGGAATTAATGTTGCATATCTGAAAGGACAAAGAAAGGGAAGCCATAGAGACGGAAAGAGAGCAAATAATACAAAAGGGAAGGAGAATTCACTAAGACGGCATGTGGCCACTGATAAAACTGCATGTGGCCGTTTATTTGCACATGCTTCTCTGTTTCACTGAAGGAATTATGCAAATCATTGTGTCAAAAGTTATTTTCACTGCACATTTCGGTTCTCGGTTTCAGCAGACTACAAGAATCTGATGTATTTTACTAGGACAGTAGTGTTGTCATAAATATATAGAGAGTTGACACACATACAGTAACTACGTATAAGTCTGTTAGAGAACATTTGGCAGTAAAAAAAAAAAAAATGACATTTGCATAATCTCCAACATGTTTTGTGGACAGATGATTACAGCATTTAAACCAGATTAGAAGTGTCCGTAAACCTGTTGTCATAGAAAATTAGAGCCTCCCTGCAGTTTTTCATCAAAATAAATGCTTGAGAGTTTATTATGAAATAAATTAACTAATATGAAATATTTCTTTTTTTATTTTTCAGTGCAGTTGGATTACAATAGTCAAACATTTATATCTTATAATATTAATAATAATAATTTTGTATTTATTACATATGGATTTAAAGGAGTAGTTCATTTTTTTTTTAAATTGCTTATAATTTACTCACCCCCATGTCATCCAAGATGTCCACGTCTTTCTTTCTTCAGTCGAAAAGAAATTAAGGTTTTTGATGAAAACTTTCCAGGATTTTCTCCATATAACGGACTTCAATGGGAACCAAACGGTTCAAGGTCCAAATGAGAGTTTCAGTGCAGCTTCAAAGGGCTTTAAACGACACCAGATGATAAATAAGAGTCTTATCTAGAGAAACGATCGCTCATTTCAAAAAAATTGTGACTCTCCTGTTCAAAATCTTTTTTTGAGTCATTACTCGAAGGGACCTAGATAAGACCCTTATTCATCGTCTGGTGTCGTTTAAAGCCCTTTGAAGCTGCACTGAAACTCTCATTTGGATCTTGAACCGTTTTGGTTCCTAATGAAGTCCATTATATGGAGAAAATCCTGGAATGTTTTCATCAAAAACCTTAATTTCTTTTCGACTGAAGAAAGAAAGACATGGACATCTTGGATAACATGGGGGTGAGTAAATTATCAGCAAAAGTTTTTGTAAAAGTGAACTACTTTTTTAAATTTAACAGTCTCACTCTTTTGGCTAAACAGACCAAGGAAAAAACATGATGTCAGAAACTTTGTCCAGTCAAATGTTTTCTGGAACAACTCCTTCTTTTAAAGGGTCACTCCACCTCTGAATGTGTATTTAAAATGGGTAATTTATGTAGAAGAAATGTGAAACTATTTTTGAATTTGGAGCTTTCTAGACTAAGAAAAGCCAGAAAATGTATTTTTGGTTTATGTGGATGAAAGACAACAACTCCCAGAATGCACTTGCTTCGTTGCCCTAGGAGGCCATGCATACTGGTAACAGAGTGCAGTAGTTAAACAACATTCTAGGCTACTAGTAGCGAGTCTCCAACTCCGTGATGAGTCTGCCCGAAAATGTGTTTCGAGATCGGCCAAAATGTTCAGGATTCGGCTTTTGCGTTCTACAGTCGCCGTCCATTATGTTTACTGTGGCGAGCAGGACGAGTGAGGGCCACAGGAGAACGGCGCGAGGCCGGTGAAGTGATTACCGATAAGTGACACCTGGGAGACGTAAGCTACACTCTAAAAAATGCTGGGTTGTTTTAACCCAATTTTGGGTCAAATATGGACAAACCCGAAATGTTGGGTTAAAAATGTAATGTAAAAATTTAACCCAACGGCTGGGTTAGTCCATATTTGACCCAAAGTTGGGATAAAACAACCCAGCATTTTTTAGAGTGTACCAGTCTCGTATCGCTCACGGAGGAGAGGGAATTTTCTTAGCAATGTTAAAACGCACATCAACCGATCACTTGTTTAGCGTTCATGTAAACACTACATTCAGATTCACCAATCAGAATGAATTCAGTTAGATTGACACAAAAAGCTGTACATGTTAACAATGCATGGCGACTGCAGAAAGAAAATTCTGAATCCCGGACATTGACGGCTGGACATGTCCAGGAAAAAGAGGACGGTAACCCCTAAAGTTACTACCCACAGAACAAGAGCCTGCTAGCTAAGTTTCCAAAAAAGATGGCTGACACTGTGTGTAATCCCAATCCTCCATATTTCATCCGTCTGCGTATTCAGTCCCTCCGTCCATATTTTCAAAAAGTTTCTGCGGGTGAAATCAAACGCACTGGCACTGATGTGATAGGTCTGTTAGCACATTAGGTCCAACCCCTTATGGGCGGGTTTGAAAGGGTGGGATCTCTTACACTTCCTCCTACAATGACGTAAAATGACGATTTTTGCGTTATTGTAGGAGGAAGTGAAAAAGGCAAATAGCGGATTTCTCTCGTCTCGGGAAAATGAGAGAGTGTTGCACTACCATTCAATAGTATAATTGGGTTTCTAACAAGGTTAATGGGTGGAGTGTCCCTTTAAGTGGACTGCAGGTAAAAGCACTGATATCCTTTTCACAAAATGGAATTCACGTGAGTTCTATTTTGTGAATTCCATTTAGTAAATTCGCTCCAGAGAGAAAGAGAAATATCGAACTACAGTTTCCACATCCCCCCTTCTCAATGAAAGATGAATGCAGGAAGCAGTCTCTCTTTCAGTTTCTCTCTCTCTAAAGAGGATGAACTGTGTGAACTCTTGATGGGCTGCTCCCCCCCACAGATGGGGCTTCATTTCTTCAGCTGCAGGACCCTCATGTTGACAGATACTAACAATAAACACAGCAACAGCACTCAAAAAGCTTTCATAAAGAGGATAGGCCAACTGCAGAGAGAGAGAGAACATAATATACTACATTTTTTCATTTTATTTCAAAACATAAAATGGTACTTGCCCATGCAAAAATCTTTAATTTTACATGAAAAGCCCCACTTAGAAAGGAACAGACCATCTGAATGACATGTGAAGCTACCAAAAACAGATTGTTTTGTTATTGTGTGTGGTGTTCATTGTCCGGCATAATTGAAATATATTACAATAGTAGACCGACGTGAAAAACAATTATGTGAACGGTTATACAGACAAACCTCAAGAATGAGTAAAAGGTATAGATCATCAGAATTTGGGTCCATCCAGAGTAAAAAGTACTTATTATTTCACAGAAACCGAACCCAACCGAGACGTCAAAACCGTGGGAAAACCAAACCGTCGGTTTTGTGTATCGTACACCCCTACCTAATGGGGGTTATTGCTGCTCTCCCTACAGGGAGTTTTTGCCAAGAACAGAACCATACCGCCAATACAAACTGTATGCTAATTGTCAATCGTATTTGACGAAAGTGTTCCTGACAGAAGTGTGCTTAATTGTGTTGAATGCGTTCTTGTAGTGTACTGTACTTCAAATCTTAATATTAATGAAATAATATATTGTTGATGAAATTAATGGCCACTTAAGTGTACTTAAATTACATATCCATGACTATGTTTCTTAACACACTTCAGTGCACTTTTAAAAAAGTTTAACTTAGTGTTTTGTCACGATATGGCACAGACTTGATGAAGACAGATGTAAAAATCAACACAGGTGTAATTGTTGAGGTAGCAGGAACAGACACATGTACGTAGGTAGGTAAGTGGTAAGTTGAATGGATAGTTCTAGAAAGTAAAGATGAATATTTTATAATTTTATCTTTGTTGGTAGAATAGATAGGAGGAGCTAGGGTGTAGCCAGGAGACTGAACAACTTTGGTGGAGTTGGAAGAGGTAGAGACACAGGTAGAGCCCAGGAGACGAAGACCCAGGGTGACACTGATGGACTGGAGGGCAGAGGCGTAACCACAGGCTTGCAGGACTGAGGTGGAGATGTGTGCTCGGCAGACCAGGGCGAATTCGGTGGGAGTAAGAACAATGATGGAGCCCAAGGGGTGGGGGGATGAGGCATGGCAAGAGGTCTGGAAGCCATGTTGCAACCATGACTAACCAAGGCAGAGCCGGAGGAACAAGGGAGCCTGGCAGAGCCTGAGGTACCCCTTTTCCACCAACAAGAACCAGGTGCTGGTTCAGAGCTAGAGCTGGTTCGGAGTTGGTTCGACTAGCAAGCTTTCAAAGAATCGGTTTGCCTTTCCACAGCCTAGTAAGCCATCACAGAGCCAGATCTTACGTCACTGTATACATCTTATATTGCCCAGCAACGCTAGCGCGGCACACACAAACACACCAGGCTTGTTCGAGATGGTTCGGCACTTTGAATCTCGAACTGCGAGAGCGATTCGAAAAAACACTAGAAAAAGATTTGATTCAAAAGCAGAAGGAGTCGTAAACTCTCCAAACACTCCTGCAGCTCCGATCAGTCCACTTCGTTCCGATGCATCTCGAACAAGCCTTCCATCAACATTGGCGGTTGTTGCGTTACTATTTATGCTCATGGCTTTGCAAACCTACATCGGTATCCAAACAGCTCGCCGTAACTTGCATTAACGGAGATTACATTCGAGCTGCTATTAGCATGATTAGCTGCTATTTAAAAAATGGCGGTCACAAGTTTCTATTCATCTTGTTGGTCACGGTAACCCCACCCCAAGTAAGCGGTTCTTACTTCTAGACCAGCAATGATTTGGTGCTACTTAAGAACCACTTTTACTGGTTCGGAGCTGGTGCTTTGGTGGTCGAAAAACAGAACCGATTGGAAACTAGGCTCTGGCTCTGGACCAGCACTAGCTCTGCCTTGGTGGAAAAGGGGTAAGGGATGACAAAAAGAGAGCATGGAGCCAAGGTGAAGCCGATGAGTCAACAGGCCGTGATGGAACTAGGGGTTTGACACACCAAGGCGGAGCTGGAGACCTGAAGGCCCAAGACGCATCCGAACAGCTGGGCAGAGCTGAGAAACTGAATGGCCTTGGGAGAGGAGGAGAGAGAGGGAGGTTATCCTCCACTGATGGACAGAACCAGCAGCAACAAAGAAGACTTGGGATTGGGCTGATTCAATGGTGATGAAGGCAACTTGGAGCTATTTTCAACCAGCGATGATGAAGACGATTTGGGACTAGGCTGAACCAGCAGTGATAAAGACAAGTGCGTGAGGACAAGGCTTGAAAGTAGAAGGGAATCAGGGAATCAAGAAGATCACGGCAGAGCAACAGACTTCAAGGGCATAAGGATGAGTTGAACTCCGCTCTATGATGTCCAACTCCATCATCACTTTCTCAGGGATGCCTATAGATGCTGGCTCACACACCTGGTCCAACTTGGCAGGCTCTGTCTCTGGGTCTGCAGTGGACTCTGGATCATGATCCACGAATGTTGAGACCCTGGACAGACATTAGGGCCAGCTCACACACCTGGTCAGACTTGGCTTGCTTTGGCTCTGGGTCTGCAGGGGGCTCTGGCTTTGGGTCCTTGGCGGGCAAAGTCACTGGCTCTGGATTCGTGGTAGGAGTGAGGAAAGACTAGGGAAGGAGGGATGTATTGTAACGATCTTGTCTTGTTTAATTACTTTCCTGTTTAGTATGCAATATGCATCAGATGATCAATAAACATACTGCAGGATTGTTTAAATTATTAACACAAAGTATGAGCAAGTGCATTAGCAAGCAATCAATTCATGTACAGCACTCAGTACAAAAAAAAACTGTACATGATTTCCTTTGCAGTGATTGAAGCAGCAATTTGAAAATGTCACGCAATCTGACAGAAAACACTTTCAAATTCCTATGTGGATGAGTTATGAGCTGTGTCTGAGATTGGGACATGAACCCAGACTGAAAAGCCTGATGGAGAGTGGCACGCTATGGACAAACCAGCTGTTTAATTGGCTTAGGTAACTGCTTATTGGGACTTGGAGGAGCTGATTTGAGTTTTCACATGTTACTGCTCTTTACGTTTCATCAGTTTTATGGAATAAAACTGTTCTGCATGATTTTGGAAATTTATAGAGATACTATATCCTCCCTGAAATGCCTTAATAGTAGTTGAGTTTTCTTCCAGGATTGTACACGTTACAATATTCCTCATTTGAGTGATTTTCCACCCAAGGCATTCACAAAAACGGGATGAGGTCTGATTGAGTAGTGTTATAGTGTATTGAAACTCTTGGTTATGGTAAGGGGCTTGACATTTCCCAATCACACTTTAATCATGTAGTAACTTGCTCTTCCTCTAACAACTTTCCTTTTCTACTGATGTCCCTCAGGGCTCTTAGATTTCGGTTTCACTCGAAAATAATCACATTAGGGAAGAAAAATGGGATGCAAACGACAATCCACATTGACTTCAGTACCAATTTACACATAATATAGCTCTGTGTGAAAATATTTCCTTATAGAAATATTGATTTGCCAATGAGATAATTGGTTTTTAATGCAGAGTGTCTGAGAAAATAGGTCTTTGTTGGACAACAAGATGTTCAGTGATCAATGTTCCTCATAGTTGCTCATTCATAATAACCATGCCAGCTCTAACAAGGTCTTCATTAACATAATCACACTATGGGCAATGTGGTCATCCCAATTATGTCCCATCACTGCATCTTTCCTGACTGATAGAACCTCTGAAGAATATTTGGATGCATCTGTAAGTGCACTGATGAGGATCTCCATTAGCTTGACGGTTAACAGCAAGCTAATGGCAGTCAATCTTCATGTCTCAAGGGCAGGACTGTACAATGTCCACCAATTTGAGAGTCAATTAAATTACACTTTTGCTTGGATGCTTTGTCACCTAAAGCATTTCGCACCCTGCAGGCAAACAGAGTGAATGGCAGCTGATGAAGTAGTTAAACATCTCTCTCCTTCATCTTCTCATACTACCAATCCTTTCCACCGGTAGATGGATGAAGCTCTATCCATCTATGCATTCTTCTTTATTAAGTACTCTCTCCATCTGGATGGCTGCCAAGTTCATGGCTATGGGAGGGGAGGTAATTTTGTCTCATTACTGTATGGATGTACTATAATTTATCATCTTTGATGGGGAAACAACCAAAACAAGCACACTATCCACACACAAAATAATCCAGTTTACAAAAGTCAGAAATGGTGTAGAGTTAAGAAAGCTGGAAAAAAAAAACATTATCCAACTGAAAAAGAAGAAACAAGACATTTGCTTTTCTCTGAAAAGTATCCAGAGAAAGAAACCCTAGTGATCTCACATGGTTCTTTTTCTAGATCAACTGATTTTGCTTAATTTTTTGCTGTTTTGACAGAAAAAAAACTCTGAACACACTCATGAACAAAAACAAAGCAAACCATATTACTTGGAAATGTTAAAAATACCATATTTCGTGTTGGATGAACTATCACTTTATGTCTCCAGACTGAGTTATGAAAGCTCCTTGTACTAAACGATCACATTCTGCTGTGCTGGCTGCCTTCACATAATCACTTTCCACATCTACTATCAATAGTGTGTGTGTGTGTGTGTGTGTGTGTGTGTGTGTGTGTGTGTGTGTGTGTGTGTGTGTGTGTGTGTGCGTGTGTGTGAGGCTGCTCTTCTTTTCAAGCTTGATAATACCTGTCATCATACATGACAGAACATCTGCATTAAAGCGTTCAGCCTCTAAATTGATCAAATGAAATGATTCATTAATGTCAGTGCAGCAGAGAGATGGATATGAGCAGACCTCTACTCAAGACGATGACTGCGACCTCTGCCTTGGCCTCCTCGGGAATCAATGAGCGGTCTCGCCTCAACACTTTACATAATGTTTTAAATCATCTCTGTCTGTCTCACAGGATGCGTGAAATCAATATTACATACCAAGATATAACATGAATGAATGTGCATGTGTATGACAGTGTGTGTGTGTGGAAGTACAGTTCATTTACTAATGGTAGTTTTACTTTAACTCATTATTCATCATTCCAAAGCGCTACTGCAGTCTTGTGCCAAAGAAACTATAATTGCTTACTATCATCCTCACTCTGTTGCAGTATGGAGACTGTCTACAGTATGATAACTTTCTGTGTGCATTGAATATGGAGATGGCCATATTCATTCAATGTGCAGTGTACTATCAGAGATTGTGGATACTACTAATATACCTCAATGCAATGCATTCAACATTCCAGTGTGATAAATGAGACGAAAGCAATTTCAACCACAATGTTTTTCTTGTGTCTTTAGTTGGACTGGCAAGTTCAGACATGTTTAGCGCAACAATACATTTAACATGCAAATGTGCTGCAATGTGATGAGGCATGTCAACATACTACTGTTTGAAATGTTTATTGTTACACACTATAACTTTTAAAACCTGTCATAGGTCAATCAATCAAATAAACTCATTAAATATCGAGATTAAAGTCATTGTGTTTCGAGGAAAAACTCGTTAAATTTCGTAAAAAAACAGTCAAAATATAAACTCGAATAAAGTCGGCAATGAAAACTGATCTAATACGTTATTCTCTACATTTCTTTTTGACTTTTTTTCTCGAAACAACAACTTTATTCTCGAAATTGACTGAGTTTATTCTCAAGACTGTATTTCGCCTTTTTTCTCGAAATTTAACGAGTTTTCTCTCGAAACACAACGACTTTATTCTCGATACTTAATGAGTTTATTCTCAAGATTGTATTTCAACTTTTTTCTCAAAATTTAACGAGTTTTTTTCTCGAAACACAACAACTTTATTCTCGATATTTAATGAGTTTATTCTCAAGATTGTATTTCGACTTTTTTCTCGAAATTTAAACTTTTTTTATTTATGTTTCTTCTTGCATTATAATGACTTTAATCTCAATATTTAATGAGTTTATTCACAAGATTGTATTTCATTTTTTTTCTCAAAATTTAACGAGTTTTTTCTCGAAACACGACTTTATTCTCGATATTTAATGAGTTTATTCTCAAGATTGTATTTCAACTTTTTTTCTCGAAATTTAACGAGTTTTTCCTCGAAACGCAAAAACTTTATTTCTGATATTTAATGAGTTTATTCTCAAGATTGTATTTCGACTTTTTTCCCCGTAATTTAACGATTTTTTTCTCGAAACACAATGACTTTATTCTCGATATTTAATGAGTTTACTCTCAAGATTGTATTTCGACTTTTTTCTCAAAATCTTACCTTTTTTTTCGCATTATAATGACTTAAATCTCGCGATGATTTTATTTTTTTATATTGCTTGGCCCTAATCCTCTTCCATAGAATTACCATTGTGCATGAAATGTGCTATTTTTTTTTAACTCTCATGGCCACACAAGTATTAATATCGACATAAGAGACATTTATGTACCTCTACTCCCCCTCATTTCTTTCCTCTGTCTATCTCTGGGTTGGCTGCTTATGAGAGGAAATACATGTTGCATTTCTCAATCTTCTGTGCAGAATTATTCTAACAGTCTCTATCTCACAGACACACACAGACAACCTGTGCTTGATTAATTCAGCTTGAAACATGTGTGAGCGGAGCTATCACTGCAGTCCAGATGTTCCACAGAACCTTTGTTTTGCCCGTCGCACACATACGACAACACCTGCTTCCATCAATTCATGGAATGATGCCGTTATTAAAAATTAAAGGATGCTGTTTTTCAACCCTTTATCTTTTTCTTGCACTCTCCTCTCTAAGACTATCGCTGTGATATAAAAAAAACTGATGTACCAATCCCAGACACAAAGATAACATCAGAGTCTGTAAGGTGAACATCAGAGGAAAGCTACACGCCCACACACACAGAGAAACACACGGTCTGATACTTACAGATCACTAGGCGTTGGTTTGGTTACACTGAAATCAATTAAATCTCTTTCTTTTTTCAATATTCAGTGTTCAAAGCAGCTTTGCTGGCATGATAAACATGTTTTGCCATGCCAAAAGCATTCATGAACATTACATACACATAAAAGACAACTAAAATATGTCACAATAAAGAAAACTTCCATCAAAAACATCATAGAACCTAATAATGAATGCTTCCAACATGTTGTTAAGCTAACAATCCAATCAGAGTGATGAAACAGTACTTTGTTTACCACTGTAAAAATAACACGGTAAAACTGGCAGTTGTGGTTGCCAGTATTTCATCGACAAAAATATGGTGACAATTGATATGTTTCCATCCATTTTGTGCACGTTTTGGGATATTGCATTAAAACGCTGATTGGAAATGGTAAGATGTGCATAAGTTTAAAAAATGAGCATGAAAAAAATGTATGTGCTCAATTGAGGAAAATATGGTTTTATCCGAAATGAAAATTTACCAAATCCATTGAGGCTCAACAAAAAAACTCACGTGACATTGCCTCAACAGTGGATGTGATTGGATAACTGAACTAACCACCGGATTGATTTTACTGCACAGCAGCTCAAACGTTCGTTTGGTCATTCTGAAATACCTGAGCCTAAGTCTATCAAAGTGTTTGGGTATAATGACCTCCCAGAAGTGTCTGACACGATTGCATTCCCAAACACCAGGCGTCCGCCTCCTGAGGCACGAGTCATTTATGAGGTATAAATAAAAGAGCCACAGTGGCTTCCCCTTTTCCAGAAACTTCTATTTTTAATTACAGATATTCTGCACCAATTTCCCAGGAAGTAGTGATTTTGTTCTCTTGAACACATGGGATGGAAAAAGATCTTCATTCATAAATGTTTTATTCAATATTCTAATTTTGCGCTTAAGTTAAATTCACAACTTTCAAAGGAAACATGTTTCAGGTATACGGGTTGGCGCCTGTATATTTATAACCTTATAACCAAGTATTTTATTAAAGGAGTAGTTCACTTTTTTTTTTTTAACTTTTGCTGATAATTTACTCACCCCCATGTCATCCAAGATGTCCATGTCATTCTCTCTTCAGTCGAAAAGAAATGAAGGTTTTTGATGAAAACATGCCAGGATTTCTCTCCATATAATGGACTTCAATGGGAACCAAACGGTTCAAGGTCTAAATGAGAATTTCAGTGCAAACTGCAAACTGTTCAAAGGGCTTTAAACGATTGCAGACGATAAATAAGGGTCTTATCAAGCGAAACAATCGCTCACTAAAAAAAGTTTTCGTTTTATAAGCTCAAATGCTCGCCTTGCTCTGTTCTGTGATGCGTATTCGTAACTCTCCTGTTTGAACTCGTTTATCAAAATGAACAAATCTTTTTTCGTGTCATTTGGTTCATTCAACGAATAAAATGAACAAGTTACTCTGGAAAAGATTTGTTGATTCTGATGAACAAGTTTGAACAGGAGAGTCACGAACGTGCATCACAGAACAGAACGATACAACCATTTGAGCTTATAAAACTTTGATGATATATATATTTTTTTTAAATGAGCGATCGTTTCGCTTGATAAGACCCTTATTCATCGTCTGGAATCGTTTAAAACCCTTTGAACAGTTTGCAGTTTGTACAGAAACTGTCTTTTGGATCTTTAACCATTTGGTTCCCATTGAAGTCCATTATATGGAGAAAAATCCAGGAATGTTTTCATCAAAAACCTTCATTTCTTTCCGACTGAAGAAAGACATGAGAGTGAGTAAATTATCAGCAAAAGTTTTAAAAGTGAACTACTACTTTAAGTGACATAACATATATATGCCTCAAATATTGCACTTCCAACATCTACTTTTACCTTCAAATATACCTGAAAATAATGCAGGTGGTAAAACAAAAGTCACATGATGAATCGTATAATCACGAGAGGAGATTTTACATGTATTTATTTATTATTTAGTACGTTATATTGAATTACCATTGTGAATTAAAGTGCTATGTGTAGATGTAATGCAATAAACATCAACTAAATTAAATAAAATGTAACAAAACTAAAGTACAAAAGTTAGAATAAACAGAAAATGATTTAAATAAAATACGTGCCACAAAGGGACTTCCAAAAATGTCTTTTTATAGATTTTACTTCCCCAAAAACAGTAATTTACAGTAAAATTACATAATATGATGTTAAACCATTAAATAAATATAAATATATATATATATGGTAAGGTTTCTTAGATTTAATGAATTATATCCTAATAAATTCTATAATAATTAACAGACTTTTACTGTAGCATTTATACAAAAATGCTGGATGGAGTGAGTAAAGTAATACTGTTTGAAACATCTATCGCTTTGCATTTTACAATGTACTGTACAGGGTAGACACATAAGCTATACAACATACACTATAAGCTACAGTTAGTATTCAATTCTGAAAATGTACGTCATCCAGAGTTTAAAGAGGTTTACTGAGCAGGAAAAGTCAAATTTAAATTCGCACAAATTGTCTTTCTCTGGTTTCCCAAAGAGCCAATAAGCCTTTCTGCATCCCCTCCTTTATAATCAGATCATTCTTTAAAAAATACCACTCATTCCTTCTATATTTCTATATGCTCTCTTGCGATCACTAACCACAGAGAAAATGGAGTAAGAGTACAGTGGATGGTTCAGAATACTCTAATCACACGTGTCCATTTTATGGTCAAGCAGGAACAAAAGGAGGGTCAGGAAGTACAGACGTAGATTTAGTATCCCATAAAGCCTGCAGCGCAGTAGTTAGCCAGTGTGAATTATTAGTTCAGTCAGAATGGGACACCAGTGCCTCCCAGTACCACATCAACCCATTACTTACAGCAACTGTGATCAAATATCTTGTACACACTGCTGTATTACAACCGTTCCTGGAGAAGACACACATTAAATCCATTTTTCTTTGGAAGGGTTATTTCACCCTTGTTTGGAGTAACTGTGTTGAAAAAAGCCCAGCCTGTGTAGTTATCAGCTTTTTTACAGAGGAAAAAGAGCACCAGGTTAACTGGTTATAACAAGTTTTCAACGGGTACAAATGAACTCTGGGAAAAGAAATGTGCATTGGTGGATTATATGGTCACACTTTAGTTTAGGGTCCAATTCTCATTATTACACACAACAACTCCTCAATTAAACTACTCTTCAATTAAATATTTATCATTGCATATTCTGCATTATTGGATGTTTTTTAATCAACACTGACGAAAAAAAAATGTATAAAGTTTTAGGGCTGGAAGATATGATGATATATATAGGCTATACTGTATATAACACTGATATAAGTGATCAACTGGATTTACACCTATTGCATTTACATAAAGCGTTCCCAGGCAAATTTGCTTTATGTTTAGGTCTATATTGCTTTTATTTCCCCAGTGTCGAAATCAGGCAAACATAAATGTCAGGCAATATGATTCCTGGCTGCATGTCAATATCCATGGATGACTGGATCTTTAGTAAGTTGTAAGGAATACTATATTGAGTCCAACATTTAGTTTAAATTGATAAAATTGATCGTTTTAGTTGCATTTTCGCAGTTTCCCCTATTAAATGCAGTCACGCAGCAGATCTTTTGCCACTCAGTCAGGCTTTGGTTATTCCGGCGGGAAAGTGACGTCAAATGCATTCCCTCTAAACAGTAATTAGGAGTTTATTTAGGCAAAAGTTAGGTAATAGTTAGAAAAGCCCAACCGATAAAGGATTTTGAAGGCTGATACCGATACAAATATTTTTGGGTTTTAAAATCTGATATTCCGATATATCGGCCGATATATTTTTTTTCTATCAAATATTTTTGGATTTCACACACATGTAAAAGCTAACTTTTCTGCACAAGATACATTTGATACTTTTTCTCTATGTCTAAATGTTCACTCCTCTCAAATATAACTTACATTTTACAATGCAGGGACTGTATAACTAGAGATATGCTAGTTATAAATACAGTAATCATTACTTTATTTAGGCAGAAAAAGTTCATTTTGGTTTCCAAGCTCATTAATGTTAACATTAGCGGTCTTCACTGATGATAGTGGCATTAGCTTAGCTTTGTAGTTAGCTAGTCTATGATGAGCCATGATTTAGCAGTGGTGGAAGAAGTACTGAATCTCTTAAGTAAAAGTACAAATAACCAGATAAATATTTACTTTAGTAAAAGTAGAAGTAACACAATGGCAACCATACTTAAGTACAAAGTACCTGATTTTAAATGTACTTTATGTATTAAAAGTAAAAGTACTTGCATAACAATTGATTCTCTTAATGACTATTTTCTAATGATTAATAAAACATTTAATTCTAACTCATTGAACCTAATACTCCTATAATGATGTTCAATAATGATAGAAAAAAATGTCACCATTTCTGAAACAAGCTTGCAATTAGGCAATATAAACCATGCTTTTATCCTTACTATATATTAATAACTATGTTTGGCAGTAAACGTGATTAATTTATGGTGTAATTCTGAACCTCTTGGCTTGCCATTATCCTAACCAAACGTATACACACAGTGGGTCTCATTCATGAAACATTCGTAAATATACGAGTAAATAGGAGAGTGATTTGCGCGTAAAGAGAACTTCCCGAAAACTCTTCTCCTGATTCACAAATACTTCGTAAATGTCAGATGTGATAGTAAAATGTGTGTATGTGCTAATGAATTCCAACCAATCGTAAATGGGATGCGCGTGCACGTTCATTCTCAATTATACCATTAATCAGGCCCATTATATCCGACTGACATCATAATAACATGAATGCGAATGAAAAAGAAAGATTTCACGGATGCAGAAATTGAAGTTTTAATATCACAAGTTCAGACAAAACGCCACATTTTATTTTCAAGCGTAGCCTACATAGTGGCGGATCAGGTCCTAAAAAAAGAAAGAATTGGCAGCATATTACAGATGCAGTTAATGGAGTTTCATCTGTTAATTGAACAGTCCCAGAAGTGAGAAAAAAAATGGTTTGACATTAAGCTTGACAGCAAAAAATGAATTAGTTGACTTCGGAAAAATCGTATTCAAACTGGAGAAGGACCGCCATCGATCACCAGATCTGCTATTACTGACTCTCATAATAAAAGTAAAAAGAAAAAACTTATGTAATTACTATATAAAATATTTTTTTTTTCAAAATGCTGTTTAAATGTACCCGATAAGGTGAATTAAAATGCAGCCTTATTAATGAGCAAAACGTTCGGATGTTAAGCGCACCATTTACGCGTGGCTGGGAGCAGGTGTAGATTTCTTGCGTACCAACTAACATTTGGAAAATACGAAAATTTTAATGAATCCGAAAATTTACTCCAGAACCATTTTACACACGATTTACACACAAATTCGTTCTGCTCGTGTTTCATGAATGAGACCCAGTGTGTTTCCTATGCACGTAAATCAAATTTTCATGTATAAATTGCACAATAAACACACTGATGGCGAGACACATTTAGTTGATGTATCTATGGCAACCAAACGTCACTGGTGAGACAAACGTGCAACGAACGGACAGGCAGAGGGGAAAAACTGATCAGAAAATGTAATGAAAAGTAACAGAAGTTGTAGAAATGTAGTGGAGTAGAAAGTATAATAATTGCTGCAAAATGTAACGAAGTAAAAGTAAAAAGTATGCACTATTTATTCTACTTAAGTAAAGTAAAGATACGTGAAACATGTACTTAAGTAAAGTAACGAAGTATTTGTACTTCGTTACATTCCACCACTGTAATTTAGCAATAGATAACGTCATTCTGCAAATTGTAAAACATACATTTTCAATATAACAGGCCAAGGAGATGATTGAAGCATGTTTCATTTGTTTTTATTTTATTTTTGAAATATTCAGTTATCGGCCATTATAACTGCCGATACCGATATTTTGGAAAATCCCTAATATCGGCCGATGATATCAGCTGGCCGATATGTCGGTCTGGCTGTAATAGTTAGTGAATAGTGATACGCCTAACTAAAATGTGACTGAACTTTTGCATTTTTATTTTTTTTATTTTAGAGTAATAAAACAAATAGCAACATAAATCATCACAACACAACCTGACAAATCCTACCATGGACATATAATCCATACACTCTTAGAAGAAAAGGTTCTATATAGAACCTGAAAAGGTTCTATATAGAACCTTAAAGGGTTCTATCAGCGCTACGTATTTGGAACCCCTAAAATGTTCTATACACTCTTAAAAAGGGTTCTTCTGGGTTCTATATAGAACCCTGGGGTTCCATACTTGGCCAATAGAACCTTTTACCAAAAAAAAAAATGGTTCTATATAGAACCATTTTGGAGTTCCATATATGAAGCGGGGGATGAAACCATTTCTGGTTCTAAATAGAACCATTTCTTCTAAGAGTGTAGAGTTAAAACAAAACCAAACAATAAAATGTTGGTATTGTGATATTTCATTGTAAGAGTGTTGTGATTTCCATTTGAATCTCTATCCAAACAAAACCAAGAATCATTCAATGGAACAAAAGGAGTGCAAATGCCATTTGATCCCACGTCTCCGAGGAAATCCACAGAGAACTGCTCGTCTAAACATAGGTCCTGTGTGTTTTATGCAACGGCGTGAGACATAAAGACACGTGTGAGATGCAATGTATTTGACAGTGCGTGTGTGTAGCGTGGCCCTTACACAAGTACGCGCATGTCGAGTGCACATGCTTTCCCGTTTGAGTCATTCTGAAAGGCTTCTCCTTGATGAATTATTGATATCACAAAACCGAAGCCACAAGGCAACACACATTATAATTGGTGAAGCGGCAGTGGATGGTGTGATTTACTGCAGGGTTAGTTGTGCATGTGTGCGGGGGAAAGGATGCATTTGAATTGATTTATTGCACGTCAGCACTGCATTGTTAGTTTGCTCTTGTTTTCTTAAAAGTTCTTCCTGCCTTTGTTCTCCTCTTTCTCACCTTTCCCCAATCGCTTTACTCTTTTCTTACCCATTCCATTCGCTTGCCTCCGGCTCCCTTCTACTCGATATCACACCTGAGTCTCTCTCGTCTTTGTCATTTCAGAATGAACTCTGAAGTTAGGACGCGCCATGCGGAGGGCGATACAAATAGAACGAGTTTCATTAGAAAGACAATGTTGGAGAGGAGTATATATCCACAAAAGAATAACAATCCTGCTCTTTTTCTATTTACTCGAGTTCAGAGTGATACACACTCTACTGCCAGACTGAAGGGGCTGTTAAGAGTGTTTCTTACACTACACTCGCCATCACTGTAAGCTCAGAGGATGTGTGGAGATCAATGAGAGCCTCAGATACAGTCCTAATGGACAGCGAGAGAGAAAAGAGATGTGGAGGACTTTACAACGACTGTAAACAACCGCAGAAAGACAGAGGAGGTCCGTCGAGGCCGTCTAAACTTCCAGGTCTTGTCAGACAATGCTAAAATCGCACAAATTGTGAAAAGAAAATACATAGGACATGAGACGCAAGAAAATCCAGCGAGAGGAAAAACTGCATCGATTTATATGTAAATCTTTCTCACTTTAATAAGCTTATCAGTTAAATTTTATACAAAGGCAACATTCACACAGCAATAGATAGTTACCTTAAAGGGATAGTTCACTTTGAATTTATTTTTTGATATGTTTTAGCTTACCTCAAGGGCATCCAAGATGTAGTTGTCTTTGTTTCCGCAGTATTTTCGATATTTTGATATTTCTAGGTCAAACCGTTTTTGTCTGTCAGTCATATAATGGAGGTCTATGGTCACCACCTCAAAGAGCATGCACAGAGAAGTCCAAATTAAACATGATTTAATGACTCGTAAATGTAAGTACACACTGATGGCCTAAGACACGAAACGAGTGGTTTGTGTGAGAAAACGAAGAGTATTTATATCGTTTTTACCTCTTGTAATCACAGTCACGTCCAAGTGATCTGAGGGCGGAAAGCCCCGGAAGTTATCTCTCGCGCGTGTACGTCACTCATTGTTTACACAGAGATTTCAGAAGTGTTACCCTTCGCTGTGAAGATCTAAACATATTTGGATATACAGGAAATCGCAATGGAAGACGATTTTGATATATCAGCAGATGTCGTGATGTGCGCGCGCGTGCAAGAGGTAAAAACGATATAAATACTGTTCGTTTTCTCACACAAACCAATCGTTTCGTGTCTTAGGCCATCAATGTGTACTTACATTTACGAATCATTAAATCATGTTTAATTTGGACTTCTCTGTGCATGCTCTTTGAGGTGGTGACCATAGACCTCCATTATACGTATGACTGACAGACAACGGTTTGACCTAAAAATATCAAAAATCGAAAATACTGCAGAAACAAAGACTCCTACATCTTGGATGCCCTTGAGATAAGCTAAAACATACCAAAAATGATTTTATGACTGACATACAAGAACGGTTTGACCTAAAAATATCAAAGTGCGAGAGAGTCGCTCTGCTAAGGGGTTTTGTGTGTGGTTTCGCTTTCAGTAACAGTGTGAACGTAGCCATTGTCACAATGAATACACATATTAAATTCAGCACAAAAATCAATACTTGTCAAGCAACACTGGGCATGGTAAATCTATGTGCAAGAAAAAAAGGAATATCTACCTTTACAGATTGACTTTTTTTACTTTACCTCCCAGGAAATATGAAGGCAAATATTACAATCCAATATATATATATATATATATATATATATATATATATACCTTTAATTTTTATAATTTAATTGTGTATATACAGTATATATATATATATATATATATATATATATATATATATATAGAGAGAGAGAGAGAGAGAGAGAGAGAGAGAGAGAGAGAGAGTGAGAGAGAGCAAAAGTGACAGTGAAGACTAGGGTTGGGTATCGTTTGAATTTGAACGATTCTGATTCCGATTCCGATTCCTTGTTTCGATTCCGGTTTCTAACGATTCTCGATTCCGATTCTTTTAAGAGGCAGGGTCAAAAAAGTTTAGCTAACCTTGCTAACCAACGGTCTTTCTGAAGGAAATACTCCTTTCTAAAGGGAAATACTCCTTTTGTCACAAATTTTGCATTTTGCCGAGATTTCGTTATTTTTAGAAAAGTGAAGCCACACTTTGGACCGCCGACGTAAGCTACTCATGTTCGACTCGCGCGGTAATGCCAACACTTCCGGTAGACGCTTCTTCATTGGTGTTGTTCAAGCGGTTTCTTCTTCCGCTCGACGGACTGTGAAAATCAAAACTAGGAATCGAAATTTTAACTTTTGAACGATTCCGGGAAAAACGAAAAGTTAGTCCCGGTTCCAATCGATACTCGATTCTCGATACCCAACCCTAGTGAAGACATTTATAATGTTAAAAGTGATATTTGAAAGATCATGTGACACTCAAGACTAGTAATGATGTAATGATGCTTAACATTCAGCTTTGCATCACAGGATTAAATTACAATTTCAAATATATTAAAACAGAAAAGAGTAATTTTAACATTCTTGGTGAGCACAAGAGACTTTGCTCACCAACTCAAAACAATCTTACCAACCGCAAACTTAATGTATATATATATATATATATATATATATATATATATATAAAGTATCCCATACACTATGTCCCTTTCTGTCTCAGTGGAGGACTGTGGAGGGGTGGCAGTGCCCGTCTGTCCCTCCTGGGCTCAGTCTAAGTTTCAGAAATATAATGATATCAGTGGGTTTACTGTAGGAGATGACGATGGAGAGGTAATGATATATGCTTTTGTGGAGACACACATACACACACACACACACACACACACACACAGAGAGAGACCTTGAGAGACCGATATTAGCCTCTATGGAGCCGTCAGTACACCGTCTGCCCAGCAGCAATGTGGGATATCTGATATAAAAGTCAATTCATCACAGAGAGACAGGCAGAGATTGGGGATAGTGACAATAATGTCAGTAATTATGACTTAATTATGATAATTAACACCAGTTATGTCATAAGCATTACTTGATTTCAAAACCATCCTCATACAGTACTGTAAAACCTGATAATATCAGATGTCGTATTAAAACAATTGTTTCACTAACAGGATTGGCTTTACTTTCTGGACTCAATTAACACTTTTTCTAATTTCCTCATTAGAAGAAGTGCTGCGGCATTAGCTAGGATATAGTCACTTGTTAGGAAATGAAGGTCTAAATGGTTATTTTGCTCTAGTGCTCTAATTAAAGACAGTTCCACACATCTGTGAGGTTTTACAAAGCTCATTATTGTAGAACAGCACCATATCAAAGAGATAAATGACGAGAGATAAAGTGGGATATGAATTGGGACAATTAGATGTTAACAGTGCAAATAAGATGAAGATTCTCTCTCAGGGGGATCTTAGCGTTAATGAGCTATACTACTCAAAACAGAGTCTAGACAGGGATTTTCGAGGCATTTAGAAAAATATAAAATATATTACGTGAAAAACTTAAACTTTAAATATGATAAATATGTTATTAGAATTCTGCTGAAACAAGAAAACGGTTGCAACCTGAAACACTGGGAATTGACGATTGGTTGGCAATTGTGTATGAAATTTACACATTGAAGAGGAAAATGTATTGACTACATTCTCCCACTTAGACCAGACCTAATGTAGAAATTTTGAATATTTTTTTAAGAAAAGAAGGGAAATCTTAAGAATTATGGAATAAGAGATACGAAGGATATGAGAAATTAAAATGCATAATTTTCTGCATACTCCTGGTTTAAAATACATCATCCTCAAATGTTATCTTTTGCATATAGTTAATAAAAAAATTGAAAATGGATCTGTTACCCAAACTGACAGAGTAATACAAATATAACTATATAGCTTATTGAATTTACAAAAAAAAAGCTGTTTGGCTGACATTGCCTTTGACATTACTACAATTGATAACTTTTATGTTCCCTTTTTCTTCCTCTTATAATTTTGGATGTAATATCTGATTCACAAAATATGTTTTGCTGTATTTATTTATTTATTTATTTATTTTTTAGCCAATATACCCAATTGTTGAATGCCTTGACTAAGATTCCAGGTACCATCCAAATGTAAGGAAATGTTATAATAACTGTAATAAAAACTTAAATAAAAAAATAATTAAATAAAAATTTAAAACCAAACAAAAATGTGAAATTGTGCCTTGGTAACTAACTGATATAAAACAAGTTTACACTGAAGTATTAAAAAAAATTAGATTGCTCGAAAACTGAACTAAAAATAAATCTGAACAGAAAAACTACTAAAACTTCCAAAACAAAATACTAAAATTTAAAAGAAAACATAAAAATACTAATACAAATACACTGTGTAAATGAATATGCTTTATCTAATCAATATAATTGTGGCAACAGATTGCAAGGAATATTATAAATTAAATTTAACAAATTAGAATTGAGAAATAATTAATCAAATTATTCCTTAAAAGTAAACCATTTAAAATAAGTAAAGTTTACACCAAAAAATGTAACAAAAATATCTCACTAACAGACAGACGTCAAAGATTAATTGAGAACTCTTTATTTTATATTGCCAACATTGAAGACACCTGATGTTAACAAGCAGGATCACTGAAGGAGAAAACCGTCATTTTAAAACAAACCTAAAACACCGATCACCATAATGGTGACTTCAATTTATGTTTTTTTTTTGTTTTTTTTTTTGGTTGTTGTAAGTTTTACTCATTTTAATTGGTTAACTTTAAAGGAATTAATTTGATTAATTATTACTCCATACTAATTTGTTAAGTTTAATTCATAATATAGCTTGTAATCTGTTGCCACAATTTTTTTTTTATTAGATAAAACATTAATTTTTATAGTGTAGATAAATACAAATAATACTAAAATATCGCTGGTTATGCTCTCAGAATACTATGAAAATTGCACAAAATAGGATGTACAGGCCTAACCGAATTCACATACACAAAAAGGACACATTTTTTTTTTTACAAATTTAAAACTCCATTCACAGTTTTTAATGTTTTAAATGTATAAATTGATTATTAAATGTCCATTTGTAACTCGTCACGTGTTTGAATCACCTTGGATTTGTGTGTGTATTATGATTGGGTTTAAATTCACATGTGAATCCATTGTAGTCTTCAGCCAATCAAATTTGAGCTCATCAACAAACCAAAAAATCATACAAATGGATGTATGTTGAAAAGTGTGTGTTGGTTTCAAACATTGGGAATTAATTTAGTTTGGAGGACAAAATTCACAAACAAGATTCTAATGTAGTTTGCTCTAGCTATAGCTGTTGGTTAAACAAATGAGAACAATAAAACTACACTGGCATACAATCAGACAAGGGTATAAGTGAACACACCAATGCTAAAGTTGACTAAAAAGAGGAATAAAAAAATGTCATGTTGGGGAATGCAGCAGATCACGCTTCATATGGATTTCACTCCAAGAAGGCCTCTGAATGCTGCTAATAACACTTTGGGTGTAGAATCCAGACAGACAGAAAATAAAGGGGGAATTAGAGTAGTCTGATGGACAAAAATGAAACTCTTTGTGGCAATTTCCCCACTGACCTCTCTCCTCGGCAGCTATACACATGTGATTGTGTTGGTAATTGCAGTTTCTCCTCAGACATGACAGTGCAGGAAGAGAGGAACACAGAACGTCTCCTTCTGGCCTCCCACTTACACACACATGGCCAGTGTGACGGCTCTTGCTCTTGAAACCACCATTGTGAGAATCTCCCATTGTGACAACTCTAAAAGTGGCCATGCGTGTGGCAAAACTGAAACAGGTGAAAAGACTTGCCCGGTTGGGTTACATCGATTTACTGGTGTGAAACGCACGATTTTCCGGTTATATCGACCAAGGCTGAGTTTCCCGATAACGTTGTCTCTTAGCGCGCTACGAAGACTCTTAAAGGTCCCAAATATTAATCACATGTTATCCGTCCTAGAACACGATTTTATGTTACAAGGTAAACTATACTTTTCATCATTGATGCGAGGAAACCTATCCTAGATGTCGTTCTAGCGTTATGCACAGCACACCATGATATAATTAGCCAAGCAACAATAAAACTTCCAATATACACTCTCACAAAAAAGGTACAAAAGCTGTCACTGGGGCTGTACCTTTTCAAAAGGTACACTTTTGTACCCAAAGGCTGCGTATTGGTACCTTAGTGGTACATATTAGCACCTAAAATGTACATATAAGGACCTAAAATGTACATATTGAGACCTAAAATGGACATATAGCTCCCAAAATGTAAATATTAACACTTAAAATGTACATATTAGCACCTAAAATGTACATATTAGCTCCCGAAATGTACATATTAACACTTAAAATGTACTTATTAGCGCCTAAAATGTACATATTAGTACCTAAAATGTACATATTAGCACCTAAAATGTACATATTAGTACCTAAGATGTACATATTAGTGCCTAAAATGTACATATTAGCACCTAAAATGTACATATTAGCTCCTAAAATGTACATATTAGCTCCTAAAATGTAATGCACCTAAAATGTACATATTAGCTCCTAAAATGTACATATTAGCTCCTAAAATGTACATATTAGCTCCCGAAATGTACATATTAACACTTAAAATGTACTTATTAGCGCCTAAAATGTACATATTATTACCTAAAATGTACTTATTAGCACCTAAAATGTACATATTAGCACCTAAAATGTACATATTAGCACCTAAAATGTACATATTAGCTCCCGAAATGTACATATTAACACTTAAAATATACTTATTAGCACCTAAAATGTACATATTAACACCTAAAATGTACATATTAGCACCTAAAATGGACAAAAGTTTACCTTTCGAAAAGGTACAGCCCAAGTGACAGCTTTTGTACCTTTTTTTCTGTGAGTGTACACAAATAGGCTTAATTAACATTACCTGTCGAGAAGAAAGCAGGCAACGTTGGCGTCCTTTTTAAAATCGTTGCTCGTCATGAACTCTTTCCATCTAGAAAGGCCACTCCAATATTTACTTTTGTCTTGATTTTCCTGTTGTGTTGCCGTCTTAATTCTCATTTTCGCTTCCACACTCGACACGGTGCCATCGAGGGTTAAAACGCGAAAGACGAAGCTTGAATTAACGGTTATGTCCCTCTTTGGCTAATGTACTTTCAAGATGGAGGGGCAACATGGCGACCTACATTAGAACCCCTTACCCGTATGTATTTCCAATGGCATGTTATACACTCACGAGAATACTTTATTACTTGAATGAAGTAAATATACATTAATGAGCACATATATTTTTGAAAGAACTAAGTGTTTTTAGCTAAGAATAAACTAAAAGAGTTACACAGTGTAGCTTTAAGGTGTAACTTAAAAACGACGTAGCGTTACGAAGGTTTCAGGAAACTCAGCCCAGGAGTCTTGAAAAGATGAGTGATCAAGATGCTTCCAAGACAAATCTTTGTGATCTGATGATCTTAGATGCGTTTCCCGAAAGCATCGGTCGCAAGTTCTGTAGTTATCAGCATAGTTCAACGAGTCTGTGTTTCCTGAAACCATCGTTCCCCACACAGCATCGCAGAGTTGTGTGGTTGGAACCACATATTTCGACCTGTGGTTAGAAGCATGGTTTCTAAATTGCATGACATGGGGACTTAATAAATCCGTATCTTGAGCAAAACAAGCAAGCTGATAGGGCTGCACGATTATGACAAAAATCATAATTGTCGATTATTGCCTTGAAATTATAATTGCGATTATTATTACGATTATCACAATTTACATTGAATGTTTTGAACAGCTTTATACCACTGTTCGATGTGACAGCATTCAAATTGTTATATCAAAATAAAACAGCTGAAAACTCCTGAAAAACTTTCAACACCAAGTAACCTTTCCTCTTCGGTCGCCCTACTGGTTGGAAACGAAATTGTCCATTGCCGCTGACGTAATTTAGCCTACCATTGCACGCAAGCTCGCTGATTATCCAGCAGCGGCTTTAGAATGAACGATGTCCACAGACAAAGTATGTTACATGATTTCATGAAAGGATGATGTATTGTGACATCAGAAACGAAGAAAAACGAAATAATTACTATTGTAGTGCTTGACGTAAAGCAGTCGAATTTTGTAGTTCTTTTTGTGGTCAGGTTCCTACCCTGACCCCGAAGTTACATAGTGCCAATAAAAGTGATACAGACCCCGTCAGGCGACGGCAGAAGTGCCTTTCACCCTGTTACGACTTGATGAACCACTGATAAGATTTTGGAAACATTATTTTAAGTAAACAATGTTAGATAGTGTTGCTTTAATGCTAATTATAATGTTACACTAACTAAAATTAGAACAATGGGGGAAAAAACTTAAGATAAGCTGTAAAAAAAAAACATTTTAAACACAGAATAATGTAAGTGGACTTTTTATAATTGTGCCTTTGAACGATTACATAATTGTGGCATCCATAATTGTAATCGCGATTACAAATTCGATTAATTGTGCAGCCCTACAAGCTGACATTCAGTACAATCTGTATCTTTTTATTTAGAATACATACAAATGTGTTTGACATCTTTGAGTTTGTCAATGTATTCAAAGCACTGTTTTTGAAGACTGTGCGAGCCTATGATTAAATCTGGAAATAACAAAGAAAAATTTGAACTTTTTATTTACTTCATCCAGCACTGGCTACATCTAGTAAATGAGAGCTTGTCACAAGGAAGCAACATGCTGTAAAAACATCCTGCCAACAGCACAATCTTCACTGAGACTTTAGGCAACTCTTGAAAAATAAAAACGCAACTTCAACAACCGGGAGGCTGTTTACAGTCCAACTTGAAATCTTTGAGAGCTTTAGGCGACTAAAATCTCTGATATAGCCTTTGCAGATTCCATCCACATGAAATATGGATTATTCAATAGGCTATTTAGCTGAATATAATGATACTAAATTAAATGATGGTCTCTTTATAAGTTTAGGAATTCACAATTTACGCACGACCATATCTGAATTACTATAAAATGTATGGAATGTTCATAATAAATGTATTTAAAGTACTATGAGTGCATATAAATGGCAGTTATTAAGGTCATAATGGTACATGCACTTTTTCAAGTTGATTGTACAGAAATGTGAGTGCCTGTACACAACCATCATATAATGATCTATTCATGTTCCTGCTGCACCTCCAGAAGAAGTGAGTGAAAATATTAACCTTTTTTTATTAACCTAATTCTCCAGTTAGACATTGTAAGCTCTAAATGTATGGTTACACTTTACAATAAGGTCCCATATTAATCCATTCACTATTACTGACAGTGAGCAATACGTTTGTTACAGTATTTATAAACTACACTGTAAAAAAATGAGTGAAAATATTAACCTATTAACCTTGTATTAACCTTTATATTAAGCTTTGCAAATCATTTGCATGTTTACAGAAATGTTTAAAGCAGAATCCCGTCACTCGTGGATGTCTGATTAACATGGATACCATTTATCACAGGGTAAGACAAGGTGTAAGGGTTAATTTAAACTATGACTTGATTCATTTTAACTAGTTTTTTTTATTTACAGTTTTTTAATCTGATTGACTACAATAACCAGTTCCTCTGGTATTTAAGACATTTTTTAAATCACTATTTATGAGCCATTTCAGTGCAATAACATTGAGATATATAAATGCAATATTGTCAAAAGACAGGAATATATTTTTAAGATTGGTCATTATATAAGTTTTCAGCTACAACATTGGCCTTTTAATATCAGGAAGAAACATCTGTAACACTTTACAATACGGTTTTATTTGTTAACATTAGTTAATAAATACTGTAACAAATGTAAAAATGAATACGCTTTATCTTAAAAAAAATATGGCAACAGATTACAAGCAATATTATTAATTAAATGTAAAAAATTAGAATTGAGTAATAATTAATCAAATTAATTCCTTAAAAGTTAACCATTTAAAATGAGGAAAACTTGAGTAAAACAACCAAAAATAAACATATATTTAAGTCACCATTATGGTGATCGGTGTTTGTTTTAGGTTTGTTTTAAAATGACGGTTTTCTCCTTCAGTGATTCTGCTTGTTAACATCAGGTGTCTTCAATGTTGGCAATATAAAATAAAGAGTTCTTAATTAATCTTTGACGTCTGTCTGTTAGTGAGATATTTTTGTTAAATTTTTTGGTGTAACCTTTACTCATTTAAAATGGTTAACTTTCAAGGAATAATTTGATTAATTATTACTCATTTCTAATTTGTTAAATGTAATTAATAATATTGCTTGTAATCTGCTGACACAATTCTATTGATTAGATAAAGCATTTGCATTTTTACAATGTGAATGGATTAATAAATGGGACCTTTTTGTAAAGTTTAACCATAAATTTAGAGCTTACAATGTCTCACTGGATAATTTCTTACTTTTAACCTTCCACTAATTGGCAGACAAGTTTAAGTGGTGAGTGACAGAAGTTAAATGAGTCTCAGTACAGCCGACTGTCACATTGGAGGATTACCCAGCATACTGTCGCTCCAAACACAGATCAGGCTAACAAGGATTTGTCAAGATTAGCACAGCAGATTTCAGTTGTTCTGCCTGAGCCAGAGGAATTAAATCCTCTTGTTAGTTAGTGAAGACTAAAACACAATGAGTTTAGTGTTACTTAAACACGTGTGATATTGTGCAGTATTCAACTACTGTATTAAGGAAGATTTTTCTCAAACTGTGGCTTGTCAATCTAGTCAGTAGCTAAAGCACCCTTTAAAAAAAAGAGATTATTTCGCACAAACACAGCATTTAAATCAATATTTTGCCTCAAAAAAAGACTACACGTGGTTAAAATTTATGAGATTTGATCAGTGAGTCATTCAGATGTTTTCTCTAAAGGAACATAATCAATGATCCAAATTTCATCAAGTATAAGACCAATTCAAATTCTCTCTCTCTGTGTGTGTGCACGTGTGTGCGTGCACGTGTGTGCATGCACGTGTGTGTGTACAGCTTAAGTGTGCCTACAGATGTGTTTCCTCCAATAAGTCTGTTGTGACATATTCCGCTTTGGACCTTCTTGTTGTCCGTTGGCTGAGTGGGAGGATTGATTTCATCATCAAAGTACACCAGTGAGAACAGCCACAAGCAACCAGATAGAGTAGACAAGAGAGGAGTTTAAAAATATCACACATACACAATGGATGTACCGTTATGCTTTCATCTCACAGCAAAAAAACATTTAAAAAAAAAGTAACGAGGTTTTCGCAAAATGTAGAGCTGAATTATGCTACACATGAAATCAGGAGAAGACATATAGAGAGTGGGAGAAAAATACAGTAAATGGTTTTCAATATAATCCAAAATACTTCCTAAAAGTTGTTCTGATCAAAAGACTGTGTGTATTTCGACACACTGATATCAATAATCAGCATATGAGTCTCAACAATGGTGACAATAATAAAGCACGTTGCAGTGCATTCTGAGTGGCACTAATAAAAACTCATTCATGGATCATTAATCAAATGATGGTAATTTAGTGCTTTTTAGACTGATTTTGTTTTTCTCAAATAATTTAAAGGGTTAGTTGACCCAAAAATGAAAATTCCTTCAGTATTTACTCACCCTCATGTTATTCCAAACTCTATGAGTTTATTTGTTCTGCTGAACACAAAGGAAGATATCTGGAAGAATGCTTTAATCAAACAGATCTCATTCCCCATTGACTACCATAGTAGGAAAAAATACATCCTGAGTAAGTACTAGAGCCCAACCGATAAAGGATTTTGAAGGCCGATACAAATATTTTTGGGTTTTAAAATCCGATATTCCGATATATCGGCCGATATTTTATTTATTTTTTTATTTTAAACTGGACATGATTTTGTCACAAATTTTGTCATGCTTATTTGAGTTAAGAGAACTGATGGGGATGATCTTTTAATTGTTATTTAAGCAATTTATGTCTCGTGAACAACTCAACGAGTGTTGCCAACAGGAACGGTTTAGAGTGCCCTCTGGTGGACAAACTATACAACTCCAACACTCATGACATGGTTCAAGCATGCTTCGTCTGTTTTTATGTTATTTTTGAAATATTCATTTATCGGCCATTATAACTGCCGATACCAATAGTTTGGAAAATGCCTAATATCGGCCGATAATATCGGTCTGCCGATATATCGGTCTGGCTCTAGTAAATATTGTGAGTAAATACTGACAGAATTCTCATTTTTGGGTGAACTAACCCTTTAATTAGCCACTAAAATCTTATTTTTTCATGCCTTCTCACATTAAGAATTATAACTATAAAGTATAACAGTGTCCACACCAACGGACAATATCGTTATCGCCGCTTTAAATGCTCCAGCTCTTTAAATAACATAACAGCAGTGTGTTCATCTACAGTTTTTTTTAGTGTAACAAGGGTTACATCCCAATTCCCCTGCTACTCGTTCTAAATAGCGCACAAAATTAGAATCAGCCCATCCCAAATCAAAGTGCGTTGAAAATAGTATGTGAAAGGTGGCCAGATGGTAGACTATTTCCTTTGGATTTTTTGACATGCATTTGTGTATTGGCTAATATTGCCCATAACCCTATTCATAAGAGTGGAAATGCTGTTTGTGACTGTTCTCGTTTCGCATTTTTAGTTGATTAACACTAGGAACGAATGCAAGGACAAAGCAGTCATCACGTTTTTGTTTTTTTTTAATGTGTGAATTTAGCTAGATTCTAACATTTTCAAATATAGTAAACAACAGAGAGGTCTAGTCTTATGAGGAGGCTTGGGAAACTACCTTTATTCCCTCTGTCCTGGTACACAGTGTATGATTTGAGGCTGTCCCAGACGAAAGATGACCAATCGTGGTGATTTCTGGTCGTGGCTCCTAAACTGGGGCCCTAGAGGTTCCCTAGTGAGAGAGGTTCAATGATGGCCATTGCCACGGTCTTGAGAACAAAGACAGCCTGCAATGATTTTCTAAGAGTGTCATAAATTTAGCTTGGTCATCTACAGTGTGTTTGCTGCTACGACCAACTTCTACTGACTAGCCAATGAAAATCCAACCTGAAATGACGTATTGATCAACGCAACATGGGGCTAAAACTTAAAACTACTTACGTCAAGCTCCATTTGCAAAATGTAAATGCCAAGTTGGCTTCTTTTCCCTAGCCATGGCCACATCTATATTCTCCTCTTTTACTCACTCCTCTGTTTCTCGCTCGATTTGTTGACCACTAGCGCTTGCTGATTACGTATTATTCTTCTATACTAACTTGCGTCACAGCGTCACAACACTACACATGTCTAAGTTTATAAGATCCGTGTTGTACAATGTGATTTGCAAGGATCTTATAGGATTGCTGAAATCTCAGGCATCAGACCCAGCACTGGTTTCTTTATTTCAGGAGACGTGTTAGCAATGTTAACTCTTGATGGCAGTGCTGGGAGTGATATGAGGACACCAGGGCTGACCGTGTTGTATCAGTGCAAAGCTCTATAAATAACAGACTGTCAGTCCTCCACCATTGCAAGCCTCTAAATCTTTCATGCTCAGAGGGACTCAGCAAAAAATTTCTGCACCTCGGATGATGCACCTTGTCTTTTTTTCTTCGTTTCTGCGCCGGTTATTTTATGGCTGCCACGTGATGGATAAGGTTTTGGAGAGAAGCCATTTTCAGTGGTCATGCTCTTCTGCTGCTCTATTTGCCATTGTAAAAATATAATCGCCACTCCAAAAGTTGAGTCTAGAATTTGTTATTCTTATTTTGTTACAAAATTATGTGCCTTTTTCTTCTTTCAGAACTACACAGCTCTTAAGCTCCACAAATGACCAAATATCCTGACTAGTCCAACATATCGCAAAGCAGGTAATAAAGGTTGTGAACTAATTTCCTAATATTAACTCTACTTTGTGTTGCACAATGTCAAGATAACCGACCTTCTCATCTCAGTGGCCTAACATCGCTCATCAATGTCAAAATGTCTGAGATGATAACCAAATTAAAGTAGGCGGGCTTAATGTAGAAGCTGCGGGGCACGAATTCCAGCGTGACGCTTCAGTTGTGTAATTCCAGGCCCTCTGTAATGGAACTGAAACTACAATTTGTAAGTACACTGTCAGAAAAAGGAGTACAGAACACTCAGAAAAAAAGGTACAAAAGCCGTCACTGGGGCTGTACCTTTTCAAAAGGTACATTTTAGGTGCTAATATGTACATTTTAACTGTTAATATGTAAATTTTAGGTGTTAATATATACATTTTAGGTGCTAATAAGTAAATTTTAGGTGCTAATATGTACATTTTAACTGTTAATATGTACATTTTAGGTGCTAACATGTAAATTTTAGGTGTTAATATATACATTTTAGGTGCTAATAAGTAAATTTTAGGTGCTAATAAGTAAATTTTAGGTGCTAATATGTACATTTCAGGAGCTAATATGTTCATTTTAGGTCCTAATATGTACATTTTAGGGGCTAATATGTCTATTTTAGGTCCTAATATGTAAATTTTAGGTTCTAATATGTACATTTTAAGTATTAATATGTACATTTTAGGTGCTAATACAGTATGTCAATTTTAGGTGCAAAAATGTATATTTTAGGTACTAATATGTCCATTTTAGGTGCTAATATGTACCAATAAGCTACCAATATGCAGCCTTTGGGTACAAAAGTGTACCTTTTGAAAAGGTACAGCCCAAGTGACAGCTTTTGTACCTTTTTTTCTGAGAGTGTAGGAGTCCATTTTTGTCTCCCAAGGTACAATCTACACTAATGTACCCGATAGGGCTTTATTATTGGATCTCAAGGTACATATATGTACCTTTTTGAGGGTCAAAAAGGTACATATGTGTTCCCAAGTATTAAAAGGTATATATTTGTACCCTTTCCTTTAAAGGTTAAGGTACAAAGCAAAAACTCCAGTGTTAAATGAACACTCCTGTGTTTTTAGTGTGTTAAAGTTAATGAGCTAATTAAGTGATTCATTGAGTGATGATTGACCATTATTGAAGACACCTGATGTTAACAAGCAGAATCACTGAAGGAGAAAATGTAATTTTTAAGACACCATTATGGTGATCAGTGTTTGCTTTAGTTGGGTTCTTGACTCTTAAACTGTTAACATTAGATTTTGTTTGGCTGTTGTATCTGAGTTATAACAGCCAGATGAACAAAGAGAAAAGTTGATCAGATGGTGTTGGTTATGTTTTGACAATCATAATCTGATCACAAATCTCATTTAGAAAGTTACGTCTACCTTTTTGATTACAACAGACTGTAATTTTACAGTAATGGTTTTCAATATAATCCAAAATGTTTCTTAAAAGTTGTTCTGATCAGAAGACTTTGTGTATTTCGACATACTGACATCAATAATCAGCCTATGAATCTAAACAATGGTGACATTAATAAAGAATGCTGCAGTGCATTCTGGGCTGCACCAATCAAAACTCATTCGTGGATCTCATCATACATTGCGGTATGAATTAATTATTATCTAAATTGTCTTAGTAATTTCCTTTCCCTAATGGCATATTCTGTTTGTCACCATTGTTGAGATTCATACATTGATTCTTGATGTCTGTGTGTGTGCCTAAAAGAAAGATTATGTTTTATCAAAACAGCTTTTTAGAAATCCTTTAGATTATTTAGAAAATTCTGGATCTTATGCTGTAGAATCACAGTGATGCTGGAATTAACAATATACATTTAAGTCTGAGATTAGACTCTAAATGAGTTCAATGATTCAGGACAAATTATGATTATGTCAAAACATAACCAATACCAACTGATCAACTTTTCTCCTTGTTCAACTGGCAGTTGTAACTCAGATACAACAGCCAAACAAAATTGAATGTTAACAGTTTAAGGCCCAACTAAAGCAAATACTGATCACCATAATGGTGTTTTAAAAATATATATATTTTCTCCCTATGGTGTCTTCAATAATGGTCAATCGTCACTCAATGAATCACTTAATGAGCTTGTTAACACTCACATTTTCCATTTTAACACTTGAGTCTGGAGCCATATTTAACACTGGAGATTTTGCTGTGTACAATATCAAGAGACTGACTCTGCTAAGCCATTTTTTTCCGTAAAAGTTGTTGTTTAAAAGTTTTAATGATACCTTAGAGCGTTAAAATATTTGAATTAAATGCAATTACAATTTAATTAAGTGTTCAAAAACATGGTCATTGAGTCAGCGACTTGAGCTCTGATTCAAGAATGAACCAGACCAGTAACATTAGTAAATTATGAGTATAAGTTATCTGTCCCTAATAGATATCTGTTCCTCTTTGACAGCTCTGGTCATTATGACAGCAGAATAACATCTGGTCTCCAGTGTACAGATGAGATGACAGCACTAGAACCTGACACTAGAAGACTGACAGTGTGGGCTCGCAGATGCGATACACCAGAGAGGAGGTCCGAACAACTCATCCTTGAATTTTGAGTGACAGTGAGGTTTTCCAGTGCCACTGTTTGCAGGACTGCCGTAAGGTACACCCCACAGCCAATAATATTCTGGTTAGATTTTCAATATGTTATAACAAAGCAAAACCAGCACATATCTCGCATCTTACTAGCATACTATTACTAAACTACAATGGGATTCCTAAGTTGAGTCACATAAATTTAATAGCATTTGAAGTAACTTAAATATTTAAGTAGAAATAACTTAAAGGGATAGTTCACCCAAAAATGACTCGCCCTCATGTCACTCCAAACCACTAAGACTTTCGCTCATCTTCTGAACACAAATTAAGATATTTTTAACACGAGATTTTTGTCCCCCCATTGAGAGTCTGTTAACCCAAATTTATGACGGTTCAAAACGTTCATAAAGAGATTGGAAAATGAATGAATGAATCAATCAAGCAGTTTATTCCAAGAGAGACACGATTGCTTTATTTGATAAACAGAATTCACTTAGGCTTTTATTGAAACATGAACATTGATAAGCGCACTCAAATTTGGAAAATGGAAGCTCAAGCATGTTTTTAAAGTAAAGATTACCGGTATGAAGGCACATGTTATTTTTTCCACACAATTATGTGCAAGGACAAATCCCTTATAAAAACCACTGCAATATTTCATAAAAAATAAGACTGAGACCGATCAAAGAAATATGTTCCTTTTTTTTTATCATCGCCCACGGTAATTTTCCTAGGCTAATAACTGGCAAAGACTTGCGAGCATTGATTAACTCTTAAAGGAGTAGTTCCCTTTAAAAAAAAACAAAAAAAAACTTTTGCTGGTAATTTACTCACCCTCATGTCATCCAAGATGTCCATGTCATTCGTTCTTCAGTCGAAAAGAAATTAAGGTTTTTGATGAAAACATTCCATTTTTCTCCATATAATGGACTTCAATGGGAACCTAACGGTTCAAGATCCAAAAGACCGTTTCAGTGCAAACTGCAAACTGTTCAAAGGACTTTAAATGATTTCAGACGATGAATAAGGGTCTTATCAAGCGAAACAATCGCTCATTTAAAAAAAAAGTAACAAAGTTTAAGTTTTATAAGCTCAAATAGTCGCCTTGCTCTGTTCTGTGATGCACGTTCGTGACTCTCCTGTTTGAACTCGTTTATCAAAATGAACAAATCTTTTTTCCGAGTAATTTGGTTCATTCAACGAACGAAATGAACGAGTTGACTCGGAAAAAGATTCGTTCATTTTGATGAACAAGTTCGAATAGGAGAGTCACGAATGTGCATCACACCATAACCCTAAACCTAACAGAGCAAGGCAAGCATTTGAGCTTATAAAACTTAAACTTTTTTTGTTGTTGTTGTTGTTTTTTAAATGAGCGATCGTTCCGCTTGATAAGACCCTTATTCATCGTCTGGAATCGTTTAAAGCCCTTTGAACAGTTTGCACTGAAACTGTCTTTTGGACCTTGAACCGTTTGGTTCCCATTGAAGTCCATTATATGGAGAAAAATCCTGGAATGTTTTCATCAAAAACCTTAATTTCTTTTCGACTGAAGAAAGAATGACATGGATATCTTGGATGACATGGGGGGTGAGTAAATTATCACTTAATTATCACAATTATCACCATCACTAATTGTTTTTTTTTAAAATTGAACTACTCCTTTAAGTTATAAAGTTCTCTTAATAAAGCAAGGTCATTCGGAAGTTACTCAGACTCTCAGGTGGTTACATACACATTAACCAGACACATTTCCGACCTAGATTAGACAGTGCCTTAGGTGGGTAGTTAGACAAACCACCTTAACATTGTTTTTTTTCCCAGTTGAAGTGTTAATTTATGGAAATAAATGAGCTTGTAGGGATTGATACATATAAAGCCACTATTTAATTCTTTACTCATATTTCATGTAATATCTCTGTAATGTACTATTTTCAGGGGGCTTTTAATTGTGTATTAATTAATCGACATATCATGTAATTCAATTGATTGTCTTTAAATCGATAAATAGCCCTATTTTGAATCATGCATGTGGTTTTCAGCAGGAATATGTATATATATTCATCTTCACCTGAAGGACGACAGTGAACTTCTAAACTCAGTGCTCTTTTGCTGAACTTATGGTTGCCTTTGATCAAACCGTCTGAAGATGTGCGTCATGATAGTTGGTAGATTTAGACAGTTTGGAACAGGAATAGATAAAAAGAGTCTCCTCTGAGAAGGAGAAACAACATTCATTTAGTTTTTAGAGTCTGAAAGCAAAGACAGACTCTCTGGAGGCTGTATACGCTTCAGAGGGAAGTCTGAGAGGTGGCTAATGGAGCTTACTGAGATGATAAGAGCATTTGTGTTTGTGTGTGTTTCTATATTTTGTTATTATTGCTGTTAAAAGCTCTGCTACTGCTCCTCATTTGTATTTTCAGCTCTCGGTGCACTAACACAGCATGGAGCCTGAGGAACCGCGTATCTCTGTAATGTCTAATATTTAAAAGTCTGTACACAACACACACAGGTGAATCGGGTGAGTGTGTGTGTATGTGTGTGTCTGGAGCCAGGTGTGAGATGGACCAGCAGGTGATTTGTAAACAGGAGAGATGATTTTATTAGATGGTGCAACAAGGCGTGAAGAGATTCTCTCAGACACACACACACACACACACGGAATGGAAGAGAAGTCTTAATCGACTGACACATGGGTTACATCCTCTCTTTGTGGACCGATTTTGATGGCACTTTCCTTTCACTCGTGGTAAAATTGAAAATTGTGTATGGCTGGATCTTCTGGACTTCTTGCTATTTAATCTCGTCTGGCCTTGGGATAAAAGGATTGTTTAGTCTGAGATATTGTGTAAAAGCAGAGATCGATATTTTTTAGTTCTTTTTGGCGCTGCTTGAAGGAAAGTGAATTGAATCGGAGTGCAGAATGCAGAGATTTAGTAAACCAAAAAATGACCAGACACTTTTTTCTAGTCTGTAAAAATATGGCCCAATTTATCGTGGTAATATGAGGGAATTTTTTGTATTGATTTTTCACAGGAACAAAAGGTATGTTATGTTGTAGGGTTGAACGAAATTTCTGAAAACCTAATGAAAATGGTACTGGTAATTTCCTGAAGGACATTAACTCTTTCCCCGCCAGTGTTTTTGACTATTAGCAAAAAAAGTTTTGTGGCACCCAGAATATTTTGTTGTATGAATATTTGAACATGCAATATATCACAAGAAAGAACAGATCCTCTGCTTGAAAAGGAAAAAAAAAATTATATTTTTTTTTATATAAAAAATTCAATTCTTCATTTAGAAAGGATACACTGATCATTAATTAAGGATGAAAATACAATTATTAAACAAATTATAAATATTCTTTTAAATCAAGAAGAAAGCATTTATAGCTGTATTTACAAACTGCTTATTAATGTCTATTAATGCTTTATGAATGATGAATTAACTGTTTACTCAGCTTAACTAATGATTATTAGCGTGTAGTTATTATAAAGTGCTCATGTAATTTAAAATGTAGTTCAAACTAAGAACATGTCTTTAAATCATAAATTAAAATACATTTAGATATTTTAGTAAAAGTCTACAGAGCCCCTAAGTGACTTTAGCAAAAATATACAGACTTTCACGTATTTTTGTAAAGGTCACTTTAGGGGCTCCATACAAGTCAAACATTTACATATATACATTTATATATATATATATATATATATATATATATATATATATATATATATATATATATATATATATATATATATTTTGTATGGAGCCCCTAAAGTGACCTTTGCAAAAATATGTGAAAGTCTGTATATTTATATATATATATATATATATATATATATATATATATTATTATTATTATTATTTTTTTTTTTTTTTTGCTCTTGGCCAAAAAAAAAAAAAAACAAAACATGGAAACAGGAAATGATATTGTAAAGAGGACTCCTGTAGACCCTCATGATTGTGGGTCAAAATATGTAGTACATATATACTTTTAAGTATATGTGACCCTGGACCACAAAACAAGTCACATGGGTCATTTTTTTTTTTAATTAAGATTTATATATCATATGAAAGCTGAATAAACAAGCTTTTCATCTGTATATAATTTGTTAGGATAGGACAATATTTGGCCAAGGTGCAACTATTTGAAAATCTGGAATCTGAGGGTGTAAAAAATAGAAACATTGAGAAAATCACCTTTAAAGATGTCCACTTACAGCATGTTCGCGATTGTGCAGCATTCACACACAAAAATAAACGTTTTATATATTTACGATAGGAAATTTACAAAATATCTTCATTGAACAAGCTTTTTCCTTAATATCCTAATGATGATATATCGCTGACCCATTTACTAAACAGTATGTTGTTCCAAACCCACTTTTGATATGGTCAGTAGTCATGTGTTTGAGCCACACACTATTTGATCTATCCCACCGATCTGATCAAACCCGCCTGGCTGTGAACAAAGAGCACTGCTCCTCGCTGTGAAATATTGAACATACATCCACAATACAGCTGACCTACATAGCGCACACATACAGTGTAACACCCCTCATCTATACTGGGTGACACCGCTATGCATTTTTAACTGATTTGTTGGAAATGTTTGAAGGACACATCCTCGCCATGCCAGCTTTTATTAACTTCACCGCTGAAGGACCCAAAAAGAGTGAGGGGGAGTGAGATCTATTCAATGAAAGTGATTGAAATAAAAGGTACTTTATATACACCATCCTTGCCTTTGCCCTCATTCCCTCTTCTCTCATACATTCTGTCAGTTTCAAGAGAAAGGATCAGCAAGGGTCAATGTGTGGCCACTGTTGGGATTGCTTTGACTGACAGTGATGCCATGGCAACAACATCTTACCATCCTTCCCCCTTTCCCTAAAATGTGCACAGACTAAGACAGTTCAAAGAGTTCAGGTAAGGACACAAATTCACAAATCCATATGAACTGAGATAGATGTGGAACTGTATGAGGAATATTATTGCAGTAAGGAATAATAATAGTTATCTAAATATGAGGTCTAACAAGGTCAGTAAGATGTAGAAGAGGTTTTTTAGGGTTTTTTTTCTATTTCACTTACCAATATAGTTCTGAGACCACTAATTAAAATGCTTCTGTTTTGGACTTTTCTTTATCAAATATAATACATTTTTTCAAAATAAAAACCCTGCTGTTTTCGGTCAGGTTTATATATATATATATAAATATATATACTGTATATCTATATATATCTATATATATATATAATACTATATTATATACTTTTTACGCCAAGGCGAAGTGCTCCCAATCACTTGCTGTGGTATTCCGCCATACAATATAGTTTTCCATTTTACGCACTTAGAAAAGCGCAACGTTTTACTTTGTGTCACCATTCTTGGTCGAGTTATGCCGAGTTCAGACTGCATGATTTTAGCCACGATTTTGGCTCGCCGATAGGTTTTGAGAAATCGCCGACAAATGCCCGAAATTGTTTTAGAAAAAAGCATCTTCTCGGTCTATTTGGACACAATGAATCGAAGAAAAATTAGTAGAAATTTGGCAGGAGCACTCATGTCTGTTTGACGTTTCACCTGAGCTGTACCACAACCGGGTTGAAAAAAAAAAAAAAAAAGTCTCACGTGAGAACTCCGGGACCGGTCTTGCACGTGTGGTGTCGCGTTGTTTCCTTTTCACATTTCACGTGTGTTTGTTGTGAAACGTAGTTTGCGCGCAGCGTGTTTAGATGGAGTCTGTCGGTAATTTTTCCTATTGTAAAGTCATGCGGTGTGAAACCTTCTGTCGCCGATCAATCGTCCAGTGTGAACACAGCAGTGACTGAATGCTGGAGTGTGAAAAGAACAGAGACCCGACTACTTTGAAAATCGTGCAGTCTGAACTTGGCATTGCACTGCTTGAGTAACTGTATTTAAATAGGGGAAACGTGAACGTGTTTGGTAGCTTCTCTGCTTGGCCCATTTTCAATGAACTGGGCTAGTTAAAGGTGCATTGCGCAACATTTCATGTTAAAAATAGTGGTTTTCTAACCCATACATGCTTAAACAATCACCTGATGAGCTGAATGAGCCCTTCTCTGATCACTGCGATCGCCTCTATAATCCTGTACAGTAAAATATATAAGAGGGATTCGGGCTCGAATCTGAGACTGGGCGTGACGTCACGCTCGCCTGGCTATGTGCCTATGTGTCTTGCAGGTTAAGTGTATTCGCCACCATTCTCCGTATCAGAGAAGACAACTTGAGCGACACAACTTTAGTCAACTTTCCACAAAAGTAGAAGATGGATTCAAAGGGGCTGTTCAGCCTACATCTGGTCACTTCATGTGTTTTCTGTGATCGGATAGCTTATTCGATCGTGAAAAGACCAGGTTGCCCTCCGAAAGGCATTTGAGACGGATTTGAATCCTATCGCTCAAACCACTTGAGGATGTGGTCTGGGTGTAAATGCATCTGGTTGTTGAAAACAGGCTATGTAGTCATATATGACGACGCGCATCACCTCAGATGAGCAGCTGAGTGTATTCATCAAGCCAGCGCCCCGCAATCTATCGCAAATCAAAGTGAAAGTAAGACGCATACGATTAACACTACCATCTTCATTAAAAGTAGCCTAAAGAAATGAAATGATCTCATACCAGGGCTTTTGCCGCTCTCTCTTATTGCCGTCTTTGCAGATTTTGAAATAGCCGAAGCCGACGATCAATAAAATGCAGCTCATATCTGTTGCTTTCGGTGACGTGCACTTCATGAAATCTATATATAGCGCGGGAATTGAATATCAGATTAATATCCGTTTTACAAAAACACATTTATGTGACCAGGTGTAATGGAATCGTTTTGATAAATCAGATAGATCTGAGAAAACGCATTGTGGCCAGGTGTAAAAACAGCCCCAAAGAGATCGGCTTGTAGTTCATTCCAAACCCCAACGCAAACTCCACGTAAGACAAAGAAAATACAACTTCCGTCTGTCCAGTGCCAGGCGTCGGAATAAGACGAGAGTCAACATCGGAAAGGCTTTCAACAAACGGAGAGATCTCTGGGCGGTCTGCTCTAGGCCTCAAACGGGTCCTATACAAAGTAATAACATATTGTTCATGAACGTGTTTCCATAATAATACAATCAGAAGTGGATACAGTAAACACATAAAACAGTTCAACATGGAGATCGATGGAAACAAAAGCCAAAGTTTTCTACCCCTTTTCCCCTCACACAAATGCTCAAATGCCTTTCCTTTCATATATTTTAAATGACTTGCAGATTTATAACTGTATTACCTCATTATGACTGTAACAAAAGATGTGTGCCGCACAGTGTGCGTCTGATGCTCCTTTGGTTATGAACAGTGTTGGGGAAGCTACTCTGAAACTGTAGTTTGACAAGCTACAAGCTACTCGTACGTTAAAGTAGTTTAACTACAGTCAAGCTACTCTTTTGGAAAAGTAGTTAGCTACACTACAAGTTACTATCAAAAAGTAGTTAGCTACATTGAAACTACTTTTGCTTTTTGAACAACATATTATAAATAGGCTATTATATTACATATTATTATTATTATTATAACATGTTATAAATGATATATTATAAATAACTGAATAAGTGTCTGATGAATGTTTTAATTAAAATATTTAGTGTTTAAAACAATGCAATACAATTATGATTTCATAGAGTATTGTTTTTTTACACACAACACTCAAATAGCTCTAAGACTGTTTGTCAAAAGTGCAAAATTGCAACAAATAGCCTACAACATTGCAAGAACAAAATATACATTCAACATAAATTGCATTTAGAACATTTTCTCAAAAATACCGATTTAGCTTGGACAAATAAGGCCACGGGTAATTGACGTTAGTTGTTTCTCCATCCTCCAAATCTGCCGTCACGTCTTGCTCCATCATGTATAATCATAATATGGGTGTGTCAACGCACTTCTCTACGTCAGTGAACCGTTAGCCGCAAGATGCGTGATTAAACAACAGGTGGCGGTAATGGCAAAAAATGAGTTTGTAATCTAACAAGAAGAAGAATATCCTTGCATCGCGCTGATTCGCGCAGGCTCGACAAACGCAATGTAGCTTTTGCTCGCGCTACACCGCTACTTGCTGCAAAAAGTAGTTAGCTACTGGAAAAGCTACACTGTTTAAAAAGCAACTGAGCTACTGCCAAGCTACTGAAAAATATAGTTAAGTTAGTAGCGCCGCTACTTGTAGTTAACTACTCCCCAACACTGGTTATGAACAGCTCGTGCAAACGTGCGTGTATGCGTGTGTTCCATGGGCGCGCACGCAGTTTCGCTTGTCGCCAGAGGGGGCGTAGTTCTGCAAAAACTCCGATTCTTGTCTCGCACGCCAGAGCGATTGAGTGCACGCACTGAGACGGCAGAGGTATGTATCAACTCGTCTTAGTTAAGGGAATAACATAGTTTAATATGAAAAAACGGTGGAGTATCCCTTTAAAACAGTATGTGAAATAGTATGCAGCAGAATGCAACAGTATATGCCACATTATGGTCACATAGCCACACTACAGTACATTGCATGTTTAAAGCTTGTGTGCAAATAACATATTACTCATATACCTGTACATCACCTCACATACAGTATATATTCAGTCGACCCTCTCCTGTCATCAGCCATCATGGCTCAATGGTTAAGCACCGCCAGCCAAACATCACCTGGAATCGCCCCACTTCAGACGAAAATAAACACTTCCCACACACACACACACACACAGAGCTGTTAACACATACAAACACACTGACAACACATTCTCATCCTACACTCTTCTACTACGCATTCCAGCAAGCTCAAATCCTGTTTGTGAGTCAAATGTTTTCACGACCATTTTAACCATTCTTTCATCACGTCTGGAAATCCCTTGATCAGCAGTAACCCACATACTGTACACACAAACATGTACTGTAAGAGAGAAGCAAGCTGTGTGTGTGTGTGATATAAATAAATGAAGTATTCGTTACTTATACAGGGTTCCTACAGGTTTCTTCAAGTTAAATTCAAGTCTTTTTAAGACCTTTTTAAGACCATTTATATAAAAAATTAATAGCAATTTCCCGTCCCTTCCAGCAAAGAAAAACAAAATCCTTCAACTTGTGTTCATTTATTTTTCAAACGTGGAATGGGTAAAAGATGATAAGTCAAGCAGGTAAAATAAAAACATTTCAGTAGGCCACAAGAAAGTTTGCCGAACAATGTTAAGTTGTGTTTTAACATTAGCTAAGCACACGCAGGACATCAGTTCTGACTGGATCGCTTCCCAGATCGACACTATTTAACATTTTCATCTAGTTTTTTTTTTCGTTGACGAAAATGTCAATCGATTTTGGTCATAGTTTTTGTCCTTCAAAACTAGCGTCTCGTTTTCATCAGTGAAAAAATGACGTTGAAGAAAAGTTTTCATCGTTATTTTCGTCAGTGAAATTAACACTGACATACAGCACAATTTTTAAGACCCAGATATCAAAATTCAAGACTTTTTAAGGTATTATTTCCAAATTCATAAATTCAATGCTTTTAAGGCTTTTTAAGACCCTGTAGAAACCCTGTTATACAGTTAGTTATTTCATTCCAATTTATTTTTTATATTTGCTCTGTCACTTTTTTTGGTTTTCAGTAGCATTGCATCGGTTAAAGGTACAAACGTTCTGATCTGATTTATCTTTTTATTTGTGATTTCATTAGGGCGGTGCAAAAATTAATTGCGATTAATCGCATCCAAAATAAAAGTTTGTGTTCACATAATATATGTGTGTGTGCTGTGTAGAATTATTTTGTATATATAAATCCATATGCATGGATGTATATATTTAAGATCTATTTTCATGTAAAAACTGTATATATGTAAATACATAATCTATATTATATATAAATATACATATTTTATATATGAATAACACATTTTCTTAAAGAGTGTGTATTTATATATACAAAATAATTATACATCGCACACACACATATATTATGTAAACACAAACTTTTATTTTGGATGCAATTAATCACAATTAAACTTTGCACAGCCCTAGATTTCATACATCAGCTGTTCTAACAGGGGTGTGTATACTTTTTATATATCATTACAAATGAAAACTACTAATAAAGCATTAAAAACCTGGCTACACTTAAATATAATAAGAAGAGCTTAAGTCTGGAGAGAGACTGACATAAAGATGAATAATCATCTGATATTTTATTACTTTTTGGTTTTAACGGGCTGGAGGGTTTATTAACATTGTGCTTTCTGTGAAACCAAGCTTCACGTACTATCCTTTTATCACTGCCATATTCTCTAAACAGAATAAAACAACACACCGCTTATGCTCACGCTTATAGGGCGTCAGTTCTTTCCTGAAGATGACAGGGATTTTCGGGAAAGGAGAGGAGGACATCTCAAACTGAAGGAGACATCATGCATACAGACACAAAAGCGAACTGAAACGGATGAAAGGCGAAAAGGACGATACAAAAGGCAGACAACACCGATTGACGATTTGAGATGGAGTGAAAATAAAATGTAGGAATAATTCCAGAGAAACAAAAAATAAAAAGTGTCAGACAGATTGTGAACAAAATATGATTTTAAACAATAAGATGAAAGTAGGATTGAAAAGAGAGATGAGAAGAATTATATTCAGACAGGGTGAAGCAAAGGATAGACAGGGAGAGATGGTCTCTAGACTCCCAGTGCAGTGAGCTCCAGGCACCAGAAGTGAGATGTGACTGAATACATTACAGTCAAATAAGAGGAATGCATATCATAATTCTCACAGCGCTCTCATCTGCCTCAGTCTTTCCCTGCACACATTCGCACAAGGCCAATTAGTCATCCATAGAATGAAACATGAGCAAGGCTAGCCAAACAAATGGATGCGAGCAGCCTTAATTCACACACGCTTAAACAAACGCATAGGACGGCGCTCGTCGTATTCCTCAGAGTTTTATGCTGTATGGACTGTGGCTCCAGCTGCATGCATGACGAAATAAACCTGCAACATCCTGAGCAGCAAACAAGAAACCAGTGACAACCATAACTCAAGGCTCTCTCCAAAAGAGAGAGTTGAGAAGAGAGGAAAGAGAGAAAGCCAGCTATCACACACATACATGCAGACTCATTCTCTCTCTCTCTCTCTCAAAGACACTCCAGCATGTTGTAGGCCTGTCACAATCATGAGTTTTGTACTGATGATTAACTATCAAAAAATATTAACAATTTAAACATTAAAAACGTTATTTTTTATGTTTGACCAGCCCGTTCTCATCCCAAGACGTCATCTAACTGACGTTTTTGACCATACGCCAACATCGGATGCTTTAGGGCACCCTTTAACGTCAGTTAGATATGACACTATCTAACCCTAACCCTACCCCAGACCTAAACCTACCTGCGTCATCTAACTGACGCTAAAGGTAAAGCATCAGTTAGATGGCGCCCTAGGATAAAGGGTTAACGGGTGACGTTAAAAGCGGCCCTAAAGCGTCGGATGTTGACGTATGGTCAAAAGTGTCAGTTAGATGACGTCTTGAGATGAGAATGTGTTGGTTTGACATGGAATCGTACATAAAACTATAATAAAACATTTCAGTGCTGTGACAATTAATTCATGTTTACACACTGAATTATTTAAATATAATGATTATTGTGATTAGATCAAATAACCACGATCAGACGATTCATTAATAATCTCAAAATCATGGCCCTCATTACCTTTGTCTGAGATATTCAAAGTAGTCTACCGATTGTTAGGTCACTGATGTCTGATTGGATGACACTTACGGTAGGAAGGTTTGATTGATAAACTGAACCAAAATGAACTTTTTGTCTAATAAAACATCGGTATCTAGTCAACCGTTTTCTGAGATTTGTTTTCATGATAATCGAATGTAAAGAGTTTTATCTCTAAAAACTGTTTAGCGTATAATGCTAGTACTTGGGGCATTGACTAAGTAAAAAGAAATCGCTAGTTTATACCACTAACAAGCCTCAAAATAACCCCACACTAACTTAGAAACACAATGAGGGTCCATACATGCAAAACGAAGCATTGAGAACTTTGTAAGTGCACAGACCGTTTAATAAGAAGATACTTTATGAAGACAGTTCTCTTTGTGTATATAGGCGGCGCCATCTTTGGAAAACAGTCTCGACTAGTCAAACCACAAACCACATGCTGAGTGATCTGAACTGTATGAAGCTCAGCAAACTTCTGAACTGTATGAACGGCATTCGGTGATCAACTTATCGAGACTATTTTCTAGATGGCTCCTGTCTGTATACACGAAGTGAACTGTCTTTATAAAGTATCTTCTTATTAAACGGTCTGTACACTTACAAAGTTCTCAATGCTTCGTTTTGCATGTACGGATCCTTATTATGTTACTGTGTTAGTGTGGGGCTATTTTGAGCCTTGTTATGCCGAGTTCAGACTGCATGATTTTAGCCACGATTTTGGCTCGCCGACAGGTTTTGAGAAATCGCCGACAAATGCCCGAAATCACAGGCAAATCGGCGCTCGTTCACGCGAGTGACAATCACGCAGTGTGAATGAGCAAAGACGCGAACTGAGAGAATCACAGACGAGTCGCCGACGCCCGTGAGATATTTGGCATGCTTGATATCTGGACCTGTCGGCGATTCAAAATCCTGCTGTGTGAAAAGTGTTTTGACTAAAAATACATCGGCGATCACCGGCAGCCAGTGAGAGAGCAAGATACAGAGCAGCGGGAGGAGTTATGGATCACGTATAGGCTATATATCAACATGATATGGCATTGTTTCAGAAAAAAAGCTTCTTCTCGCTCTATTTGGACACAATAAATGGAATAAAAATTAGTAGAAATTTTGCAGGAGCACTCGTGTCTGTTTGATGTTTAACCTGAGCTGTATACCACAACTGGGTCGAAAAAAAAAGTCTCACGTGAGAACTCCGGTCTTCCGCGTGTGGTGTCGCGCGTTGTTTACTTGTCATATCTCACGCGTGTTTGTTGTGAAATGTAGTTTGCGTGCTAGACGGAGTCTGTCGGCGATTTTTCCTATTGTAAAGTCATGCAGTGTGAAACCTTCTGTCGCCGATCAACCGTCCAGTGTGAATACAGCAGTGACTGAATGCTGGCCAAGATAGTCATGCAGTGTGAAAAGAACAGCGACCCGACTACTTTGAAAATCGTGCAGTCTGAACTTGGCATTAGTGGTTTAAACTAGCGATTTCTTTTTACTTATTAAATGCCCCCAGTACTAGCATTGTACGCTAAACAGTTTTTAGAGATAATACTCTTTACATTCGATTATCATGAAAACAAATCTCAGAGAAAAGTTGACTAGGTACCAATGTTTTATTAGACCAAAGGTTCGTTTTGCACCGGAGTTCTCCTTTAACTAGTGTGTTTGCGTGAAAACGACTTCTGTACGTACGGTAGAACAAGACCAAACCAGTCCTCAAGCACCAACTTCAGTCCAGCAGTGATGTTGATGAAAGACTGAACTGGTCATATGTTCATGTATCTGTGCGGTAATGTTGGCCCTGGAGAGCTGACACCGCAGGCCAAAGAATAACCACACACTTTTCAGAGCAATGGGGTGGATCAGAGGCAGAAAGATCAGTCTCTTTTGACTTTTTTCCAAGAGAGATGAATCAAAAGAGAAAGGCCAACTGAGGTGGGGTAAACGAGTGGGAAGAGCAACTCACACTGTGAGAGAGAAATATCCTCCACTAATAAGCCAAATCATATCAGTCCAGACATGTTCACACTCATGTTAATAGAACAGGATTACAGTTAATGTCCACAGTTATAGCAAAGAGGTGTGATGACCCACTGTTTGTGATGTTTATGATTATGATAATGAAAACAATGCAGCTATGGTTTTAAAAGCCTCTCCTTCTTGTTTGTGTACCACGATATGAGATGAGTACATTTTTATTTTTGAGTGAAGTGTTTCTTTGGGCAGGAGAATATGTGTTAACATTGAAAACACATGAGCTTTACTGCAGCTGTCAACTGCGAAAGAGGGAAAGGTTTTCCTTGGTACCACCGGCAGATTGTCAGGGCAGCCAGCCCAATCTGAAAAGAGATTTTGAACATTTTGCCTGACATCAATGCACTTCCATCTCCAGATAAATACATCCCAGGAGACTCTACAGATCACAGCGCGCCTGTACACTCGACGGACAGGACGTGACCGACTAGTCTCAGAGATACATATCATTTACAGTGCTAAACAACCTGTCCATTAAACGTTTACCATTTTATTTCTCTGTTGTCTGAGGATGTGTCTAGTTCAGATAGATAAACAATTACACTAGCAGTCAAAACATTCTTTATCATTACTATTTTATAGGGATGCACAATACCATATCAGGACCATATCCAATATCGGTATTGGTCTATATCAGATACAGTGATTTGAGAAAGAATTCAAAGGCATTTTTCACATGCCTTATGTTCATCTACTTTAAATTAATATTTTTTTAGCATTAATCGAAAATCCATACATCGTAATGATAAAGCAAAAAAAAAAGAAAAATATATGTGTGATAACTTTGTAAATTTATTAAAAATAATACAAAACTGAAATATAGCTGCGAGCAGCGATGTCGGGCCCAAGCCAGTGGCACCACAACCCCGGTGCCTTTAGTTACCTAACTAAATATGCGGCCGACATTGGCCCTTACAGCAGCACAAAAGTTGTTCGCCCCGATGAGATCTATATGTGTACCGAGTTTCATATTATTACATGCAAGCGTGTTTGATTTGGACCAAGTTTTTGGACCCGGTTCCAAGGGGCACCGTCGAGCCCCCCTGCCACGCCCAGGTACCAGCTTCAGCCCGGCCCTGATGGATGCGGGTTCTGACCCGTGTGCAAAGTTTCAACCAAACTCAACCAAAAATAACATCCTGAGGAAAGCAGATCATGCAACTCAATATTTCCACCAAGACATTCCTCTAAATATCTAACATTTATTGTTTCTTTTTACCCTTTCAGTTTTGAGTCAAGGTGAATTCTCTCAGATGTCTTACAAGTTCGGCATTGAAGAAGGGCATACATTTATCAGTGACTCAACAAAAGAGTGAGAGAAAGGTCACCGACTGATTCAATATTCTCTCCACTCACTCTTACTGTACATTGTTTACTCCAGTTTGTTTCAAAGCAAATTACTTCTTCAAAATGCATGTGCATCATGTATATATCATAATGCTAACAATCACACACACACACACATAGAGAGAGAGAGAGAGAGAAAGAGAGAGAGATGAGTCATCAAGTGCCATAAGAGGCTCTTGTTTGTTGTGAATAACTGTGAAGTTGCCATCATCAAATTAAATGCAGCTCTGCTATCATTTCCTCTGCATAATACCTTCATTGTTTTCACAGGGCCATTATGCTTTAGTTCCCTCATTTCACATCAGCAAACAAACGCTCTCTCCTGTGATCTTCGCATCCATATTTTAGCTCTAAAATAACCCGTTTATAAAAACACAGAGAGGGGGGATATGAACAAAAATGAACACACAAAAAAGTCGTATTATGTGCACTAAAATTACATTGAGTTTGCAAAAGTTTTTCTTACCCTTGTGCGGGCCATAATGTAGACAAAGCAGCAGACTCTCCAATATTTATGAGATGTTTATATTGCATCAGTGCAAGAAAGATTTCATACGATGCAGGTCTAGTGTGATTTACAATTAATCCAGATTCAGGAAACAGGCACAGAGGAAAGACAATCTGATACATCAGTAGCTAACCAATAATAAATCTTGATCAACAGAGAAGACATGTTTATAAGTTATTTATAAAGAGTCATGTCTGAAGTAAAAAAAAAAAAAAAGAAGAAGAAAATACATACATCTTTAAAAACGTATTATTTCTAAACACTATATGGTTCATTAAAGGGTTAATCAGATCATTAGGTAATTAATTACTCACCCTTAGGGCTGTCAAACGATTAATCGCGATTAATCGCATCCAAAATAAAAGTTTGTGTTTACATAATATATGTGGGTGCACTGTGTATAATTATTTTAGATATATAAATACACACACATGCTTGTATATATATTTAAGAAATATTTTCATGTACATATTGTATATAGATGTATATATATAATTTATATTAAATATAAATAATATTTTTTTCTTAAATATACATGCATGTGTGTGTGTATATATATATATATATACAAAATAATTATACACAGTGCACCCACATATAATATGTAAACAAAAACTTTTATTTTGGATGCGATTAATCGTTTGACAGCCCTACTCACCCTTGTCATTCCAAACCTGTAAGACTTTAGTTCATCTTCGGAACACTAATTAAAATGTTAGTAACATCCACTAACATCTATGCAACTACCACTTTCAAGCCCCAGAAAGATAGTAAAGACATCATTAAAGTAATCCATGTGACTCCAGTGGATTAACCTCAATTTTAATGAAGCGATACGAGTGCTTTGTTTGCGCAAAAAACAACAACACCTTTATTTACAAAATATTAATCTCCAAACTGCATTCTCAAGAGTACCATGACGCATGCATGTTAATTCAAGAGAAGACATTCATTTACGACGAATATTTTGCAAATAAAGTGATAAACTATGTTTTTGTTTTCTTTTTTGCACTCTCACCACTTCTTAAAGGTAGGGTATGGGATTTGCAAAACGGCCGGCAGATTTTGAAAATACACAACGCTTAGGTCTCACTTTCTTTCCTCCAACACTGGCCCTGACTCCACCCATTCGAAGAACATGGACACGTAATAATGCATCTGCAAAACTCAGATCCGCAAGATTGCACTTACTCTCTCTCTCTGTACCGGGGCGACATGCACTTACTGTGACTGGGTCACGAGCTTTGAGTATGCGCACAAAGGAGTCACACGTGCGGTACGACCATTTGATTGACGCATTTTCTGTCCAATGATTCTAGGTGGTCTTGGAAATGATTGGCTGGAGTTTTTCAAGGGAGATGATTAAATTGCTTAATTTTCATTTCAGTGCTTTTTATTAACAATAATAGTTTAATATTGCTGTTTGTGAATGTAAAAGGTCTGCAAAGTTTCAAAGATCAAAATGCAAGGCAAATTGTCTTATTATCTTTCTCTCAAAAGAAACAACCGATTTTGAAATGCCCGAATTGAGTCGTCAGTAATTCCAGTCTTTCTTCAGCGTAAACGTACGTAGGTTTGTAACAATTTTGCATAATGTCAGCCTGTGCTCCTCATTGGCATTATTATTATAATAACTCACTCAAAATAACCAACACTATCTCACGCCCAATTCTTACGAATTTGACGAATAATTAAAAAGTGTCTAATTCATACTAATTCGTACGACCTCACTCGTACGAATTTGTACGATTTGTCTAAACCCACGTAATGGTTAGGTTTAGGGGCGGGGTAAGGGGTAGGTCATTCGTACGAATTCATACGAATTGGCCAATAGGCTTTATGCACAACTTACTTCCGCATTCTCTGTAAAACGGGTCTCATCGCTTCCGGTCCAGATCTTTTGTATGTGCTTCATGAAATTTTTTGCGGTTTTAATCAAGATAACTTAAAAGGAGCGATCAAAGATTAGCATAACCAATATCCCTCACATGTGAAGATTGATATTTAAACGTTTTATATTTTTTATTCTTCACAATAACGTTTAGATATTTAAATGGAATAAAACGCCAATAACAAAGTGAAATAGGTAGGTTAGCTGATTACCTTAAAAATCCATAGATATCGTAGTCAGTACTTACGGCCGTTAACACTTTCTCTGACAAGCGGATGCGATGAGACCCGTTTTCCGGTTTGGTCACGTGACGCTCGACATAAAGCCTATTCGTAAAATATGTACGATTTAGCAAAATCGTACTAATTTGTACGAGTGAGGTCGTATGAATTGTTACGAATTAGCCACTTTTTAATCATTCGTCGAATTCGTACGACTTGGTCGTGAGATCGGGTTGAAATAACCGATACTGTCCATGAAAAAAGATTCACGAAGTAGCTCCCTATAATAAGACAGCTGTCCATTATGTTGAGCCATTGTAGAGAAACCCCCTCCTGAGGTACACAGATCCCAGGATGGGAATCACTGAGCTGGAGCATTATAGTCGAAGTCTAATTATATCTGTTTTATACTCAGTTTTTTATTTCAGACTGACTGAAAATAACTGCTTTAAAAGCAATGATGAGAGAACGCTTTTCATTGAGCAAAACAGCACATGAAATATTAAAAATCATCAACTATATGTCTTTCGACTTCAAGCAAACATGCACAAACTTTAGAGGCTTATTAATTTCTAAACTTTCTCCCACTACAGCAGAAAACTTTCTTCAAAAAGGTTATTTGGCAAACATTTTAGAACGAAAACTTTCTGAAAGTCTCTTAAGAACACGGCATGTTTGTTTGGATGAAGGCATCTATCTGAGATGAGGTTGATTTCTCGTGTCTTACCCTTGAAAAGATGCTTCAGTCAGAGCTTAGAGAATACCAATGCAGTCCATTATAGCCTGTGCCCTTTTACATTCTCCATTATTACAGTAGTTTTATGGAAATATCATTACTTTCTAATTAGAAGAGGGAAATAAATCAGTGCGAGGCACTTCGTTTAAAATTATTTAAGGTTTCTCTGTAATGATCAATGTAGAGCCCAAAGGCTTAATTAAAACAAGCATTTAAATATACAGTATTCCCACATCCAATAAAACCTTCCAAGGCCTCAAAAATATCAAGGACAAATTGGAAATCAGCGCTCCCAATATACATGCATCTTGCATATAAACATATTTATTTACCAAAAGTGCTTGTCATTGCTTTTCTGCAAGTAGATCTAGTATGGTGTTGTTTAAGAAGTATAAAGATCTATAAACGTTGTAACCAGTCCCCATGAGCAAGACACCTAAACCCAAATCACTCCCCAGCCGCCACAGCAAACTGGCTGCCCAGTTCACTGGGTGTGTGTTTACTACTCACTACTGCTATGTGTGTGTGTACTAACTTGGATGGGTTAAATACAGAGGACATATTAGGAGTCTGGGTTACCATACTTGGCCTTCCCGTCATGTCACCGTCACTGTATTCGCCTGTCGAATGAAGGCCAGAGCTGCACGAGGCATCCCTGAACCGCAGACCTGTGTTAAAGGGCTGTAATTGTCTTTTTACTGTGGCCAGTAAATCTTCGAGTGCCCTCATCGTGCCATCACAACATTCAGCCGACGGTTGTTGCCTAGCAACCTGCGTAGAGAGCAAACACTTCTTTGCAACAAAGTGCGTTTAGATGGATGGGCTGTTTTGTCTGAAAATTCACCATGTTCAGAAAATATCTGCATAATCACGGTGGAGGGTGTGTGTATAAAGGCCAGTTCACACCGCACAGACAAACGCCATCAAACAAGTCTGTTGGATTTAGAAAAATGACTGTCATATACACACTGCCCCAACAAACACTGATTTAACATGTTCAGTCAGTCGGGTGAAAACAAACCCTGACCCAAGCCACCAGACACCGACACGAACACACTGATCCAACAAAAACCAACAAACATGTTTGTTTGCATTTGTCTGTTCAGTGTGAATTGGCCTTAAAAGAAATGTCTCGGAAATACCAGCCCGTTCTCATCCTTTAGCGGCATATAGACCATTTCAAAAGATGTAAACAACACTGGCCCAGAAGCACTTCCTGTTTCAGTTTTTTAACACTACATAAAAGCTGGGATAAAATACAACCAACAGAACATTTAAAACTGAATCAAAAAGTTAAACAAACATCTTTAAGAAGTTTTCTTTACATGTGAAATAAAGAAAATAGTTACAAACTGAAACAGGAAGTGCTTCTGGACCAGTGTTGTTTACATCTTTTGAAATGGTGACGCTATATGACAAAACGGCGAAATACTACGCACATGGCACCCTTTATCGTTAATATAACACACAAACCCGTTGGAAATACCAACCAAAATCAATAATTACATTCACATTTTTGCAAGCCAACCTTGCAATACCTTGCTTTTGGTGGTTTCTAGCTGATCCAAACGAATTATTTATAGTCAATGGTTGGTCCACTCCAAGCTGGTCCAGATTAGTTGACTACCAGCTAGGGTCGAAGTCATCCCGGTAGATTAGTTTAAGCCCATGACACACCAAACCAAAATCAAAGAACTATTGCAAACGAAAGCTGACTTTGTTGTCGTCTCAGGATCGCGTAAACAAAGTCATAGTAGGGCGAATCATCCTGGTGGTAAAGCTTGGGGGGGGGCACCGCCGGAAAAACCAGCAATGCAAGTTTGAGAGCGGCGCCCCTGACCAATCTTACGAGAATCACAAAATGCTTTATGCATTGCGACGTCACATACATCAACAACAACATATCCAAGAAAACTTGGTCAAACTGAGAAATGTCCAGAAAAAGAGAATCGGACCGTGCTAGAAACCGGACAAGAGTCCACTATAAAACCGTAACTCGGTTATTGTCGTAAATAACCGAATTACGGTTATTTACGACACTGCAAGTACACCACGGCGGCTCTAGGGGTCGCTGTTTCAAAAAAAAACATCAGAGCTGCATAGTGTGCCTTTAATAAATCCTTATCATGAGCAAAATAAGCAAGCTGACATTTAATACAATCTATATCTTTTATTTCGAATACATACAGATGTCATTTCTGTCTTGTAGTTAGTCAAGAGATTTAAAGCTACAGTGTGTGATTTTTACCCCCATCTAGCAGTAAAAAGGTATATAACCATCCAGTGAATATTTGTTTCTGTTCCTCTCAATTCCGATTTCGTTTTAACTCCTACGTGGCCAATGTAGTCCAAGATTAACATGGCTTCCAGTTCGACCTCGTCCATGAGTGTTAACGTAAACGCGAAAGGCAAAGCTTGAATTAACGGGTATTTCCCTCTTCGGCTAATGTACTTTCAAGATGGAGGGGCAACATGGCGACCGACATTAGAACCCCTTACCTGTATGTATTTTCCATGGCATATTATAAGAGAATACTTTATTACTTTAACGAAGTAAATATACATTAATGAGCACATATATTTTTGAAAGAACAAAGTGTTTTTAGCTAAGAATAAACTAAAAGAGTTACACAGTGTAGCTTTAAAGCAGCGTTTTTGAAGAGTGTGCTTGTGCATATGTGCTCTAGTATGTAAGAAGGAGCCAATGATTGAATCTGGAAGTTAAGCAAAATAACTGAGAAAAAAAGAGAACTGGCCCTCAAATACAGTACCATATCCGTAATTTACAGCAAGTCATCTACTGCAGCATTAATTCAATCTCAAACAGATTCATTAAAAGAAGTTATTACTCAACCACCTGCGTAACAACATTAACCAATGTGGTTGAACGACAATACGGTTTCGCGAAACAGTAATGACTAGCTATTTGATTTCTTCAAAGATATATAGTTAAGCAGAGAGTGACGTTGTTGTATGGAAAACGCACACCAGAAAGATTTCTCTCATTTACTGGCCAATAACGATTCAAAATGCTCAATTGGACAAAAAGCCACCAACTAAACAGGGTGCCTATTGTGCAGAACTGTAGATCACATATACATTTATTAATTTAGCTGACGCTTTTATCCAAAGCGACTTACAATTGCTATATGTGTCAGAGGTAGGGTTGGGTATCGAGAATCGAGTATCGATTGGAACCGGGACTAACTTTTCGTTTTTCCTGGAATCGTTCAAAAGTTAAAATTTCGATTCCTAGTTTCGATATTCACAGTCCGCCGACCGGAAGAAGAAACCGCTGAACAACACCAACGAAGAAGCGTCTACCGGCAGTGTTGGCATAACCGCGCGAGTCGAACGTGAGTAGCTTACGTCGGCGGTCCAAAGTGTAGCTTCACTTTTCTAAAAATAACGAAATCTCGGCAAAATGCAAAATTTGTGACAAAAGGAGTATTTGTGACAGAAGGAGTATTTCCTTCAGAAAGACCGTTGGTTAGCAAGGTTAGCTAAACTTTTTTGATCCTGCCTCTTAAAAGAATCGGAATCGAGAATCTTTAAGAACCGGAATCGAAACAAGGAATTGGAATCGGAATCAGAATCGTTCAAATTCAAACGATACCCAACCCTAGTCAGAGGTTGCACGCCTATGGAGCAACTAGGGTGTCTTGCTCAGGGACACATTGGTGTCTCACAGTGGGTCTCTCACACCAAAGGCATGAGTCTTATCCACTGCGCCATCACCACCCCACTGGCCTAACTTTGGCTTGATAGGTTGTTTTGAACTGGCAGACCACCTTGGACCAGAAACCATATTGCAGAAACCAGCATAACCTGTTATTTTCCCCAGAAGGGATCTGGATTGCAAATAGTGTTTGAATAAACTCCTTCATGCAATTTAATGAAGGTGAAACATGAATCTTTGCATTTCTGATATGAAACAGCACCCAAATTCAGCTTAAAGTGCTTCATATCATGGCATATCAAATTGTATCATTCCTCCCCTGCTCTGCCAAAAAAAATGAATAATACACTTCAAATGTGAACACAACAGAATTCAGATGATACGCCCAAAGCAGTTAGCAGAGCTCCAGAGTGTATCACATGATATTAGAGCGGGAGGTGAGAGAAGGAAGGTCTCTGCTCCTTTCTGATGTTCTCTGCTGTTGTGTGTGTATCCGAAGGGAAAAGTCAAGCCATTCTTCAAAGTGTGGGAATGAGATACGTTGGGGTTTTACAAGTCTTGCATAGATTTTGGTAAGCTCTTGCCTACCTCAGATGGTCTATGGGGGTCCCGTCTCAAGCTCGGATTAGGGTTTAACTGACTAGGATCAGTCATGTAATGCTACTCAGCATGGTTCCTCTAAGGGTTGGCGTTTAAGAGCTGATCAGAGGTCAGATAGTAAGCCAGACACTAACCTGCAGCCATCTGCATGTATCCTGCCAATGTGCAGATCCTCCTCTCCCAGGCTCCACCGGGCAGGAAGATGGTGATGATGGCCAGCAGAGAGCTGACCGCCAGCAGAGCACATCCACCTGAACACAGCACTGCACTCGTCTGGAACACACATAATGCACAACACTTATATGCTGCTGCTTTTAGAGGAGTTTACACTTGATTTGATTCTGGTTCCAATTAATGAGTTAATTTCGCAGAGAACGGTTTTAAAGAGATACAAAAGGTAGAAAAGATGTCATTGACGCTGTACCCTTTCAAAAAGTACGCATTTGTACCAAAGGTGTGCATATTAGTATTTGTATTTGTACCAGAAGTGCACTTTAGTACCTAAATGGAACAAACTGTATTAGAGCCCGACCGATAAAGGATTTTGAAGGCTGATACCGATACAAATATTTTGGGGTTTTAAAATCCGATATTCCGATATATCGGCCGATATATATATTTTTTTTATTAAATATTGTTGGATTTCACACACGTGTAAAAGAAAAGCTAACTTTTCTGCACAAGATACATTTGATACTTTTTCTCTATGTCTAAATGTTCACTCCTCGCAAGTATAACTTACATTTTACAATGCAGGGACTGTAACTAGAGATATGCTAGTTATAAATACAGTAATCACTACTTTATTTAGGCAGAAAAAGTTCATTGTTGTTTCCAAGCTCATTAATGTTAACGTTAGCGGTCTTCCACTGATGATAGTGGCATTAGCTACTGTAGCTTTGTGGTTAGCTAGTCTATGATGAGCCATAATTTAGCAATAGATAACATCATACTGCAAATTGTAAAACATACATTTTCAATATAACAGGCCAAGGAGATGATTGAGGCGTGTTTCGTCCGTATTTCGTCCATCGTGTAGTTGTAGTACCACATATGGCCTGAAGTCATGTAATAACTAAAGAGTATTCTAGTATTAATACATTTTTCAAAATCCATTGTGGAAACTGGTTATCATTGAAAGTTGTTTGTTTTTTTTTAAATCGGCATGAAACAGAAGTTGTCATAGTCTTTTGTACAGACAATGTAAAGCTTTGTAAAGTGTCGTCTTGAACAAGAGAAAATGTAGGGCATGACTTGAAATACCCCATACTATTTCCACACACAGAACTACAGTATCAAACCGAATAAAAAAATCTGTTAAAAAGCTATCAGCTGATCTCTTGCAAAAGCAATACACATATACATACACAAAATGTATATATTAACACAACTGCACCAACTATAGTGACTTGCGGAACGCAAATGAAGACGAGATGGCAGATTCATAGGTGATATCTGAAGCATGGCAGTTTTTCCTAATGGTAATGATAACATTTGTAGTAATTATGACAGTTTTGTGTTGATGACAACATTACAACATCCTTTACATACAATAATGAAATGCCCGCACTAGAAAGGGGGGGAAAAAATCTAATAACGTAGAAGTGAAACACCAGACACTCGGCGGAAACATATTTCCTTCAAACTGAACTCATTCCCCTTTAAATGGTATTCATATATTCATGGAAACGTCTAGTTTTCTCAGCGCCATCTCTTGATCTTGCCATCTTTGAAGCCTTTAGATGAAATGAGCTCTTGCCCACTGTGCTGTCAAACATTACTGTGTTTCATTACAACTAATAGAGGCATATTAAGGCTGCAACAGATCAGATCCAGAACTAAATGGTACCCTGGAAAATCATAAATAGGCAGTCTATGACAGGAATGTTGATGATGCTCATAAGTTAAACAAACACTATGCATATTTCATCTCTAATGTATATAGTGCACGTATGGCTAGGAAACAGAAATGTACTTCCTGAGGTCAATACTAATTAGTGGTGCTTGCCAAGTGCACTGTTACTGTTATTTTTCATCTAATGGATGATGATATGGCCAAAATATTTCATTCTCTAATATTAAAAGAGGGGTCATCATCATTTACAGTTTTTCTGAATTGCTAAAACACTAAACCCCATTCTCTGAACCAAATTCTCAATAGTCTAAACCAATTTGTCGAATAAATCAGTCTTTCTGTAAAACATTAAACAAGTTCAGGTATAGTTAAAACACTGTTAAACCTCATGCACTCTTTTTTCAAAACTCTAAACACATTCTCACTCACTGAACACATTGTGATGCACTTATCTTTAAAGGGATAGTTAACCCAAAAATGAAAATTCTGTAAGTTTTTACTCACCCTCATGTTGTTCCAACCCCGTAAGACCTTCGTTCATCTTCGGAACACAAATTAAGATATTTAAGATATGAAGATCACTCCTGCATACTAGTTCATAGGCTTCTTGAGGGAATGACAATTGCTGGCCTCGAAAAGTCATTAAAGACTTCGTTAAAATAGTCCAAGTGACTACAGTGGCTCAATCTTCAGTTTATCAAGCGACGAGAACACTTTTTGTGCGCAAAAAACAACAAAAATAACAACTTTTTTTCAACTATTCATTTATTTCTCTCTCTGTCTCGAGTCAGGTTACTAGTTTAATAGCGTAAGCTTCTGTTATTGTACGTCACACGCATCACACACGACCAGCGTCGGCCTACGCAATCACACTACGTTAACTGACTACAGGGCCATAGAGAAAGAAGTGAATAGTTGAAATAAAGTCGTTATTTTTGTTTGTTTTTGCGCACAAAAAATGTTCTCGTCGTTTGATAAAGTTAAAATTGAGCCACTGTAGTCACTTGGACTATTTTAACGATGTCTTTAATGACTTTTCGATGCCAGCAAGTGTCATTCCCTCAAGAAGCCTATGAACTAGTATGCAGGAGTGATCTTCATATCTTAAATATCTTAATTTGTGTTCCGAAGATTAACGAAGGTCTTAAGGGGTTGGAACAACATGAGGGTGAGTAAATACTGACAAAATTTTCATTTTTGGGTGAACTAACCCTTTAAAGGCTCATTCCACCTCTGGAAATATGAATGTGTATTTAAAATGGGTCATTTATTCACCCTTATTCATCGTCTGGTGTCGTTTAAAGCCGTTTGAAGCTGCACTGAAACTCTCATTTGGACCTTGAACCGTTTGGTTCCCAATGAAGTCCATTATATGGAGAAAATCCTGGAATGTTTTCATCAAAAACCTTAATTTCTTTTCGACTGAAGAAAGAAAGAGGTGGACATCTTGGATGACATGGGGGTGAGTAAATTATCAGCAAACGTTTTTTTAAAAGTGAACTACTCCTTTAAGCATAAACCAATCAACACAGCTACATTTCTGCCCTTTAACCTGATTTCACATACAAACACATTAACCTGTTCTGTCAGCTTCTTGAAGTGCGCATGTGTGACATGTGACAGGAAAGTGTCCTCCTTACAGCGGATTTTAGCGCTTCCAGACAAAGCAAGCGTTTCGCAGTAATGGAGGAGGAAGTAGATCGCAAACTCTGACACAATCTTGACCCAAGAAATAGAGCCAGACCGATATATCGGCCGATATTAGGCATTTTCCAAAATATCAGTATCGGCAGTTATAATGGCCGATAAATGAATATTTGAAAAATAAAATAAAAACAAACGAAACACGCTTCAATCATCTCTCCTTGGCTTGTTATATTGAAAATGTATGTTTTACAATTTGCAGTATGATGTTATCTATTGCTAAATTATGGCTCATCATAGACTAGCTAACCACAAAGCTACAGTAGCTAATGCCACTATCATCAGTGGAAGACCGCTAACGTTAACATTAATGAGCTTGGAAACAACAATGAACTTTTTCTGCCTAAATAAAGTAGTGATTACTGTATTTATAACTAGCATATCTCTAGTTACAGTCCCTGCATTGTAAAATGTAAGTTATACTTGCGAGGAGTGAACATTTCGACATAGAGAAAAAGTATCAAACGTATCTTGTGCAGAAAAGTTAGCTTTTCTTTTACACGTGTGTGAAATCCAACAATATTTAATAAAAAAAAAATATCGGCCGATATATCGGAATATCGGATTTTAAAACCCAAAAATATTTGTATCGGTCTTCAGAATCCTTTATCGGTCGGGCTATACCAAGAAATTATAAAAATGTGTTTTTTAAAATCTCGTGCAGCCGAAGTAAAGTGGTCCAGTCAACATTAGGGTTGGGTATCGAGAATCGAGTATCGATTGGAACCGGGACTAACTTTTCATTTTTCCCAGAATCGTTCAAAAGTTAAAATTTCGATTCCTAGTTTCGATATTCACAGTCCGCCGACCGGAAGAAGAAACCGCTGAACAACACCAACGCAGAAGCGTCTACCGGAAGTGTTGGCATAACGGCGCGAGTCGAACATGATTAGCTTACGTCGGCGGTCCAAAGTGTGGTTACACTTTTCTAAAAATAACGAAATCTCGGCAAAATGCAAAATTTGAGACAAAAGGAGTATTTGTGACAGAAGGAGTATTTCCTTCAGAAAGACCGTTGGTTAGCAAGGTTAGCTCAACTTTTTTGACCCTGCCTCTTAAAAGAATCGGAATCGAGAATCGTTAGGAACGGGAATCGAAACAAGGAATCGGAATCAGAATCGTTCAAATTCAAACGATACCCAACTCAGTCAACATACTCCATCTTTAAGTGCATCAGAGGATAATATTGGATAATATATGAGTCTCGTTTACACGTTGGAACACTATTTTGTTTTAATGCTAAAACTGACATAACAAATTGAATACTCAGTCAGATACACGAATTATTATATTTTGGCGTCACTACCCAGTGAGATATCAGCTTATTGATGTGCATGTAAATGTGCTCTCTCTAACTTCTTGAAATATTTTCATTTACTGAATCAAAATAGTTCAAAGCCCCCAAATATATAATTAGCCAAAAAAAAGGGCTAATAATGCAAACAGTGAGCCTCACCTATTGTAATGTTAATACACAGCGGAACAGCTTTGCATTTGTAATGCACCAATCATGCCAATGTCATTTGTACAATATTTAGTGCAAACAATATCATGTGCACGCATGAACAATCAGCTTTGGCAAAATATTACTAATTTCATGCATTCCTCAAAGACCTTACTGTATCAACACACTGCCCTGAATTCAATTCTCCTTAATTAGTTTGACATTTGTGGTCTGGTTTTTGCCACAAGTAATTAAAGATTACGCTTCTGTTCTGACACTATAATTTAAAATGCGTGATTACAAAGTGTCCTACATTGTACTTCATCATTGAAACTTCATCATACAGCATATGCACACAATATATACACAATCCTTTCCAAACTCCAGTTCATTTACAAGAAAAATGGTTCCTTAGAGCGCAACCTTTCTCAGAGAGCAGGGGTCGGATGTACCATGAAGAATAACCTGAAATTCACCGCATTTCAACAACTTCAAAAAGGCTGATATTGGAATACTGTGGGTAAATGGCAGATTATGCGAGGACACATTACTTTACAGAGAGCTTACGACCTTCTAGCTATGTTCTGCCCTGAGAACAAATGGTGCGATGGAAGAAAGGACAGAGTTAGTTACCAACTAGCTAGTAGTTACTAACCCAATAGTGTGGACTTAAAGGGATGCTCCACTTTTTTTTGGAAATAGGCGCATTTTACAACTCCACCAGAGTTTAACAGTTGAGTTTTAACGTTTTCGAATCCATTCAGCATATTTTCTGATTTTTAGAAGAATATCAGTATCCAGACAGTTTCTGGTCTCATTGACTTCCATAGTAAGAAAAAAATATACTATGGAAGTCAATGAGACCAGAAACTGTCTGGTTACTGATATTCTTCTAAATATCAGAAAATTGGCTGAATACATCTGAAAACGCTAAAACTTAAACTGTTTAACTCTGGGGGAGTTGTAAAATGAGCCTATTCCCAAAAAAAGTGGAGTATCCCTTTAACGTTCCAATTTTATTAAGAATTTATGACTGGCTTGTGCAACCCCAACCAGTTCCCTAAATAAAAGCTAATTATTTGCCTCTATACACACTGCAAACAGCACTGCAGAGGAAGTGAATTGCGAAGGAGAGAGGTCACGCTATGATGGAAAGCAATTTCTGTGTAACTAGAGAAAATGATTATGAGAGACTACACATTCTGTCAAATTCATCACATGATGCACCTCACAAAACATTCATTTTCATGCTAATTTGATTCAAGTCGAGGAAAAATGGATGTTGTCCTCTGACTGTGAATTCTGTAGGGCACGGAGAATAAAATAATTTGACAAGACTCTGTACTTGGACGACTGCCATCCAAAAATGTAATAAAATTCAATGCCTTGAACCAAAGCATTACAACCTTGAAAAATGCGTACATTCTTTTAAGAGTGAATGAACTACTCATCTCACTAAGAACGGAATAAAGTACAACATTGGAGTTTATTGTAAAATTTTCTAATGTACACAAACAAGAAGTTTGAGAATGCAGGGTAGCATTTTCTTACAATTTAACAACATAACTTGCAATGCTTTATGGGAATCGGCAGTTACTTCTGATTTCTGTGGCTTGATTGAAGTTTTTTACCAGGATTTTGTCAGTTAAGGGGATGAACTGAAATTGATAATTGTCATGGTTAATAATCAATAGATCTTGGACATTTATCAATAAGTATTATACATATATAGCTACTGCTTTTCAAATTGAAACAGATATTCTACAAATTAATATATTCAAAATATGTCATTATTCGATGTAAACCTGCGTTCTTAAAGAGTCATGAAACCCCAAACCAAATTTTCTGAGATTATAACAGAGGTATGTGTATTGAACACCATTGAAGACAATGTTAGCATCTGTTAGATTTAATAATAAGGTTAAAATGGTTAAATTTGAGTTTTTTTCCGCTTTTTTCGTCTTCCGGGTTTAAAATCTTCATTGTAGCGGGTGACGCGGCAGTGCCCTACACAGTGCCTTGATGACTCATCGGTCTTATCCTATCAGAAGACACGGCCTCTTAATTATTCATGACCCCACGTGGATCTTTCCAACGACAGACATGACAAACTGTGATATCGCGTAATAACGTTTGATGAGAGAGGCAATCATGGGACCCAAACTACTTGTTTTCATGGTGCAAAGTCCAAGTGCGTTGAATATGTTCCCCGCGATGCTGCCAGGGCTAGACGGTTGGTTTGCCATCAAACACGGACACGGCTAAACATTTTCGCGAGAGAGCTCGACAAGTGGAGAATGATGGACTTTGCCTTGTTGACAAGCTAATCCAAGTTGCGTCTTGCGAGTGATGCGGTATCCCGAGGACTTTCTATCCCTTCAGAGGTGTGTCTGCGCTGGTGTGTGTGTGTCTAAAATGAGAAGTCATTTATTATGTGTTTTTCAGATGCCGCGTAGACTATGCACTTTCTTTTACTGTCTATGACTATGCACGGAACGATTTTTTTAAGCGGAAAATTAATATTTTTTTTCTGAAATGTATTTATAGTGTCTATATAAACCACTATATATTTTATAATGACATTATAATTATGTAGCCTACATTAATATGTTTTAATTAGAATTACGATTACTGTGGGCTAATATTTGTACACTGTAAACCCGGATAAGTTCACAGAACTCAAAAATTATTTTGTAACAGATTACACAAAAATTTTTGAGTGATATTTTTAAAAGTTTTAAGTTTACTCAACTTAAAAATTATATTTAATTTTGCTTTAAATTATCTCAATGTTAACTTAAAAATATTGATTTTCCTCAACTTAAAATTAGTGAGTAATTCACTCAAAAATTTCAATTATCCTCAAATCATAAAATGTTGGAAATACATTCAAAATTTTCACTTTTCTTAAACTCTAATGTAGGAAATGCACTAAATTTCCTATAGTTTTCTACTCATAAAGTGGGATATGCACTCAACATTTACTATAACTAAAATACTGATGTCAGCCAAGTACACAATTTAACTCAGCAAATAATGTCAGAAAAGATGAAGTGACACCACAGTGACAATTTAGCAACTTTTTTTTATTCAACAATGTGCTTGAAAAAAGACACAAAAGGAGCTTGCAAGTATTTTATCCTCCACAACAGATGCTCTCAGGGCAGAAGAGGGCTGCATCAGTAGCGTTATCCGTTAGGACTGTCAGGAGAGCCACTGGAGTGTCGGTGAGGTCTGGACCAACTCCTGACTATAAAAAAACAAATAATACAAGAATGAGTTTAGCCCCTCAAGGATACAAATCATGCCAATGATCTCTAAACATTAATAACACTTAGACTACTACGAAGCTACATGTTTAAACTATTTTCTTTACATATGCTTATATCTTATGTTAGTTTCAGACCTATGTTTGGCATACTTTTTGTGGAAAGCTTTATACTTCCATTTTCATTTATAATAACTTGAGAATAACCGTTTACTTAAGAATAACAACTCAGGTCCTGAGGGCTATTCCAGAAAGGAGGTTCAACAAACTCTAAGCCTAACCCTGAACTCTGCGTTAACTTACCATGAGTTTTCAGTTGCAGTCAGAAAAGCTGATCTGAGTTAGGTACTCTAAAATATTATTATTATAGTATTATTAGTTATTTCTCTTTTTCTGCCGGCTGGTGAAAAAAAAAGCTAAAACAAAGACGATTGTTCTGATCTGAGAGCATATCAGCAATGACGTGTAGTCCGATATTCACTGTGCGGCGGAAGTATATAAATTACGGACTGATGAGAGAGCGGTCTACTGTTTGGTCCAGTCCTTGTCAGGGAGTGAGAGCTCATTAAAATGAATCAAACTATGTGAATTATTTCTGCTTCAACATGATTGGACTGAAAAAGAAAGGACAGCTGCTGTCGGGCAGCTCCGTAATACTCAGGGTTTCTTCAAGCAAATCTTTAGGTTCACAGCGTAAGTTACCACAGTAACAGACCCAGAGATTAAGTTAAATCTATGCTTCCTGATTGCCACGAAGAATCACAGTATCAGAGCTCCATTGATGGCTTTATACTGCTCGTGAAGCACAATCTCAACTCAAGAGTTAACATACTCGGAGTTGAATTACCTAACTCAGATCAGCTATTCTGCAACTAAAAACTCACGGTAAGTCAAATCAGAGTTCAGGGTTATGCTTAGAGTTTGCTGAACCTCCTTTCTGGAATAGCCCTCTGGAATGGATAAGTCAAGAGTTTTCACATAACCTGCTTTCTGAAATACTCGCCTGGTTTTCCTATAGTTTTTGGAGAGATATGTTTAAGCTGACTGAATAGCTAGGCAAAGCGATTGATAGTGAGGACAGTACACTTACATTACAGGTCCTGAAGAACTTAAAGAATCTTCATGCAGGTACACAGGAAATTCACCAAGGATGAGGTCCCGTCTTATATTTACATCACGTTGTTCCTAGATGGACAAAACATATACATTACAAAAGTAATTACACAAATGCAGAACAAACACTTAAAAAAAAAGAAGTGTTAAATAGCTCCATATTCTGATGGTGGTCTTTGCTATAGAATGGTAGATTCAGTGTTTTTGGTTCACCATTTCTTCATTAAAACATTTTTCAAATAAATTACTTTCTATTGTAAATACTTGAATAACACAAAAAAGGAAAAAAACTTAAAATTGTAAACAAAATTTCATGAAAACAGTAGTTATTTGGATATCTTCAAATTGAAACTGAAAGTATCTTTTAAAGGTACCTCTTTCTGATAGAATACATCTTGTCAGGATGTATATCTCTGATGAGATGACAATGTTGTTCATGGAATAATCTATTAGCCTCAGGGCACAGTCCAGGCAATTCACTATGGTTTCTTATAGTTGTCTGACTATAATCTGTAAATAATCTGTTTCTGAATCATGTTAAGTTTAAAATTCACCTGAAGGTCATAAATCCTCATGAGTTTGGCTAGCTCCTCAGCTGTCTTGACAGTCGTGTTGGCCTCTGAACAAGGTGATGAGTTTAGGCGTGTGTCTGTTCCAGCTCCTTGTAGAATTGATTACGCAGGTTAACGTTGTTTATTCGGTGAAACTCTGCAATACATGGAGAGACTTGTGAAGTTTTCAGTTGCCAGGTAGGAAAAACAAGGGCAATTCAACTAGGGATGAGTCAGAACCAATGTCAAAATAGAAAGTTAATTGTCATTCTTTCATTTAAAACAGAATACTACTTTTCATTTCAATCTGCTTTAAAAAAAACATATCAGTAAACAATTTACAAATCTCACCTATTGGCAACTGTCTGAAACGCTGACTCTCTGTAGCACTCAAGTCCAATATCTATACACAACATGCACACAAAGATGATAAGTCAATGTTCTAAATTTTTTTTAAATGATACATAATGATAAATTAAATTAAAAAAAAGTAAATTTACAGATAAAAATCCAAAATTTTCAAATCTATCAAAACATTCATTGTACAGTAATTATAGTAAAATGAAAAGTTTAAAAGACGAGCAAGTTAGTTACTAACAAGCACAGCATCAAAGTTATGTGTATATGCTATTTCTGTTGATGTTTTGTTTTATTAATACTAACAAAGTATTAATAAAGGGTTCAAGTGATAAAAACATCTAAAGAAATGGCAAAGGAAAGACAGAGGAAACACAAAATAAAACCAATTGTTAATAACATTATTTCATAATACAACATACCTGAACTTTTAAAAAAGATTCCTAGATGATCATCTCACAACCAAACACTCGAGCCTGGAAAGAAATACACACAAAGACCTTGTTGGTTTCATGATAACACACTGACATTATGTTGTTTAGCATTGCTAGATTCACACTGCACACAAACACACAGCTCGTCAACGTAAAATACTTACTGTTTAACGCGGAAACTTACAAATAAGTAAAACGTTACTTTACATGCATTACCAGCGAAAACAACGACCGGCAGAAACGTTACAGTAGGAGCTATTCGGACTCAGAGAAAATTCAAACTTACTGTCGTTACTCTACGTCAATGTACCGGGAAAACATGCATTATATGAAATGTAGTTCTTCCGGAAACCCGCCAACTGTACACCGTTGTTAGATTCAAACATTTTTAGTTAAAATTACTCGAATTCGTAAACTATTTACAACAAATATTCACTGTGCATATTATATACATGTATTCCCAGTTCCAAATGTAAGACTATTTATCGAAATTCGATTAAAAACAACAACAACAAAAAACGTTAGCATTACTTACCAAATCAGGGCTGATAAGACGGCACTGAAATGATGGCAGGCCAAAGATGAAAAAACTGAAGTCGTGGTTTGAAGTGAGGGGATAAAAAATGCATTGCAAACGAATAAAAACAAATTAAACTGTAAAAACTTCCATGAAAACTTCTCCGCATGAAGGCAAATTCAAGATGGCTGGCTCAACTTTCCTGAGGCAGAGATAAGACCCACCCACCACGTCATGACGTCATTAACGTCATGACAATACTCCTAAACTTTTTTGAGTGATCCACACAAATTAACTATCAAATTTTGAGCCCTATTCAATTAAAGTGGCATAAATGTCAACAGAGCTCAATACTTTATAGTTTATTCAACTGCTTAAGGACATTTGACTGTGACGAGCTCATTAGTTATGAGCTAGTACAGCTGTTAGGTTTTACAGTGTAGCAGGACATTCAGTTACTTTTGAAAGGACTATAATAAAGTGTCAGTGTACTTCATAAGACTTTAACTTTGACAGTTATATACAAATCTAGCATTTCCTCACGTTTTACCATTGCTTTTTAGTGACAGTCGAAATGCATGTGACAGTGACAGTTATGGTCATACAACACCCACTCCCTCCCTTCCTCTCACAGCTAGCCACGCCCATTTCAGTTGCATTTTTCAAAAAGATTTTGAGCTAGACTTGAGCTGAAAGAGGGGGGTTTCATGACCCTTTAAAGAGTAACTAAACCCTAAACCAACTTTTTTTAGCTAATGATCCGTCAGAATGGATCTTTATTACTGTAATACCAGTCATTGATTCGAGTAACTTTTTTGACATTTTTGCATAAAGAGTTATATTTCTACAATATATGGTGTAAAAACGTCTTAGTGCTGCCCTCTTCAGGTTGAACGGTGGCTACTGCTGTTGAATTTTCCTATTTGATGTTAACGGTTCTTCGTGACGTACGCACGTTTCAGTTCACCACGCTCTTGGTACGAGCTACGCCCTTTGGCAGCATAAAAACCAGCTTGTGTCATCAAAACCACTGTAGCGAGTCAGGAGTTGGAATTGCGAGTATTGAAAACGATCAGGATAGAGTGTTTTAGCATCTATTTCGTCCCCTATTCAAATATTGCCAGTGGGTGGAGTCAGGCTCTGACAAGGGGTTTAGTTACTCTTTAAAGCAGGCAAATGCTAATTTGTCCTTTTAGGGTAGTATTCTGTGACATCACTTCCTGTTTTGGGTTCGTTCATATGTCTTTAGTCCATGTTGCTTTCATTTTTCAGTCGAATCAAACCAGAGTTTGTTTGGAAGTGGACTGTGACCCCCTGAAAAGTTGTGCACCAGATTTCAGTTTGGTTGATGGGAATGTTCACACTTATTCAAATGAACCGCACTAACAGAGCAATCGCACCAGGGTTTGTTTTAATCAAACCAAACTTGTCAAGTGTGAATACAGCTTTATAGCAAAAGAATTTTGTGCACAAGTTATACCGTATACTAAATTTATAGTGCTTGACAGCCATTGATTCCTGGATTGCCTTTTTCATTTTACAAAAGTACAGGTCAAAAAACCTGGAAAACCTCTCCTTACTTTGTCATTGAATTTGAAATGGCATTAGGCCGTGTAAATGATGACAAAGGCTTCATTTGGGTGAGCTATTTCTTTAAGGGGTGGAAAATGATGTCAAATAACTGGAATGGTTCATCCAACAGTCAAATTCCTTTCAAAGACCCAAATGTCACCAACATCACCCTCACTTGTCAATGAATGAGGACTGCAGCAGTAACAAAAAGATTATTCGGCTCATTATTCTGTGAGGGTTTTATACTCGACGGAATTTGCACTTGATTTACTAGACGTACAGACTGAAAATCAAGATCAAGGTTGAAGCTGTCTTGTTACCATGGTGAAGTATTTTCACATATATGTGAACTGTGTGTGTGTGTGGATCAGATCCAAATCTGGCTTAGATGTAGTTAAGAGACGAAGCGGGCAGTGCCAATTAAGAGGGAGGTGTGCAAGAGCTCAGACTCTCACTTAATGATAAAGTCCTTCAGTCCTCAAGAACATTAAGCTCCAATACACTTTCATTTTCTCACAATCAAGCTCAAACCCAAAAATGATTTGAGTTATTGTAAAACTATAGAAAATATCCTCTTATAAAGGATAAAAAAATTGAAAGAATTGAAGTCTTGGCAGAGTGAAAAATCTAAACCAACATTTAGTGATTTTGCCCATGTTGGAACTCTATAAATCCCGGTTTCCCTATTCTCCTTCCTGTAAGAATTCAGACAACTATTGCATGCATCTTCCTTGAGGCACAGAACAATCTTCATAGTAAAAACAAAAAAAGATTTGGCGTTTTAGTATTTTTTATAGTTATATTAATCACACGAGTGGATATTAATCACACTAGCGAAAGAGAAGATCTAGGAACACTTTCAAAAAGGCAGATTTGCTAAACTTACTTTTCACTCTCAGAAAAAAAGGTACAAAAGCTGTCACTGGGGCTGTACCTTTTCAAAATGTACACTTTTGTACCCAAACGCTGCATATCGGTACCTTAGTGGTACATATTAGCACCTAAAATGTACACATTAGCACCTAAACTGTATATATTAACACCTAAAATGTACATATTAGTACCTAAATTGTACATATTAGCACCTAAAATGTACATATTAGGACCTAAAATGGACATATTAGCTCCTGAAATGTACATATAAGCTCCTGAAATGTACATATTAACACTTCAAATGTACATATTAGCACCTAAAATGCATATATTAGCGCCTAAAATGTACATATTAACACCTAAAATGTACTTATTAGCACCTAAATATACATATTAACACCCAAAATGTACTTATTAGCACCTAAAATGTACTTATTAGCACCTAAAATGTACATATTAGCATCTGTACATATTAACACCTAAAATGCACATATTAGTAGCTAAAATGTACATATCAGCACCTAAAACGTACATATTAGGGCCTAAAATGCACATATTAGTAGCTAAAATGTACATATTAACACTTAAAATGTACATAATAGCACCTAAAATGCATATATTAGCGCCTAAAATGTACATTATAACACCTAAAATGTACATATTAACACCTAAAATGTACTTATTAGCACCCAAATATACATATTAACACCTAAAATGTACTTATTAGCACCTAAAATGTACATATTAACAACTAAAATGTACTTATTAGCACCTAAAATGTACATATTAACACTTAAAATGCACATATTAGCACCTAAAATGTACATATTAGCACCTAAACTGTACATATTAACACCTAAAATGTACATGTTAGTACCTAAAATGTACATATTAGCACCTAAAATGTACATATTAGGACCTAAAATGGACATATTAGCTCCTGCAATGTACATATTAGGACCTAAAATGGACATATTAGCTCCTGAAATGTACATATTAGCTCCTGAAATGTACATATTAACACTTTAAATGTACATAATAGCACCTAAAATGCATATATTAACACCTAAAATGTAAAACATTGTGAAAATTGATGGCTATTGACAGTATTAATAGAGTGATAAATACCCTTTGTAAAAACCTCTAATATGCCAACGCATTCTCATCCCAAGGCGTCATATACGACACTTTTGCCAAAGCGTGGACATCCAACGCATATGGCACCCTTTAGAGTCAAATGAGACGTTCGGTTATGGGTAGGTTTAGGTATAGGTTAGGGTTATGGTTAGACCACTAGAAGGTGCCTTCTGGCCCATATATATCTGCGTCTCATTTGACGCTAAAGGGTGCCATGTGCATTGGATGTCTACGCTTTGGCAAAAGCGTCGTATATGACGCCTTGGGACGAGAACAGGCTGAATATCCCAACAAAATTAAACAAATTCTAAACATGGCATTATCCAATGTTCAGATTTCAGAAGACGTATGAAAATTGTGCATATTAGAATATATATATATATATATATATATATATATATATATATATATATATATATATATGCCTCAGTTGCATAATTAGACATATGGTGATATCTATTAGCTAAAAGTTGTACCCTATTAAGGTGTTTTGCCTTAGAAACTCCAAAGAATGACAATGGTTTGGAATGGTATTTTGGAGCTAGAGAAAACACAATGGGGAAATGATGCAACTCCTCTCCTCAGATCAAGGATGATTTGATTCAGAATGATATAACCCTTTAAACACATGGCAAATGATAGAAATTATGTGTAACAGGGTGCATCTCAAAAAAACGTCACATTAGTAAAGTACTTCACGCTGTACTGAAGTGTCCTGAGCAGCATGGGTTAGTCACCTCATGCATGGAGAGTAACATGTATGAGCATCTGTTCTTAGCAGACCTCCGCTGTGTTTTACCTCTCGCTCATCTCCTGTTCTGAGGGGTAATGGCAACACCAATCATTCTAAGTGTCTGTCCCTGGCGTGACAGCTCTCTCACTTTCTCTCCCTGCAGTGTCTCATCAAAGACCGCCCCCATTAGTGCCGTAACAGACCTTCATAAACATCACTTCTCATGTGAGACTGTGGCAGAGCTCCAAAACATTCGCTACCCCCTTTTCTTGTTCGCCAAAATATTTTTATCCTATCCATGCATTCTGGCTGATTTATTGAAAGAAATGTTTTGTGTTTAATACATGGGATTTGTACTTTTCTTAAAGCTACACTGTGTGATTTTTACCCCCATCTAGCGGTGTAAAGATATATGACTATGCAGTGACTATTAATTTCTGTTTCTCTCAATTCCGATTTCGTTTTAACTCCTACGGTGGCCAATGTAGTCCAAGATTAACATGGCTTCCAGTTCGACCTTGTCCTTGATTGTTAACTCAAACGTAAACACGAAAGGCGAAGCTTGAATTAACTTCTTAAATTAAGAAAACTTGAATTCAAGATGGAGGGGCAACATGGCGACCGACATTAGAACCCCTTACCCGTATGTATTTGCAATGGCATATTATACACTCACGAGAATACTTTATTACTTGAACGAAGTAAATACACATTAATGAGCACATATATTTTTGAAAGAACTAAGTGTTTTTTAGCTAAGAATAAACTAAAAGAGTTACACAGTGTAGCTTTAACTGTCATTCGTTCACTTTTCGGTGAACTATAAAATTAGCATTGATTAACTGATTAATAACATTCTTTTTTCTACATTAAGAGAGCAAAATTTTAAATGAGTGACTTATTGAATAACAGATTAGTTTTTTTTTATCCCATAAAATGGTGAGTCAAATATAAAAGTGTAATGAACTCGACCAGGCAAAAGGGGAAGTGTTATGGAAACCTGTTTGAAAACAGCCATTTTTGGCAACCCAGCACTATCAAAAACCCAGGGAATTAAAGGAGTAGTTGACTTTTAAAAAAAAACTTTTGCTGATAATTTACTCACCCTCATGTCATCGAAGATATCCATGTCATTCTGTCTTCAGTCGAAAAGAAATTAAGGTTTTTGATGAAAACATTCAAGGATTTTTCTCCATGCTGTAACGGGAACCAAACGGTTCAAGGTCCAAAAGACCGGTTTCAGTGCAAAATTGTTCAAAGAGCTTTAAACGATTCCAGACGGTTAATAAGAGTCTTATCTAGCGAAACGATCACTTATTAAAAAACAAAAACAAACGTTTACAATTTTTATAAGCTCAAATGGTCGCCTGTTCTGTGATGCGCATTCGTGACTCTCCTGTTCGAACTCATTTATCAAAATGAACGAATCTTTTTTCGTGTCATTTGGTTCATTCAATGAACGAGATGACTTGGGAAAAGATTTGTTCAACAACAAAACCGGGTTTTGCATTCCACTGTGCAGCTTTTTTGCATGATACACAAGCATTTTAACACAAGCATCTCTCATTTCTGTAATGAAAACTTCCAAAAATAAATTCTAGTCATGCAAAATTTAGACGAGAGAGACTACGATATGTATGACACAAACGAGTTAGAGATAATGGGAGGTTTGCACCACTGCATGGCCTGTAAGCAATGTAGTAGTTAGCACTATAGCAAAGTGCTAACATTAAATAATTTAAACATTTTAAAAAGCAAAAGAAGAATTTAGCCTGATGGGATCCACCAAATGTGTGCAATCTATCCGTGATAATTACCACGTAATTACTGGCAAAGTCCAAATGCTTTTGCAATTAAATATGAAGGGAGTGGAAAAGAATTGTGATCCATAATTAATTAATCCCTCTCTCCCATAACCGATTGTGTGACCAAATCATTTTTTTTTTCGCTCTTGAACTTTGATTCCCGTTTCAGACTGGAATGCAAATCGGGGAATTGGGTTTCAATGTTTTTGTTTGGCGGCACAGTAGCCTGAAATTTCCCACAACAGTCCAGCTTAGGGAGACTCTTCTCATTCACTGAAAGTCAAAAGGTAATACTAGACTGACCTTTTGTTGGGAAAGAAAAATCCCAGTGTTTTGTCATGCTAAGAGGATTTGCTGGAAAACTCCATTTACTTTTAGTGCAAATATAAGGTGATACATTTGATCCAAACTACAAACAAAGAGAGCTTCATTCTCCATCTCACTGTCAGGCCCAGATATGATCAGTTTTGTATTTTTGCACTAATTTTAAAAGAAGAATCTGCAATTCTGGATTTAATGTATTATTTTTTATGGATTTTTTTTGTTTTAATATATATATATATATATATATATATATATATATATACAAGTTAAAGGTTCACTTTTAAACTCACCCCCATGTTATCCAAGATGTCAACATCTTTCTTCAGTCGAAAAGAAATTAAGGTTTTTGATGAAAACATTCCAGGATTTCCTCCATATAATGGACTTCATTGGGAACCAAACGGTTCAAGGTCCAAATGAGAGTTCAAGTTTAGCTTCTAAGGGCTTTAAACGACACCAGATGATGAATAAGGGTCTTATCAAGGACCCTTCGAGTCAGGACTCAAAAAAAGATTTGTTCATTTTGATGAACGAGTTTGAACAGGAGAGTCACGAACGTGCATCCAAGGGCAAGTCAAGCATTTGTGCTTATAAAACTTAAACCTTTTTATTTATTATTGAAATGATCGATCGTTTCGCTTGATAAGACCCGTATTCATCATCTGGTGTCGTTTAAAGCTCTTTGAAGCTGCACTGAAACTCTCATTTGGACCGTGAAGTGTTTGGTTCCCATTGAAGTCAATTATATGGAGAATATCCTGGAATGTTTTCATCAAAAACCTTAATTTCTGTTCGACTGAAGAAAGAATGACACGGACATCTTGGATGACATGGAGGTGAGTAAATTATCAGCAAAAGTTTTTTTTAAAGTGAACTACCTTTAAAACCAATGAATTTGACCCGCCATCATTTATCAATTTATGCCAATATTACAATAAGGATTTGCATAATGATTCATGGCGAGTCAAAGGTTTACTTGTGAAACAATTCTTAACTGCAGAACATAATTGCAGTAGTGCTAAAATATGGTTACACTTTATATTAAGGCGTCTTTGTTACAGTGTAATTACACATTTATGTGCTGAGAAATAATAATAAACTACATGAACTTACTATAGGGTTAATTTCTTTTAGGATTAGGTTTAGTATTAGTTGCATGTAATTATGCATGATTTATAGCAATCGTTTAACAGTGTACAGTAACGGGTAACAACGAAAATGTAAAATAAAGTGTAGGCCTATCACACCTAAAACATGTTTTTTAACAGCAAATTTAATGACTTTTAAGACCATTTTAAGCAAATTTAAGACTTTACCATGACAAAAAAAAAGGAAAATATTCAGCACGACACGACAGTATTAATTTTGGCAGCCATTTTTGTTTTAGTCTTCAGATGAAAACGCTTATTGGTCTTAGTCACATTTTAGTCATTTTGTCTTTCATAGTTTTAGTCTACTTTTAGTTCACAAAGTCATTGCATTTTTTGTCAACTTTTAGTCATTACTTTAAAATTTAAGGTCCGTACTTGAAATGTAAGACCTCCTTATCGTAAATTTCAGATTTTAAGACATTTTCAGACCTTAAAAAGTGAAAATTTTATTTAAGACATTTTAAGACTTTTTAAGGACCCGTGGGGACCCTGTAAAATAGTGATAGAAATCATAATAATCAGCCCACAGCTAATGTCACCAATATGGCTGAAAACATAAAATGAGTCAAAATATTGACCAAAACAAATGAGCAAGGCACAGAGAACGAGTAAGGGTCTTCGTTCAGCAGTTTGCGTTCACCCATGTTTGACCCTGCCTCTCATCCAGCATGGCTGTGTACAGATGCTTTGGGAATTGGGAGATTACAGACAAAGGAGGAAGGGTTAAGGGTCAAGTTCAAAAACACAACCCCAGCACAAAGGAAATGTCCCGGCGACAAGAGATGGCAGCGGTGGAGAGGCTATTGTTGTGCCTCTCAGCATGAAATAGCTCCACTTAACAGAATCGCCGCTGGAGGAAGTCTCGGCTGATTTGCTTTATGGTTGTCCGGGTCAGAATGTGATGTACAAGAGGTTAGTATTGTGTTCACGCATTGTTAGTGCACATTAACATCCTTGTTGTGGGTAAACTTGCTACAACAGAGAAAACTCAAGGGCAGTGCAGAGCATGACTTTCCCCACCCTGTCTTCTCATCTGAGCGCCACAGGAAAACCCTGCTTCCCATGGACATGGTTTAAATGGATTTGAGTCAGCTCCAGCCGAAAGCCAACAGCCAAGGTCTGGTGCACCCATCTCTCATATAAACTCTAGCCCAAGTGCGTCGTTGTCTGGGCGGCTCACCAGCATATCAGCCCACCTGTCTCCCGCAGCATGGAGAACGCCACGTGTCCTTCGAACTGACTAAAAGGAGAGCATTTTTGGGCATGTAGAGGTGCCACGCAGAGCTAAATCTTTTTTTTGCTGTCTCATTTAACCTTTTGCCCTTCCACTCGGCTTGTTTCCCCCCTCCCCACCGGCATAAGTAATCCTTAATAAGTGCTTAATTAGTCCATCCTTAATTTAGCAGCTGCTTTTATCCAAAGTGATTAACAACACACTTATTAGAGGAACAATCTGTCTGGAGAAACCTGGGGTTAAGTGAAGGGCACAATGGTGGTGGTTCACTACGCACTGCTAGTGGGGATCGAACCAGTTACTTTCTTATTACTAGCCCTGAGCTTTAGTCAACATGAGATGGCATTCAGAACGGGACTTTGGTAGTAACAGCGGACGGGAATGCACTGCGGGGGGCGACTTTTATTACTAAATTAACATTACAATTAAAGGGGTGGTTGATTCCAGTTTCACTTTTTTGATTTTAAATAGTGTGTAATGTTGCTGATGGTGCATTAACAGTATCTGCAAAGTTGCAGCGCTGAAAGTTCAATGTAAGCAGAGATATCGTCTTTTAAAAACCAGGAAGTGTAAACGCCTACAAAAACGACTCGATTGGGACTACAACGGGTTATGGTACGTCACTAACCTGCACATTTGCATCAACCACTCCCTTCGGAATATGCAGGAAATGGCATGTGCATATTTCTGCAGCACGTCGAGTGAGTTGTGTTCACGCAGCTGTCAGGTCTTCTGTGTTTCGAGCTTCCCACGGATGCTATACTTCATCAACAATGGATACAATTTATGTTTGATTATATTCCTCAAAGTGACGTTCGTAATCTAGCTCTCTGTGCTGCGCATTTTACGGAAGACAGCTTCCAGAATCTCCACGAGTTCAATGCAGCAGGAAACTGTTAATAAACAATGAAGCAGATCCAACCTTAAAACCAGCGGCAGCAGTTGTTGGACCACAACCTGTAAGTAGGCTAAGACTTAATCGTTTTAAATGTATTTGCATGTATAATTCCAGACGTAACGTTAGCCTGTGTTTTATTTTTTTATTTATTTTTCAAAATGCCAGCGCTGGCTTTTATAGCCACTATATGCTACTAGTTATGCTAGCATTTTGTGTCTACGACAAACGGGTACAAACATTATGAACCTGAATTTTGTATAAGTACTAATGTTTTAAACGTATTTTTCATGTATACATGCTTTATGACGTTATTTTCAATTTGATCAAGAACGTAAACTTGCCAACGCTGTTTGTGCTTAAACGTACAATATGTAATTTTTTTTGGCCACCAGGGGTCACTCATTTCACATAATAACAAAGACGTACTTTGATGACGTCAGGAAAGAGCGTGGGCTCACGGGAGTTGTTGTCGCTGTCAATGACAACCAGCTCAGCTCATGACATGACATGATCGTTTTTACAAAATATACGGATATACGGCATCTCTCTGTAGTTTTAGCTTGTCAAGAAGCTTTAAATGCAACCCCAATGTTTACCTGTGTCATGCTTCTCCTGCGCGGCTCGCTAACAGCAACAGTTGGCTGATTTGAATGAGGCGACCGGAACGGGCAGCGCTATATGCGCGCGCAGCACCGGGGGACAGTGCATCTCGTCTGAGTGAGCGCTCGTGAGCGGGCACGTGATTTACACGCATAAAAATACGTCTTACTTTTTTTTCTTCGTCATTTTCTATGCTTTCTTGGCGGTAGTCCAGTGTTCCCCTTTGTGTTTGGTGGTTTCACCGGGTTCCGCAAGGAAGTTAGAGAAAATAGAGGAGTCAAAGGTTATATGACGCCATAGACGGACGACGAAACGGAAATAAAGTAACGTCCCGTGTCTTCGAATTAAACTATAAATTTCTCCGTATTTGAAAGTTGGTGGAAACAGTCGGGATAATGTAAGTACACATCTAATAGAAATATATAACATAGATACAGTTATTTTTGCTATTTTTAAAGCCGAAAAAGTACAGATTGTGGCTTTAACATTAGTAGCCAGTCAGTTGCTATCGTTGCCAGTCAGATGCTATTGTGTAAAACAAACGTGTATATGGTTAAAAAAATATGACAAATTATCATTCAGAAACGTTTAGTAAGAGCCGTGTGTGGTGTGGTTCTGTTTGACTCGCTTCATCACGGCTTTCTCGGTCTGATTCTGTCTCAAACTGATACTGCAGTTCGACACCATTATTTACATCTGGACCGGAGCTGGCGTTTCCCTGTTAAGGTAATAGGCGTTAACCTTCCGGACAACGTGAGCGACAGTTTAGCCAATCACAACACACCCGCCCAAACTAAGCAATCTTAGCCCACGACGTGTTTCTGAGGGAGTGTTTTCATAGAATCAGGAAGTAAACCGCTCGTTCAGGGGACAGAGGAGAGCGCGGCTTACGATAAAGGTGAAGTTTATGAAAAATAAGACTTTTTAAAAAAAAGAAAAACCACGAATACATGTTATATTGCACCCCATAAACACAATCATGCAAAGAAAAAAAGCAATCAACCACACCTTTAAATTTCCTAGCACATCACGCATAACTGATGAGCTTCGAGGATAATGAAAGTTTGTTAGATTAGCTTACCACTTATTTCAAAAACAGCTTTTGTTTAACACTAAATACATGTTTAACACCGTGTCCTTACTACACGCGACGCGATAAAATTCCAGCGACAGCAAGTGGGTCTGTCCACACTAGACGCGACTGTGAGATGCCACACATTCAGATCAGGTGTGAGCCTATGGTGTGAGCAGAGTCTCTCTGTGAAAGAGCACTGTTGGCCCACATTCGCATTGGAAATGGGTAAGGACATAATCAAATCAAGAAATAACACTATTCAAAATCAAAACATTGACAAAATATAACTCATTGACTAATTTTGTTATGAAGTACAATCGTATGTTTGCATAGAATTCATTTTGAACGCTATATTACATGCTTTCAAAATCTGAGGTAAATTATCCATTATCGCTTGTGGCACAGTGACCTATTTTTAACTAAAAATAAATAACGTGTACTCATAACCAGTGTAATTTCTTCATTCTGTCAGCCGCGACGTCGCAGAAATAGGAACCGTTTCTAATTTAGAAACTTCGCGTGTCGCCGTCGCGTCTGGTTAGGACAAAAACTCTGATTAACATGGAAAAGATACCTTTTATCGTGTGTCGCGGCGTCGCGTCGCGTGTAGTTAGGACACGGTGTAACACAAAATCTCTTCTCATTTTATAGGCCACAAGAGAAACAGACACTTTGAGGGACTGTTTAAACGACACCGTTTTAAATAATAATAATAAAAAATGAAAAAAAACGTAACAATTTTTAGGCATTTTGGCCGTTCGTTTTTTGAAAACGGTCTCCATGTAAACAACAAAAACGTGAATCTCTGAAGACGATGACGTCTTGCACATAAAATTGCTTGAAGGGTTAGTTCACCCAAAAATGAAAATGTCATTCAAGGGACACTTAATCCATTTGCATTAAAGGAGTAGTTCACTTTTGAATAAAAACTTTTGCTGATTATTCCAAGATGTCCATGTCATTCTTTCTTCAGTTGAAAAGAAATGAAGGTTTTTGATGAAAACATTCCAGGATTTTTCTCCATAAAATGCACTTCAGTGGGAACCAAACGGTTCAAGGTCCAAAAGATAAACTTTTTTTTTAATTAAAACTGTAGTGCTTTACTATGTGTGTGTTAAAGTAAGTCACAATATACTGCCGTTGTACCGTATTAAATTTGCCCGACCAGATATTCATTAAGCTCTCAGTATTAGTGTTATAAGTCATGCAGCTTTGGAACAACACGCGGGAGAGTATACCATGACAGAATTGTAATTTTGGGGAGAACTATTTCTTTGCCACACCGCACTGGCAAAATGATTCAGCATATAAAGTTTCAAGGTGTGCCCAACGCTTCATTGAACTGATCAAAACACTTCTGTTCTCCAATTAATTCTGCCCATCAGTTTGCTCACAGAAAGAGTTACACAGAGCAATACAATGCTTCAGTGAGCAAACACAACTCTGTCTTTCCTGCGACTCAAAATAAAAGGCTGCAGTTATTTATAGGAAAGCACTCATCTTAGTATTGTGTTTCAACATGAAAAATCTTTAGCTGTGAGGGCCTCAACCAGGACACTTCAGCCAGGTTTGTAGAGCACTTTAGGCCCAATGTATGCTGGGTATGTGGGTGTGTGTGGGATTTATTCCCACTCTACCAATGGAGGTGGACTCAAGGAAGCTGTTATGTAAGTCTCTTAAGAGAGGAGAGTCAGCGCAGCCTGCAGAAGCAGCATGACTGTTTTAAAGAGCCGTTCCTGGCATCTGAGCATTTGTGAGAAAATAAACATGTTTACAGAAAGTGACCAGTGAGGGATTCAGCTGGAATAACATTCCCGAACACAGCCAAAACGAGCCAGAACTGGAAATGTACAGTTTAATAAAACGTATATCACAGTAAATTAGGTAATCTGAATGACTCTTTAAATTAGACGTATCACAGCAATGAAGGGAGCCAAGCATCATTATTATATCTTAGCACTTTTATTTTAAGTAACTTGTTAACATGAACAACTAAACACTATTACTGTGTTTTTGTACTATTTCAATCAGTGGTGGCACAGTGGTGGTGAGGCTTGTTGGGACTATAGAGAGCATTTGTGCCCGCATTTTCAGCGGCATTGGTTCCGGAAGTATTTTTAACATTCATTTTTCCCATAAGGATTTTTTTAAAAAGTATTTGTTAAAGTATATACGCCATGAACCAAACCAACCAGCTATGAGGTGTATTATAACATCACAGACTTTGATTTGAAGCCAAAAAGTATTTGAAACACAAAAAAGATAAAAGGTACAAGACCTAACGGCTTCAGTGAGGGAAAGAACTACAACATGAAGCATTACGAATCACTTAACTGAATTAGAAACAATGGAGAATTACAAAACTTTTTATTTAAAGTAGTAGATTATTTCTACAGAAACAAAGTGTATTAAAAATATGTATAGGGGAGAGCGGGGCACAACCTAACGCTTTTTGGTTTTGGCTCAATTAGTTAAAAAATAATTAAGTTAGATTAATACTTTTTGTAAACATCTCTGCTACAAATGACCAGTTGAAGTTTTTTTCTAGGACCTACCATTTTCGTACAGTTGCACTGAAAGTGACAGAAGTGCAAATGTTACAACTTACCCCATATGCGGGGTTAATTGTAACAGACAGAGGGGTTAGTTGTAACACTTGTGTGTAACACACATTCAGTACTATTTTATTTGTATAGTTTGATATTGTTTGTGCATCTGTGTAGAAAGATATCCATACATCCATCTCTCATCCAATCATCCTTCTATTGTGGATCAATATCATGGATAGAGACATAGAAAAGGGCTGCATAGTTTTGCAATAAATAATAATAAATAAAATTATAAATATTGTAATTGCAATTAAATTAGATTTGTGTGTGGCAGCTGCATGATGTACAATTATTATTATTATTATTAATAATAATACAAATGAGCTTAAAATAAAAATTTAAAGGGTATATTGCATTTATAACAGGCCATATTTTTAATAAATAAACAAGTTATCATTCATAGTACACTAAATTTTAGACATTTTAAATTCCAACATTGTTTGTGAAAGTCTAACAAAGTTAAATGTATACTCAAACCTGAAAAGTTGTGTGGCTCCGTTTTCATTTGATTATCATTGTACACTTGGTGGCTTAGTTGTAACGTTCTGTTAGAACTAACCCCGCTGTGTATTACATATTTTTAAACCTAGCTAACAGTCGCTAGGAATTGCTGACATGTTTCAAAACGGTGCTATGTTTGAGCCAACAAGACATTGATTAAGGCAACATAAAGTTAGATTTGAAAACGTATACACCCAGCTCAGAAACCGAAAAAAAAAACCTATGATGAAAAAAATTACTTTCATGGTGTCAAAACACTTTGTCCAGTATCTTCACGAAATATAATCAAAACTTTCTGCAAATTCGCGGGAGACCGTCTTCTGGCAGCAAGAGAAAAATAGCGGAAAGACAACCTGCTTGATCCTGACGAACTATGCAAACGGTCCGTGTTACATTTAACCCCGCGTTAGGTTGTGCCCCGCGCTCCCCTATATGTAGATATATAAACAGCATAGCGGACTCGATTACATCATTTGCGACATTTCATTGGCCGGATTTGCCAGAATTTGCTATAGAATTCAGATTTTAAACATTATCATTTAAATGATAAGTTCGAATAATGCAAACATTTGGCTTCAACAAAATCATATACCATTGACTAACAACCTCAGAACTCACAATACGTATTTAAAGGTTTAGAAGTTATTGTTAAGAACCAAATCTCTTATGGAGAAAGTAAAAGGAAATTTGACTGCGGCGCTCTACCCAGCAAACACAGAACGAACGTTCCCTAACGTTCCCAAATGGTCCCATAAGGGTTTTTTTGGGAACCAAACAAGAATGTTATAGGAATGTTCCATGTTGGTTATTTTTAGGTTCCATTTTTATAACATAAGCAGAATGTTCCGAGAACGTTCCCTTTCACCTTAAGGGAAAGTTCTAGGAACGTTCTAGGAACCAAAAACTAATGTTCCCAGAACGTTCCCAGAACCTAAAATTTGTTTGCTGGGTATAGCCCTATCAGAAATTGGCAGTGTGTATATGTTTTAATGTGCCGTCATAAACAATTGTATTGATGGGATGTTGATGTTAATTAGCCCTTGTTCAGGTACCGTGAACTTTAGAGGCATCTCAGAATAGCTCAGAGACATATTGTCGTCTTGTAATTGCTATTGTTGAGTAGCTTGTGGGTTTGAGTCCCATATATTTTTGAAGATTCACTCACATTATAACATCACACAATATAGATTTCAATATAAAATCTTCTAGCCTGCAGCCTAGTGATGAAAAAGAGAAATTCTTTGAATTGTTCACAAATCTAGGAAGATTTCCTCACTGTCTGGTGAAAAAGCCTCTGAGTTCTCTTTTGTTCCCTATAGAATAAGAAAACAGTTAAACACTACTGGATATACTCTCCAGTATTGTGCTAGAACAGTGATACTCAAATGCCGGGCTGCAGACCGCGGGACATAATAGTGTTATTTTACCGTTTCTACAGTTTAAAGTGAGCAGCAAGTCAAAACAATGGAGCGGTTCACACCACAGGCACTCAGGGCCTTTCATGGTCATTTTTGATAAAACACTGCAGAAAATGAGAATGCCGCAAATATGCCTATTATTTCTATCTGTCATACACCGTTGAACTAAACCAGGTTTGTGAAAAAGTAACGAATGGCGACTTTAGACATTTTTTTTTCCATAAGTTTAGCATTTCATAATTAAACAACGATATAATTTGGGAAATGATTAAGAGATATCATGGGAAGACAAAAAAAAAAAAACCCGATGTAATTACTTGTTAACTTTGTTTTGTGCTCATGTTTTGTGCATATGATTTTCCCAAAAGAAAAAAAAAATCTGATCTAACTTTTTTTAATCCATATCCTTACAATTTTTTGATAAATATTGGTAAAAAAAATTCTTATACTTATAGGCTTAACTCACTATTTTAAGTTTTTAGTACGTCATTATTTTTACAAAGTACAATGGCTACCCCGTTCCAAAAAAGGATTGTCCACTCCGAACCTGAAGGAAACATAGAGACCGGACCTCTTGGAACTTTAATTGAACACCTCTGACCCCATTTACACCTGGTATTAAAATGCGATCTGTATCCAGATAAGTTATCCGGATAATATAAATCACTGCGCATACTATTATATTATAAAAAAAAAAAAAAAAAGTTATCCGGATAATAAAAAAGACGCATGTTAATGCAAGGTGTAAATAAGTTGTGATCGGATTGTAATCGGATCTGCCTGACCACATCTGGAGGTAGTCTGGCTGGCATTATGTTCGGATCTTCACTAGGTGTGAACGCAATCTGGTTGTTGAAACCACATACTGTATGTATATACTACTCCTCCCAAAAATGCTAAAAAAAAAAATAAACGAGTGAGAGCGTGTTATATAGGCTAGGCTATATGTCATGTTATAGTCAGATATGACGGCGCTACTGCGACACGCGTCACCGCAGATGAGCAGCTGAGCGTCTATTCATCAAGCCAACGTGCAAACATCGCAAATAAAAGTGAAAGTAAGTCACAGACGCTTAACACACAATCATTTTCAAGTAAAGAAACGAAATGATCTGTTGCCACTTTCTCTTATTGATGTCTTTGATTTTGAAATTAGCTGATCAATAAAATGCAGCTCATATCTGTTGCTTTTGGTGGCGTGCAACCCATTAAATCTGCATATAACGCGGGGGTTGAAGATCGGATTTAAATCCGTTTTGCAAAAACACATTTATGTGGCCAGGTGTAAATGGAATCTGTAAGATCAGAACACTTATTATCCGGATAACTTATCTGGATACAGATCTCATTTTAATACCAGGTCTAAATGGGGTCTTTGTTAGGGTTATGTATCGTTTGAATTTGAACGATTCTGATTCCGACTCCGATTCCTTGTTTCGATTCCGGTTCCCAACGATTCTCGATTCCGATTCTTTTAAGAGGCAGGGTCAAAAAAGTTGAGCTAACCTTGCTAACCAACGGTCTTTCTAGAGGAAATACTCCTTTCTAAAGGGAAATACTATGCATTTTGCCGAGATTTTGATATTTTTAGAAAAGTGAAGCTACACTTTGGACCGCCGACGTAAGCTACTCATGTTCGACTCGCGCGGTTACGCCATCACTGCCGGTAGATGCTTCTTCGTTGGTGTTGTTTAGCGGTTTCTTCTTCTGGTTGGCGGAGTGTGAATATCGAAACTAGGAATCGAAATTTTAACTTTTGAAAGATTCCGGGAAAAACGAAAAGTTAGTCCCGGTTCCAATCGATACTCCATTCTCGATACCCAACCCTAGTCTTTGTGCTTGTTGCCTTTAGCTCAGAGTGTATCGTAAAACAGATGCTACAATGAGTGGCAAACTAACTAACTAACTATCGATCAATGGGACTCAGTCAAAGAATGCTGCGCAGGGCCTGGATCTGGTGTTTTGTAATGAAGACACAAAGCCCCCGAGTAACTACCCCATTAGTCCACAATTTCAGCTCACCGGACACAAAAGCCATGTCTGCTCAATGGACGTTAATGTCTCATGGGAGTTTGCGCAGAGCGTGGGGTAAAAACAGAAGAGAAAAGATAAAACACAACCCCCTACTTATTACACTTTCACCACTTTCAGTCTCTTTCTTTTCAGTCCTCCTCTTTTGCAGTCTTCTTCCCCATCGGCAGGGCCGTAAATAATACATCAAAATGGTAGATGGTCTGAGCGTAAATGAGAGGGTTTGAGGATGTGGAGGCATTTTCTAGGTGTACTAATGATGGTATGGCAGAGCTGAGGAAAAAGGGTTTTCACCTTTTCATCTTGTTAAAAACAAGAATATAGGCCTTCAAGCAGAAATCCAGACAGAAGCACTGGCTGAAATAGAGATACACAAACAAACACGTCCACTTTCTCATTTTCTCTGCTGGACCAAATATATTGCCAGAGATGGCAGAGAACTATGAATGAACAAAAATACGAATAAATATGAGCGAGAAAGAATTCGCTTAACGATCATGAGATCCATCCGTGAGAGTAAACAGACAACACATCACTGTGTGAGATTTAGCACTTGCAAATGCTCTATAATGATGCAAGGTTATTAATGCTCTTTCTGAAAGAGGGGAATGCTTCTTATCCTCAGTGAGAGGACTTTGAAGAAACAATAGTCTGAGGATTAAAATCCCCATGAAATCAAAATGGAAAATTCTTGTTTTTTTATGGAATATGCAGAATGTATTGTAAAAAAAATGTATCCATGGACATCTCGTAACACCCATGTGTCCTCGTATTTTTTAATCAAAATAACTTCGCTTCCCTCTTCTCTCATGATGTGTTTACTGGTGCGAGGACGGGACAACCTGTCACTCACATGTGATCGACCAATCGCAAACCACAACCACCCAACCATTTAAACAATTCCTGATGGACAAAATCTAGTCCCATCCAACTTTTTTTGTTGGAGAAGCCGTTTCAATCAGATTTATGTCACAATAGGGAAGAAAGGGCTATCCAAACTTCCGTTTCATGCTAATGTGATTTAACCAAGTAGATTTTAGGGATAAATTAAAGTTAGGGTGGGGAATGTTTTTCATAAGCCTTTTTTGTTATACTGGCTGAAAGTCTCTTTACATCCTGAGAGCAACCAATAATTAAAGTGCTCTATATATATATATATATATATATATATATATATATATATATATACATATATACATTTTGTATGTATATACATACACTATATAGTAATGTGCAAAAGTCTTAGGCAACTTTAAAAAAACCTTGCCAGAACGTTATCCAATGTTCTTAGATTAAGTAATATCATACGAGTAAGAATGTGAGCTGTATATCAGGCCATTCTCAGAACTTTGAATAATGTTCTTGCAAGGTTCTCCCAAAGTTATTGACAAAAGTTCTTCTAGTTATGTTAATAATGTTCTCAAAATATTAGCACAAAAACATTCTAAAACATTATTCATAAAACATTATAAAACATTGTTCATTTTTTTTTCTGAAACATTTTAGTTTCTTATTATTTTTTAAATGTTATTTGGTATTTGTTAAAAGTTATTTGTTTCTGAGAAAATTAAAAAGTAATGTTACCATAATGTTTGCAAAAGTAGGCTCACTATTGGCCGACGCTGGTTATGCGTGTAATGCTACGTTCTGACCATAGACTGTAAAAAAGTAGTGTCTGTGACGTCACCCGTAGGTTTCTGAGGAGCGTTTTTGAAGTAAAATCTGGTCGAGTGTGTGCGCACGGAGAACCGTACCGAATAAAGCTCTTTTTTGTATCGTAACTATTATTCATATCTATATGTCTGCTCTACTCATTCTCCCAGACGTTCACATTTTTTAACGTTTTATGAGACCGCGGGGTAGATCAGCACGTTACAGTACAAATGTGCGCATCTTCCCAAATCGTCACTATCTAACATTTTCGTCTAGTTTTTATTCATTGACGAAAATGTCAAAAGATTTTCGTCAAAGTTTTTGTCATTCAAAATTACTTTTTATTTAGTTATCGTCTTGTTTTCGTCTGTGCAAAAAATGTTGTTGATGAATAATTTTCGTCAAAGAAATTAACACTGCTTCCGTGTTGGTTTCAAGAGAGAGAGAGCGAGGTTGCCGCTTAGTTCTGACGTATAGCGATGTGCTGTTACACTACGTGAACTCTCTCTGAGGCCCACATCGAAGAAAACGAATAGTTGAATTAAAGGGTTAGTTCACCCAAAAATGAAAATTATGTCTTTAATGACTCACCCTCATGTCGTTCCAAGCCCATAAAGGCCTGTTCACACTGGGACGAATATCAGCGCGCGTTATTCGTCAGCGTTTTTCAACACGTTTTTTGTGTTCACACCCAAGCGTTTTTCGCTGACGATGAGCTGAGTGAACATGCAAATTCATTCCCTGACATTAGATGGCGCTTAATGTAAAACAGATAATAGAATACTATACTAGGGTGATCATATTCATGTCTCAATGTTTTATTATGACAGATTAAAAAAAACGAATGAAATAATGATAGAAAAAATGTCTTCTGTATTAGAAAAATAAATATATAAATAAAAAATAACTAAAAGAAATGCCTCCAAATGTAACAAAAAATAGCTCTCACAAACTTACAAAAACGAACCAACAAAATCTATTTATATCTTTAGTTTTCATCTTCTTTATCCTGTTTTTCTTCCTCATCCACCTTGTTTGCCCATCTATATTTTGCAGTAAACTGATTTTTCCCAGCAGTTTTTTTGAAAACCAGGACATTTTCATCACTTAAACACAGCCAGGACAGGACGTGAAAACAGGACATGTTTAACGCAAAGTTGAGATGTTGCCCAGAGATAAAAACATATTAGCACTGGATGAACAAATGCAGCTAGAGACGAGAGTTGTCGTATTTCCCCGCGTTTAATAAACGTTACACTCGTCCTCATACATGGGGATCGAGCGAGGAAAAAAAAACACAAACAAACATCTGGTCACAATAGAAAAATAAAATAAAAGAAAGAATGCAAAGAGTCGGCAGAGCGGTTATCTCCTCTCCTCACTTAATGTCAAAACCTAACTGACACTACACACTATGCGCAGTTCTCATCTCTACTCAGATTTCTATAAAGCACAAAGTGACCGTTTTACACATGTCCCGGGAAAACAGGACTTATGATCACCCTACTATATTTTTTTTTACAGAAATACTAATTATCATATAGTATGGGCTTGGAACGACATGAAGGTGAGTCATTAATGACATAATTTTCATTTTTGGGTGAACTAACCCTTGAAGTCGTTATTTTTTGTCTTTTTGCACACAAAAAGTATTTTAGTCGCTTGATAAACTTGTGATTGAGCCGCTGTAGTCACTTGGACTATTTTAACAATGTTTTTATTTACTTTCTGGGCCGGCCAGTTTCAATAACATAGAAGCCTATGGATGAGTGAGACCGCTCTCAGATTTAATAATAAAAAAAATATCATCATTTTTGTTTCGAAGATGAATTAAAGTCTTACGGGGTTGGAACAACATGAGGGTGAGTAAATACTGACAGAATTTTCATTTTTGGGTGAACATATATAAATGGGAGCATCAGCAAAACATTCTTAGAACATGTTTGTTAGCGAGCGAGGGTATTTGGCACTAATCTAAAAGAGCTGTAAAGGTAAAAGAGTGTGGAAGTTGTCCTCAAGTACACCCAACCCGCTCTCTATAAAGCCACTCTGTGCACTTTCTCCTGCATTTATGCATGAGCGCTTCAGCCTGTATGCTGTCTGAAAATACTACAGTAACTGAAGTTCTCACTATACAGGCCGGGATGGAGACTGACTGTGAGGATGTCATCATCTCAATATATTCAACATTTCTAACCAACCACTAACACCATATAATTGTCTTCAGCCTCAAACACACACACAAAAAAATTGTTGTCTTGCACAAATAATGGAAAGAACTTCATTTGGCCTTGCAAAAACTATACTTCATAAAACATGCCTAAAATAAAAAGGGAAATTGGTTTTGAAGGCTTGAGGACAAATAACTTTAGGTTTGTCTGCAGCCGTTTTCAAATGATGAGTGAATTACAAACCCAGAAGCAGAGGTTGCATCAGCCTGATTGCAAAATAATTTACTCCCTCAAAAGGACTCACTCACTTAAAAATGCATCTCCTGCACCCTGACCAGTGCTAAGCTCTATGCAGTCAGTCGTTTGTTAAAGTGATGCAACAATACACAAATTCAGCATCTCAAATCATCAAAAGCATTTGTGAAAATGTGAGCAACCGTTAATTAAAAAGGCTCAGTTCCACTCGAGATGTGGCCACATGGGCTATGAGACGGAAATTCACTCTGACAGTCGAACGAGAAGCGCAAATAATAGGCTGAGCTTGTTATAGGATAAAAAGATCATTGGATGAGCATGATGAAAGTTATGTATGAGACCAAAAGTATTTTTTTTACTGTGCATACTGGGCTGCATCAATTTTTTACCCACGGACTTTCCGATAGTTTGTCTGCAACTGAAACAAAACTTACAGTTCTTAAAAATAGTTTAACTTTTTTACAGAGGTGTGATTACAATGGAAGCTTGTTTCCGCCACTGAATAAAAAAAATATTAATAATAATAGCGACTTTTAATCTCACAATTGCAAGATATGAAGTCAGAATTGTGAGAAATAAAGTCGCAATTGCGAGATATAAAGTCGCAATTCTGGGAAATAAAGTCACAATTGCGAGATATAAAGTCGCAATTATGAGAAATAGTCGCAATTGCGAGAAAAAAGAGAATTGAGACTTTTTCTCTCACAAGTCTGACTTTTTTTTCACACAATAGTGAGTTTACATCTCGCAATTCTGACTTTATAACACATAATTGCGAGTTTATATCTTGAAATTCTGACATCTTTTCTCAAAATTGTGAGATATAAACTCGCAATTGTGAGTTATCAGGCCAATTCTAAGGAAAAAGAAGATGAACTTTTTTCCCCTCAGAATATTTTGTATCTCACAATTATGACTTTACAACACTCAATTTTGACTTTATATCATGCATTTCTGACTTTATAACAAGCAATTGCGACTTTATAGCAATCAATTCTGACTATATATCTCGCAATTCTGACTTTATAACACAAAATTGCAACTTTATATCTCGCAATTCTGACTTTATAACACGCAATTGCGACTTTATAGCAATCAATTCTGACTATATATCTCGCAATTCTGACTTTATAACACAAAATTGCAAGGTTATATCACGCAATTCTGACTTTATAACGCAATTGCAAGGTTATATCACGCAATTCTGACTTTATAACGCAATTGCGACTTTATTTCTCAGAACTGCGAGATATAAAGTCAGAATTGCGTGATATAAATTCGGAATTACGAGATGTAAACTCGCAATTGTGAGAGAAAAAAAGTCAGAATTGTGGGATAAAAAGTCGCAATTACCTTTTTTATTTTTCATTCTGTGGTGGAAACAAGCTTCCATAGATTACAGATAGGCAGCGCACAAAGAAAAGTGTTTTGAGAAAAGTGAAAATCCATCGGCGTCGTGTTTTGAGTGTTTTGAGCGTCAATCAGAAAGTTGAAAGAAGCTCAACTTTATGGTAATGAGCTGTGACGCGGTTCAGCGGCAAAACGCAAGCAACCAATCGGAATATAGACGTCCTTCACGCTGGCTGATTCCGGAGAAACATTCAATGTACACTTTCGTTCCTACCAAAACATTAGCTCTGAGAAAATGGAAGAGAAGCTAATCATCGCCATTGGTATGTTTCCTACTGGTTTCGTATCATTTATGACATGACGTTGTTTGCTTATATGGACTGTATGAGCGCAACTTTTATTTGAAATATTTACGAACGCTCGTTTTAAAGCGGGAATGCAACTAATTTGCTCACGGTCACACTGATTTGACCTCAAATAATAATAATAGCTAACTATTTTTTTCCCCGACCAAATGTGACCAAAACGGTTATAAAAATGCTATCATTATAAAAGGTTTCTTCAATGTATTGCCTGTTTTTTTCTGTTTATTACATTTCATGTTGTGACACTTCTATTCTCCCTGCAACGTCAGAGCGTTCAAAGCGTCAACAAGTTTCCCCGTACTTTTTGACAAGCCAACTTGACATGGCGGCCAGAGCTTCTTTGACGTTCAAGTCAGCGGCGGTGTGAACGCCGTTATAAAAATGACGGCTGACTGAAAAATGATCTTCTCTAATTCCTCCTTCACCACTGACGGGCCAACAACTGTTGCATTGTAAAATCACATGCCATTGATGTTACGATGACTATTTTGAACGATCAGTTCACCCAGCTCAGTTTCTGTGAACGGACCTTTGAGTTTTGACTGTGCGTCTATAGAGTATAAACTCTTATTTCAAATGACCAAGAAAATCCAGTTTTCCATGATATGGCTCTTTTAAAGTGTCCCCAGGGTGGGGGGAAATGAGAACTTGGTGTATTGTTTGTGTGAAAACAAACATTTATGAGAAGCTGGCTTCATAAAGGTTTTTGACCCAACATCAACAGCTCAGCTCTTTATTTGTAAAGATTTAACACATCTGCTCTGCAGGCTGTTGTGCGGTCAGCGATCCATCTGCTCGTGCATGTTACAAATGGCTTGCGCAAGATCCGCTGATGGAAACAAGCCCACAGCAGAGCGTGTACCCTACGCATCAAGCCAAGTGAACAATCATTTACGCTGAAAAAATGGTCCTGGGCTCACGGTTAAATCAATACATAAACTACCCAGAGGGTCTCCTGTGGAGCTGCTGAAGCGGACAGGCTGTTTAAGTAATGGACATCATGTGAGGTGAAAGCTCTGACTCAGCGTTCAGTCCTCCACCTAGAGGAAGAAAGCGCCTGCTCTTTTCGCCCTCGTCATTTCATCTCCTACCTATTTTGATTCGTCATTACTTTGTTCCATTTTTAGCCTTCACTTTCACTCTGACAATTCAGTTCTGTCCATCCGTTTTCATTTTCTCTCTCTTGCCTCCTTCCCCTTTTTTTCCATGCCTCACAATCTATTTTTAATAAGTCAGAACTCATCTTCCCTGCAAACAGGCAGGCTGCACGGCTAACAGGATCTTGAATGTCACAATGGCAGGAAAAATCAATCATGAGTAGATACTGTTCCAACACTGTGAGCCATGACACGAAAAATGCACATCTCTTACGGTCAGAAATGAACTTTTTTGTTAAGGGGCAATATTTGATTCACTGTAATTGATTTTCCGGGGCCTTTTTTTACCTTTACAAACTTATTTTATGTTTACAAACCTAAATTCAATGATTTGTCCATTTATAATTGAATCAATGAATTGAATTGTAAAAAATAAATTCACAGAGCAAATAAAGCTCTGCTAGAATCCAAATGTAATTTAACACAGCAACATAGACCTAACTAGACAGGCCGAGAACAGAATGTGCCTGTTACACTCTTGATTGATCGGTTTGCAACCCAAATGCATTTGGACTGATCATTCACAACATTAAAACCACCTCATGTTGCCAAAACAGCTCTGATGCATCATGACATGGTGCCAGATCCCACAGAACACATTCAGAAGTAATGTGAAGTCCAAGACATCCTTTAAAATATCCATAATATGCTATTTTAAAGGTTCCTAATTTTGTTTTAAAGGTCTCCTACAATAGGTTTACATCATAGGCGTCATTTACGGGGGGGGACGGGTGGGACATGTCCCCACCACTTTTTGCCAGGGTCGATTTTGTCCCCACCACTTTTGAAACATCTCGCGGCACAGATGTACCAGTACAAATAAAACATCTCAAGTTAACAGCATTCGTTTCATTTGTTTGTTAAATAACAGGCGATCTAGCACTGAAATGTGTTGTCTTCTCTCGGAAACGCGCTTCAATCCGTTGCGGAGATTCGTTCCGGTGAAATCACAAATCAAAGTGTCCTCCCTGTTTCTCATGGATTCTAATTCGCTCTCATATATTTTTTCCCCTCATCAAAACACGTACAGCCAATGATAAACATTATATCAATTCAACCACTGATAAACATTATTGGTTTTGATGAGGGGGAAAAAAAACTATACGAGTGCGGATTAGAACCTCGAACCTCCCGAGTCCCGACACGCTAGGCAAAAATTCTACCTCAGGACCATCATTGTACATATGCAGTAAAGGGCGTATATAGTCTACATACTCACTATACTCGGACATTGTGCTCATTTTTATTTATGTACATCAGGAAGCTACAGGACATCGTCTTTCAAAACATGACCTACTCGAAAGAGAAAAAAAAAGAATGAATGCGTCATTGTACCCAGCACTTTTGAAAATGCCCTTCCGAATACGCCTCTGTCCCCAGCACATTTCAAATCAAACTGACGCCCATGGTTTACATGCATCCAAGGCCAAAAACCCTTACATTTTCTCAAAACATATATTGCATCACAGTCTTTTCTCGCTGTGTCTGAAATGGTTTGATGGTCATAAGGCTCAGTCTGTTGTGATTGGTCTTCAATGCATGTCAGAAACTAAATGGCCATTACCATATCTGAATTTCAGCTCTTCCTCATCACTTGTATACACAGTGATACAAACAGTAAAGATGGTGTCTGTTTTACTATCAATTCCAGCTCGAGTCTTCATCCGTTAGAAATGCATGTAAAGTGGATTTGGTTTTGGATTTGGTCTTCTCGACATGTCGACAAACCAAACTCTTCCAGGCCTCAACTACAACTACAGTGTTTGAGGGTCAAAGTAGACATTGTTTGCGGGCAGCCAACAATGTTCAGATCCAGGCCACATCTGGTACATGTGGATTCAACATGTACCAGATGTGGGCCGGATCTGGCCCGACACTATGCTGCTGTCTGGGGTAGACCATAGACTGGCATTCTGCAAATATGTTACAAACCTAAATAGGCAGTAAGACTGGAATTACTGATGTCTCGGGCAGTTCAGAATCGGTTCTTTCTTTTGTCTGGGGAATTTAGGGGGCAAGGCAACATCTTGAACTCTTCATCATGTTCCTCAACCCGTCCTGAACAATGTGTGCAGTGTGGCAGGGTACATAATCCTGCTGAAAGAGGCCACTGTCATCAGGGAACACCATATTCCCATGCAATGCAAAAAAAAAATAATTTATTATATACCATACAGTATATTAATTGATATAAAGGACAAGCAAAATTCTGTTTTGTGAATTATTTTGCGTCAAATTGGGATATAGCCAAAGCCAAATACTTTATTCAGAAAGGCTTGAATAATGGCTTCTAAATAAATAACAAATTCTACAGAATAATAGGTCAAATATTTGTTAGCCTGGGGTGCGTTTCCCGAAAGCATCATTAGCCAACTACGGACACAAGTTCCGTCGTTACCAATAGAGTTCAATGGAAATTGCGACCAACTTGCGACCATAGTTGGCTAACGATGCTTTCGGGAAACGCACCCCAGGGGTAGTAGTTCACTGATTCACTACCATAGTACAATGCATCGTTGGAAAAATCAACTAGCTAGTCACAGCTGTTTCCCGAAACCCACTGTCGCAAAGTATCGTTCAACCACGTTGGTTTCGCACGTGGTGGAGTAATAACTACTTTTAATGAAACTGTTTGAGATCCAATTAACGCTAGATTTGTTTTATATAAACTACAGACATGTCATCTGAGGACTATTTCTAATTGTTCTCAGTTGTTTTGCTTTATTATGAGACTCAATATTTGGCTCGTTCTTACATAGTAGAGCACGTTCGCACATGCGCACTCTTCAAACCCGTTACTTCAAAACTTTTGAAAAACTAAAAGACGTAAATTACATTTGTATGTATTCTAAATAAAAGTCACCGGTTGTACTGAATGTCAGCTTGCTTATTTTGCTCAAGATAAGGATTTATTACCTACAAATATCATGCAATAAAAAACGATGCCTCTAACCACAGGTCGAGAGCTGTCGTTCAAACCACCCAACTTTGCGATGCTGTTTGTGAATGTCCGTTGGAACGATGGTTTCGGGAAACACCGACTCGTTAAACTATGCAGATAACGACGGAACTTGCGACCATAGTTGGCTAACGATGCTTTCAGGAAACGCACCCCTGATTAGTTAAACAAGCACATATGTAAATTACAGTGAAATAGTTAAAAAAGTTATTTAAATTTACATAAAAAGTTATTTTTTAATATTTTAGACATTTTTGTCACTTTAGTCCTGATCCCTGGTTCATTTGTAAAGCTGATTTCTCACCAGAATATGAAAGACCAGCTTTAAAATGTAAAGGTCACTGACTTTTGTGGAACAATAAAATACATGTTTTGAATTAGTTTTCAATACCAAAAGTCATAGCAACTATTTTTATAATACGTTTTTTGGAGTATTTGAATCTCTGGTCTGCCTACTATTAACTGCCACTGTATGGAAAAGATCTCCTCAATTTTTGTTTCTCATTGAATATCCTTTTTCTATGGAAGAACAATGGATTGTAAATGTTGTCTCATTATGAATGCATCACATCACTCACAATTCCCTCTTAGTCCATGCACTGCTAACGTTGTTAATCTCCCTTAATCCAATCCCAGACTGGCAACTCAATCCATCACAGCACACTTTACTGTCCGAGCAGCTGTTTGTTCCAATGTATTGGAGTCTTGGCAACAGACATTACTCTATAACATTTGCCTAAAGCCAAGAAAGACAAATCTAAAATCCCAGACCCAATGAATTCAGCTCCTGTGAAAAATATTGAATATTCTGTATATCGCAAAAGCAAAATTGCTTTCAGGCTGGTCTGCCTGGTAGACTGTAAATCAAGACAGGCACGACTGTGATTAGCCTTGAGCCGCGACGGACCCAGACAGACGAGCTCCGATCAAAAATGTCTGAATTTAAACTAGTTTATGACTGTTCAGGTTTCTCACATAAATTTTGAGGTGAGGACTGGACATGAATGACACCTCATAGAAAGGTTACAGGGTTGTGCACTATTGAGAAATTAACTGGAAATGATTCAGAATTGCAATTTGATTTGAATATAAGGAGCAAGTGTGTCAAGACTTTGAATGTTAGCTTGTAAAAGTTTGAAACAACATCTCTACTCTTCTCTGATGATGTGTTTTTCGGCAACAACCTGTCCCTCACATGAGATCAACCCAACACATTCTCATCCTTTGGCGTCATATAGGTGACGCCATTTGACATTTTGTCGAAATACTACGCACATGGCACCCTTTAGCGTCAATATAGCACGCACTGTTATGGGTCGGTTTAGGTCTGGGGTAGGGTCTGCATCTCATATTGACGCTAAAGGATGCCAGTCACCTGTATGACGCTTTGGGTTCTGCGTGTTATATAGACGCTAAACGGTGTCATGTGCGTAATATTTCGACGAAATGTCATATGGCGTCACCTATATGACGCCAAAGGATGAGGACGGGCTCGATCGGCCATAGCAAAACACAACCATCCTAACATATCTTGTTTAAAAAATGAAAATTCTGTCATCATTTACTCTCCCTCAAGTTGTTTCAAACCTGTATGAATTTCTTTCTTCTGCTGAACACAAAAAAGCGACTTTGAAGAATGTCGGTAACCAACCAGTGGAGGTACCCCATTCACTTCCATAAGTTTGAAGCAACTTGAGGGTGAGTAAAGTATTCCTTTAAAATAGAGATGATCATGATTCCCAAGATTCTGACTAGACAACTACACAAAACAGTAAGTAATTTCCTAGAGGTTCTGACGAAATGTTAATTGTTGAAGTCAATTTAAAAATATTTTATTTATTTTTTAAAAATCGGTTTGAATGAATAGTGCAGTGACTCAATCATAAAGACTTCACTACTGTACTTTCAGTACTGGATGAATCAGCATTTTCGAACAAATCTCTTGACTGAAAGATTCAATGACAAAAATATTTTTTAACGGTCACTTTTCGCCACGGTATAACGCCGCCTTCACACTGGCAGTTGAAATCAACTCCGATACACCACCGAAACGGGTCCGACCGAGTGCGGTGCGAAGAAAATCGTGTCCGTTGGTCATCTGGATGCGTTCAAAAAATTTAACTCTTGCGAAAACCTAAGGACGGTTCCTATCCGAGAATTCCAGCGGAAGTTGAGCGTTGCTATGGTACTGATAAACAAACCTGTATTCTTAACTTTTAATAAAATAAATAATGATTTTATAACAATAAGTTGTCATGTCATTTTTTTATTTCATGATTTTCTAACGTTGTAAGGGCAGTTAATACAATTAAATTGTAGGTAGACATTGAACTATTGACCACTCCAGCCTACCACTACATCACATTTTTTTAGCCGACCTCAGCGACCTGACATGTCATCGCCCTCAGCAACTTTCCTCAAGCAGCCTTCCTATTAATATCTCTATAACCCTCATCAGAGAGATCATACAGAACTGACAGAATCACCCTTTTTAATCTCTCCGCTTTGTTCTACCCACGTCCGACGCTTTTCACTGTGTAGTACGACGTCCGTTGGGGGCGTATTGCGTATTACGGAGCTGATTTCAACTGCCAGTGTGAATGGTGTAATTGATACAATCTTTATTTGAAGTGTCAAGTTACTTCAAAAGGGGATTTGCTCTATTTTGATCACTACTGTAGACATCAGTGTTTATTTCCAAACTATAAAGTATTAATCTCAGCATGTGATAATATTAATAACTGTAATACATAGATATAGACGAATCAATGTCATTTAAAAATTGGTTGCATGGGTGTTCAAGATTGCAATCTTTTAACGATTAATCGTGCATCTCTAATTCCGATAGACAAAATAAAGTCCTGTCCAACATTTTGTCTTAATCGAGAAGCCGTTCCACTTGGATATGGACAGTGCTTTGTATAAGTGAACACAGCCAAGCTAAAGTTGACTAAAAAGAGGAATAAAAAAATCCCTTGGCCTTTGGAATTAAAATCGCCCCACGTCATTACACACCCTTCACCATACCTAGAGATTGGGATGGGGTACTTTCCATAAGAATATCTCTCAATGCAAATCAGACCAGCTATTAGGCTACCTGAAATAAAACCATGCCAATCTTTAGGTCTGGTGAAGGGTATGTGATGAGGTGGAGCTATTTTAATTGCAAAGGCCAAGGGAAGTTTATCAGGATGCATAGTATCCTAGATCCATGAAATAACTGGCCACTCCCCAGAGTTAAACAGTTGGGTTTTACTGTTTTCGAATGTATTCAGCCGATTTTCTGATATTTAGAAGAATATCAGTAACCAGACAGTTTCTGGTCTCATTGACTTTCATAGTAGGAAAAAATATACTCTATGGAAGTCAATTAGACCAGAAACTGTCTGGTTACTGATATTCTTCTAAATATCAAAAAAAAAAAAAAAAAAAATCGGCTGAATACATTCGAAAACGGTAAAACCCAACTGTTTAACTCTGGGGGAGTGGTAAAATGAGCCTATTTCCAAAAAAAGTGGAGTATCCCTTTAAAAATAAAAATCTGCCTGCCTCTATGGGATTTTAACATAGGGGTGTCCTGACTTATGCCCCCCATATTCTTAGGAAGAACTTTATTTATGCTACATTATTCATTCACAAAGAAAATTGGTGTCCTTAAAGGTTGGATTTTTCCAACTGAGACACTGAGATCAATTTCCAAAAGATGTTCACTTATGCTAAGCACTATACATCACAAAAGTGAAGAAAAGACGATCGCAACTTCCATTTCTGCTGACTTTAAGTTTCTGTGTGTAAGAACTGCCAATGCTTTTGTACTCAAAAAGCGCCAACCAGGACTCTGATCACAGTTTCTCAACTCTATTGTGGTAACAGTCCCTATTATTTACTGTTATCTGTCAAGCCAGAATGCCATCCAATCCAAACAGTCACCATATCTCTGCCACAGATGCTGACACTGAACTCTCCCTCATCCACAATCCTCTCTCTGCTGTTCCCAAAGGAGTCCAAAACCATTTTAATATGTGCCGTGTGTATTATCAGTGAATAAACCATAGCCAGATTAAATCCCATCAAAAGCTCAACTCACAATGTCATTCGTTCTGTTGCCGTTTATTGCATTCAAGTTCCTGAGGGAACAATGCCTTGAGATGTTAGGTCAATGAGAAGGCCAAAACCGTCTGACCAGATAAAGCTCGTCAAAGGCCCTGATTCTCATTATTGACATATTTAGAGTTGTCACACTTGTGTAAGTGAAATTCAAGTCAGCTCAATACTGCTACTTTTCTCATAAGACTACTAAAAGATGCAGTTTACACCTAAAAAAGGTACAAAAGTTGTCACTGGGGCTGTACCTTTTCAAACGGTAAACTTTTGTCCATTTCATGAGCTAATAAGTACATTTTAGGTGTTAATATGTACATTTTGGGTGCTAATATGTACATTTTTTTTAAGTGTTAATATGTACATTTTAGGTGTTAATATGTCAATTTCATGAGCTAATATGTCCATTTTAGGTGTTAACCCTTGTGCATCCTTGTGGACATTTTTGTCCTTTTCAGTTTTGTTTTCTTGATCACTTTGCCTGTGTTAAAGCTAACTGCAAAAAACTTGGCTCAGGTGTGTATTTTTATTGGAATTTTACTATTTCAGCGTCATTTTCTTAAAAAAATATTTTTTGCATTAGGTACATAAAATACTCCCTCTCAGCACCTTTTGGACAAAAATGTTCCCATTGAAACCCATTAAAACTGCCATTTTTAATCCCCGGTTCAGTTAACTATAAAATTATGCAATCTTTGTTAAGAGGCTTTCATTCTGATGGCAAGGCTTCAAAATTTTATTTTTTACAATTTTTTATCAGATGGTGTCATTTTTTTAAGTTTGGCCTATAAAACAAATATCGCTTTATTCCTGTTTTCTGGTTCAGGCATACTACAGAGCCAACTGGATAAATTATGCAACAATATTTGTGTGGGTGTGTTGGTATGGATGTCAGAGTGTGGTTAGTATGTGTGTTATAAAAAAATATGTGTGTGTGTGCGCATGTGTGTGTTTGTAATACTAAGAGAGAAAAACTGCAAAAAATAATCCAGTCAGTCTAAGCTCCAGTGGGGTTTTGCTGGGACCCAATGGGGAAAATATGTTACTACGCCCAAACAAACTGTTACCGAAAGCTCATTTTTTTGAGATATCATCCTCAAATTTGGAACACAACCTATTTAGATTTATGGCTTTGATTTTATTGCAGTTTTGAGTTCACCCTTATTTATAAAATATATATTTTATAAAAAAATATTTTTATAAATAATTTTCATAAACTTATACCTATATAACTTTTTTTGGATTTACTTATTATTATTTTTTCACTTCAGCAATAATCTGCAAAGGGTCTTCTTTAAAACGATACCAAACTTAAGTCTGTGCTCCAAAGCGTCACTTTTTTATGACAGTTTTTTGACATGGACATTTTTGTCCTCTTTTTACCTAAGTGTAACTTTTTAAAATTGATGCACAAGGGTTAATATGTCAATTTCATGAGCTAATATGTCCATTTTAGGTGGTAATATGTACATTTTAGTTGCTAATATGTACCACTAAATAGGGCTGCAACTAACGACTATTTTAATAGTCGACTAGTCACCGACTATTGAAACGATTAGTCGACTAATCGGATAATTATTACATTTTTCTAAAATTTAGCATGAATTGCTTTAATTCTGTGGAAAATGATAGTAAACACAAGAAAGAAGGGGGTACTTCAATAAAAAATGCATATTTTATTGAACTTTTCTGCTGATAGGCCGATTCATACTAAAAGTATATAAAAAATGCCCTGTCTAAAACCAATTAGGCAGAGTGCTTGGTCAGTATAGACATAATTATATGAAGAGTTTGGTTCCAAAACTAAATCCATTTTGATGAATTTGAGTAAAACTGTGTTTTCTTTAGCAAGAAAATGGGAAGATGAAAACCACTATTTTCAGTTTCAAATTTTCACATAGCATTTGTAGGTTATAATATCAATAAAAAATTAAATCCATGTTTTGATTTTCAAAGATTTATTATAAAAACAGATTATTTTTCCCCAAAATGCAATAAATCCATTAACTTATTTTTTTCAAAATGCAATTAATCAAAAAACTTTTATACACATTGAATTTCTTGTGTAATCATATAAATCCATTGCTTTAATATAACAATATTCTGTAACACTTTGAGGGTACAGGTCATGAATTATCATGAATTCACGGATAAAATGAATCATGCATGAATTATGCATTCATTCATTCATTCATTATTTTCATCAGGAACTAACAACATTTTTTTTAACAGTTCAACGTTTTTCATTCATGACTTCATGGATGAACAACACCTTAATTAAAACATTAACTAAGATGAGCACATCATCATGAATTATGATTTATTAAGCATGATCTAATGTTACTTCTGCATATCGCTGTTGTCAACCTTGGGATGTCGTCGCTGAGCTTTTTTGACGGCGATCAGCTGTAAAATGGCTTGGTCCTGCTCGGTTTTCGTTGACTTTGAATAAAACAACTGAAAGTTTTTCAAAAGATCCCTGGGGTCAGTGTGTCAGCGTGACAGAAGTGTGATGCTGTCGCGTGAGAACAAGCAACAGCCGGCATTTCCGTTACTGTTTACATTGCGTGAATGGTGCGTTGTGATCGGTTAAGCGGATATGTTGCATTTTGCAGAAAAGGGAGACTGGCGTTTGTCGCGGTTTGGAAAGAAAGTTCGCCTTATAGTGCGTAAAATAAGGTAAATCTTACCGAGGCGAGTCAAACTCCGTTTTATTCAACTGTCCGACGTCCTTTCTCTTTAAATGTTCGTGCATCACCGAGGTGCTGCCGTGATAGCAAGGACTGTCTGCTTTGCATGATACAGGTAATCTTTTTATTCACCGTATCCAGGCTAAAATGCTCTCAAACTTTAGATGTTTTGGTATATGTGCAGCTGCTGCGTTGGACACTGCCATTTCTGTATGTTATCGCTCAGCAGAGAAGCGAATGTGCTCGGTCGGAAAAAAAACCAAAAACATGTCTGGCGACAATTCGACAATGAAATTCATTGTCGACTATTTCTATTATCGATTTTTGTCGACAACGTCGACGAATCGTTGCAGCCCTACCACTAAAGGTACCAATAAGCAGCCTTTGGGTACAAAAGTGTACCTTTTGAAAATGTACAGCCCCAGTGACAGCTTTTGTACCTTTTTTTTGAGAGTGATAACCTCTTGGTGGACAGGGTTTATGTAAGAGTAAATAGTCCAAATGCATTGAGATATTTTCACTTAGACCATTTTCTGAGTAGTTCAGGGTGTATATCTAATCTGCACAAAAATTTGGTGAACAGAACAGCCTTCTTTAAAAAAAATATGCATATATATATATATATATATATATATATATATTAATGTGGCACATTTATATTCTCACATTTGGAGAACAATGACCTCTCTTAGCTGAGCTCTGTTGAATCAATCACCCAAGGTGGATGTTAATACCAGTTGTAAACAAGGCTAAAAGGAAAAAAAAAAAGTGAATAAATGAGAATGACACTAATTTGCTTCCCCATCCTCTCTGGGGCTGATCTGATAGGGAGTAACTCCTCTCCAGAGCCTTGTTCCACAAACACAGCCCTAATATATCTCTACCTTATCACTACAACCTATAAAGAAGGATATTTCCATTAGCCAGAGGCTTTGGAACATGAGAGCCGTGCAGTTTTCCCCATACGTTTACATATGAAGAGTTCAGATGCAAAAGCCTCTAAGTGCCATTTGAAATTTTCTTCTAAAATGACCATTTTTATCAAGCTTGTATATTTAAGTTCAATAATTTCACTTAAATGACAATTAATAGGTAATCTTCATTGCCATTTAAGTGAAATTACTGAACTTAAATATACAAGCTTGATAAAAATTATCATTTCAGAAGAAAATTTCAAATGGCACTTAGAGGCTTTTGCATCTGAACTCTTCATATGCCTTTGCAGTTTGATTTTGTCTTATATTTGTCATGTATTATATTTTTAATTAGTACAAAAACAGAAAAAAATATATATTATGATATCACTTTAGAAGCATATGTAAATGTAAGAGCAGAACTGTACAGAGAAAGAAGGAAATATCTTAACTATGACCCTGTAAATCTGCAGTGAGCAAAACCACGGGTCGTGTGTACTGAGTGACTGGCTTCGATCTGAAGGCTTATGCTGCTCTGCTCTCTGTATAAATGCATGGAGTCGGGGTGTTGCATATCTCTCAGCCTGACAGCTGATCTGCTGGCCCCTGTGTCAGTTTAATATGTGGGTTCTCTCTGCTGGGACCGCCATGCTTCTGCTCTGCGCTGTGCGCAATCTCTCTTTTTCTCTCTCTCCTTCCTGTACTGAGAGAGAAGAGAGAGGCAGATTGAAAGAGGAAGAGAGAGAAACTAGGCCTCATCCATCATTTCATTAGACAGCAATGTGGTGGCCATGATAAAACTCGCAGCTTCGGTGGTTTGGTTCCAAGGGCTGAGAACCCTTAACAGGTTCAGATGCAGGAAATTACTGCTGCCTTCTCAAGATACAGACTACAAGGAACTCAAGAAAAAAGAGAGATGCAGCATGTGTGCTTGTGAGAAAGCTGTGAGGAGCTGTTCTGTGAATTATGAGCTCTTCCACTTGTGCATTTACATTGCATTCTAGACCAGAGGGTTTCAAATTAGGGTCCAGGGCTAGGGGGTGCGTTAATGAATATGGCAATGTTAAAGTTGTGATGAACTGAGAAAACAAATTTTCCTTAGAGGTCATCATATTATAAGAATATCCTGTAATTTTCAGAACTGAAAACGTCCTTGTTAGTCCAATAAAAGCTTTCATTGACACCAGGCTCAGCAAATGACTCGTTTTTCGAAGTGGCGAACTATGACGTCAAAGAGGATAAAACACCACCCCCGCTGAAGAAGATCAACGCCTACTTTAACACGGCCGGTTTGGCCCCACCCACCGATTCGCGCATTACACGCATAGCTAAATAACATAGATGCCTACCTCGTGATGACAAACCGTATCGAAAGTGAAACTCATTATAATATGCAAAACTGTTACCCACTCACAGCAGTGGGCGTTTACTTCCAAGTCTTCAATGCGAGACGCCCATAAAAACCGAGCGTTTTTGAGCTGGGCTCAAAACTAGGGTAGAAAATAGCCTATTACTTATTAATTTTGATGTTTTTAATGTAAAAAACCAAGCAAACGTCACAAGTTGACCTCGGACAACAATATAAAATTTTTTAAAAAGCCTGTTCATGACCCCTTTAATGTATTTGGTTTTGGCGGACTAGATCTGCTACGCAAGTGTGGATTTGTTGCTGCCATTAGAGGCACAGATGTTCAGCTGTAAACATGTAAGATATTAGCCTGGGTTTCCCCATGATGCCTTGCCGCAGCACGATTTTATTCACGCTGCTAGGTAGACTGGATTCCATGGTCCAGATTTTCGCCTCTTCTAGGGAGCCAATCACAGAATGGGGAGGGATTCTAGGGAACCAATCACAGAATGGGGAGGCACAGATGTTCTGCTGTAAACATGCAAGATATTAGCCTGGGTTTCCCCATGATGCCTTGCTGCAGCACGATTTTATTCACGCTGCTAGGTAGACTGGATTCCATGGTCCAGATTTTCGCCTCTTCTAGGGAACCAATCACAGAATGGGGAGGGGACAGCAAGAAGACGTCTATTCACACACTGAAGCAGTTTGTTTATACCTATGGATCCAACATGGCAGCAGACGCGAAGTTACCTTTCGATGCAGCATTACGGCCATTTCAGACCGCTAGCCTGAGCGGTACTTGAGCAGCGCGTCAGCGCAACTAAATCGTCACTGCAGCTGCAGACGCGCAAACGTGATCACACTGGAAGCGTTTGTACAGTGTCATAGCAGCGGCTCTAAAGCTACATATGTAAGTGAGCTCTAATATGTAAGAACAAGCCAAATATTCTGTCTGGTAATAAAGCAAAACAACCAAGAACAATTAGAAATAGTTCTCAGATGACATATCTGTAATTTATATTAACAAATCTAGCGTTAATTGGATCTCAAACAGTTTCGTTAAAAGTAGTTATTACTCCACCACGTGGGAAACCAACGTGGTTGAACGATACTTTGCGACAGTGTGTTTCGGGAAACATTCGTGACTAGCTAGTTGATTTCTCCAACGATGCATCGTACTATGGTAGTGAAGCAGCAAACTACGTCGTTGTACAGGAAACGCACCAAAGGCTAGTAAGATATGCTGCTGCTGCATAAATAGATAAATCCTGTAGCAGATCTAGGCAGGTGGAACTGGGGGAGGTGGAGGGGTTCAGAGGGGTTCGTTCCAAGACCAGCTTAAAGCAAACACCGAACCAGATTATTTAAATGTTGAGCAATCTCATTGGAGGGCAAAGCTTGTGTCATAATCGTGAGATTGCATGTAAAGTAGATTACATGTAAAGAGCCTATAAAATCTTTATTTTATTTCACATGGTTTAATTACCTCCTATAGTTAGAAGTATAATACTGCCAGTGTCATTATTATTATTGCTGTGGTGTAGACTTCCTCTATTCTCACAGAATTATAACTTTATAGATAAGGTTATAGTTATCGTCCTTGGGGGGTTTAGCACATTTTATTGCCTACCAGGAGAAAATTGTCTAAAAAGGACCACTATACTAGCCTGGTCCCACCAGACTCATGTACACTCACCGGCCACTTTATTAGGTACACCTGTCCAACTGCTCGTTAACACTTAATTTCTAAGCAGCCAATCACATGGCGGCAACTCAGTGCATTTAGGCATGTAGACATGGTCAAGACAATCTCCTGCAGTTCAAACCGAGCATCAGTATGGGGAAGAAAGGTGATTTGAGTGACTTTGAACGTGGCATGATTGTTGGTGCCAGAAGGGCTGGTCTGAGTATTTCAGAAACTGCTAATCTACTGGGATTTTCACGCACAACCATCTCTAGGGTTTACAGAGAATGGTCCGAAAAAGAAAAAACATCCAGTGAGCGGCAGTTCTGTGGGCGGAAATGCCTTGTTGATGCCAGAGGTCAGAGGAGAATGGCCAGACTGGTTCGAGCTGATAGAAGGGCAACAGTGACTCAAATAACCACCCGTTACAACCAAGGTGGGCCGAAGAGCATCTCTGAACGCACAGTACGTCGAACTTTGAGGCAGATGGGCTACAGCAGCAGAAGACCACACCGGGTGCCACTCCTTTCAGCGAAGAACAGGAAACTGAGGCTACAATTTGCACAAGCTCATTGAAATTGGACAATAGAAGATTGGAAAAACGTTGCCTGGTCTGATGAGTCTCGATTTCTGCTGCGACATTCGGATGGTAGGGTCAGAATTTGGCGTCTACAACATGAAAGCATGGATCCATCCTGCCTTGTATCAACGGTTCAAGCTGGTGGTGGTGGTGTCATGGTGCGGGGAATATTTTCTTGGCACTCTTTGGGCCCCTTGGTACCAATTGAGCATCGTTGCAACGCCACAGCCTACCTGAGTATTGATGCTGACCATGTCCATCCCTTTATGACCACAATGTACCCAACTTCTGATGGCTACTTTCAGCAGAATAATGCGCCATGTCATAAAGCTGGAATCATCTCAGACTGGTTTCTTGAACATGACAATGAGTTCGCTGTACTCAAATGGCCTCCACAGTCACCAGATCTCAATCCAATAGAGCATCTTTGGGATGTGGTGGAACGGGAGATTCGCATCATGGATGTGCAGCCGACAAATCTGCGGCAACTGTGTGATGCCATCATGTCAATATGGACCAAACTCCCTGAGGAATGCTTCCAGCACCTTGTTGAATCTATGCCACGAAGAATTGAGGCAGTTCTGAAGGCAAAAGGAGGTCCAACCCGTTACTAGCATGGGGTACCTAATAAAGTGGCCGGTGAGTGTACATTTCATTTGAAAAGAGAAAGTCTGGCCTCTCTCTTTATCTGACTTCCTTGTAGGCGGGTCTGTTGCAGTTTACAACTATTGGATCTGCCCAGAACCACTCTGGATCTGCCATAACCAATCGCTGACAATTGGTCGTGACGTATGACGACTCAAACTAGGGCAGACATTAACGCCATCATTCTCAGCCACTCCGTCTGTTCACTGATTGGACCAATAAAAAATTGATAAGAGAAAACCAAAGAATACACCACAATATCACAGACGTACTACTGAAGGAAAATGAAAATTGAGCGGAAGTATATAGGAGGGCGGAGCCATACCACCGTTATGGCTACCACTACACAGTTTAAAGTATAAAAAAAAATGTCGATAGCACAAGCTGTGCAGGATGAGTTACCCAACTAATTTTAACACTTAGGACGTGTGTCCACCAAAGCGTTTTTTTGCCAGCTGAAAAAACTAGACGCTCTGCTGAAGACGCCGTGCTGTGGGCGCTTGAGAGCGTTTTGGCAGGGCAGCATTTTTTTTCCGTTGGGACGTAACGTTGCTATTATACAGAATATCCTCAGCATAGTTTACTTGTAACTGATTTCGCAGATATTTTGTTTCATACTACAAATGTATATTTCACCCATTTTGTTCGTTTAGCTCCGCTGTTGATGTCGTTGTACAGAAAGAATGTTGTGACAGTTGGTCAGTGTGGTTTAGTCCCGCCCCTCCTCCACTGTGATTGGACGGCTGGGTAAGAAGTGACAGAGATGAGCGCTGCGTTTTATCCAAAGTTGAACATTTTTCAACTCTCGGCGACCAGTAAAAAACGCTGGGAGCTCGGTGCTTCAGCGTGATAAAAAAAAAATGCCCAGTGCCTCGTTACGCTCATGGCGTTTAAAAAACGCGGCGCTCCCATTGAAAACATATGCCAGGCGCGTGGGAAAACGCTTTGGTGGACACGCGGCCTTAGGGTTACTTTTAACCTTTACTTCATTACCATTCTGTCACGTCTCTTTGTAATCACTTATGCTTTTAACAACTTGAGTGAGCATCACTTCCTGTACACCGTGCTCTTCCAGGACATTTGTCGCTGTCCAACCACTGTAGCCCAAGGTAGAACAACTTCCTCAACAAGAACTAATAACTCAGCCTGTCAACAGCACACTCGTGCCCAAAGGGAACTACTGTAGGACAGAGAGAAGCTATATTAGTGATTATGAGTCGTTTTTTTATTTTAAGGCATCAAGGAATCCCAACATGATGATGAAAAAGAGTGGAAGGATAATCATAATAATCAAAGAGCAAATTTCAGCTGAACAAAGAAAATAGAACATGATCACCTTCAGTCATGATGACACATGTGACCTTTGTTCTCAGTTCTGATCCCTGTACTGAACTGTAATGGGCAATGTAGCTCGAGAATAACCAAGTATGCTTGAGCATTCTGTCCTTTTTCTTGTGACATCACATCCTGTTTTTCGTTTGTTTTAGGGATGCAACGGTTAATCGATTATCGATTAATTGTCGACAAGAATTTACTCGATTAAATTAAATTAATTGTCGGCTAATTGAAGCAACACAAACTGGTGGCAAAAAAGAAACCAAACATGAGGCGGTCAAAACGGAGTGGAGTGCATCGATATTGACTACCAGCTATACAGCGTGCCAACCTCGAAAATCCAGCTGTATTCTAACAATAACTTAGCTTATACCTGTCAACACTCCCGTTTTAAACAGGTTTCTCCCATTTTTTCCCATCTCCCACGTTAAATTGATACCATAAGAAATTTACATTCCAAGGAAAATAGGCGCTTATCAGTTAATCGTTAATCCATCAATAAGGTTGATCGACTAATGATTGATGAATTAATCGATAATTTGCATCCCTAGTTTGTTTAGATGTCCTTTTTCTTTGTTGCACTCATATTTCAGTTGAACCGCGCCAGAGTTTGTAAATGGTGGGTCTGGGTCCGCTTGTTTGGTGAAGCACAGAGTTCATTTTAATCTAGTCAAACCTGCCAAGTGTGAACACACCCTAAAATGGACAGACTTTTTGTTGAGCTTCATTTAATTTTTTCTCAGTCAAGAGCATGATGGTAGTAATAACACAATCACGACTGCAGCCAGACAACATCCAGACAGTCTGCTTTGAAACATGGAGACGAGGCAAAGAGAATAACAACAGTTGCACCATGAAACAAGCAGGGAGACAAATACAGAGACCATGAAAGGACACTAAGAACATACCTCTATAATGCAGCACAGAAAACATGAGAGAGTATTTTCAAAAGAACTATGCGGGCAGTAACCAAGAAGATCTGGTTTTGCTGATTCAATAATGAGGAATGTATTGAATGTCAAATTTATCAAGGAACGCAGACGGCATGTTTAAAGGGATACTCCACTTTTTTTGGAAATAGGCTCATTTTACCACTCCCCCAGAGTTAAACAGTTGAGTTTTACCGTTTCTGAATCCATTCAGCCGATTTTCTGATATTTAGAAGAATATCAGTAACCAGACAGTTTCTGGTCTCATTGACTTCCATAGTATATTGTTTTCCTATATGGAAGTCAATGAGACCAGAAACATTCTGGTTACTGATATTCTTCTAAATATCAGAAAATCGGCTGAATACATTTGAAAACGGTAAAACCAACTGTTTAACTCTGGGGGAGTGGTAAAATGAGCCTATTTCCAAAAAAAGTGGAGTATCCCTTTAACATCTCTGATATCAAAACACTGAGTTTTTTAGAACTTGTAAACATTAAAGCTAGATGCTTTAAGACGAAGATATATTTCATTCAAGGTACAAATTGCAATCAGTTCATGCATTTCTTGGGAACCGAACCCATGACCTTGATTTTGCTAGCATGCTCTACTATTTGAGTGACAGAAACACTACCTTTATCCTCATGTAAAATCAGACATACACTTGATGGGGAACGCTTATCAAGCCTACTTGTTTTACAGTTAGGGATGGGTCACAGTGTTTAACTCGTTGGCCAATAAATGATCGTTCCAATTGAGGCTCATTGTCTCATTGTGTTCCTTTTCGAGTGTAGGGTTTTTGCATTTTTAAAATGGCAAGTCATAAAATATTCCAACAATACAAAATATGCATCAAAGAATGGTAGAATGTGTCTTACTCTCACATAAGGTGAACCCAAAACCAGTCAAACTGGGGATTCTTTACAGGGATACAGGGATTCTTTAAAGGGATACTCCACTTTTTTGGAAATAGGCTCATTTTGCAACTCCCCTAGAGTTAAACAGTTGAGTTTTACCGTTTTCAAATCCATTCAGCCGATTTTCTGATATTTAGAAGAATATCAGTAACCAGACCGTTTCTGGTCTCATTGACTTCCATAGTAGGAAAAAAATATATACTATGGAAGTCAATGAGACCAAAAACTGTCTGGTTACTGATATTCTTCTAAATATCAGAAAATCGGCTGAATACAGCCGATCTGAAAACGGTAAAACTCAACTATTTAACTCTGGGGGAGTTGTAAAATGAGCCTATTTCCAAAAAAACTAAAAGAGTATCCCTTTAAGGGTCACCTACAAAAAAATTGATTGCACATCGCTAAAGAAAACTGGACTCAAACCTTTAGCAAGAAGTTGTTCAGTTAGCTAGCTATAAACATGTCTAAGAAAGTTTGGTAACACTTTATTGCACAGTGTCCTTGTTACAAGTGTTACATGTATATTTGCTGTAGTAATAACAGTAAATGATGCATAATTACAAGCAAATAACCATAAATCAAACCCTAATCCTAACTCTACAGTAAGTATTACGCAGTGCTTAATAGTATCATTACACTGTAACAAGGACATCTTACAATAAAGCGTAACGGTGTTGACAGATAAAAAAGTTGACAGATAGCTGACCCGAATGATTAAAACGACTGTAGAAGAAGACTAACAGCGCAAAACACCCCTTGTGGTCATGCTGAGAATACAGCACATTCTTGCACTGTGTTATGACATATGATTTCAATGATGCATGAAATCAAGTTTGCGTAGCTAGAATGTCTGAGACCTAAGACCAAAAACGTTGACATTTTTATGCACTCATGCATGTTTTGTGCTTTAGGACAGCTAGAGCTACTACACTTATCAAACAAAGAATGACGAGAACAAACCAGTTCATATGTAAATCGAATCATTATCAGTTACAGTAGTTGGTTTAACCATTTAACATTCACATCACCTCTTTGGAAAACTGCAGTCCCATAAGTTACAAAACACCATCGAAATTTCAAGCTGTGAACCTAAACACAAGCCACATGAGCCTTAGCCATCTACAGAGAACTGGGCACGCTGAGAAACGCGTGTGTGTCCGACCGTATATGGAAAATATGTGACGAGAGTCTTAAAATAAATGGAATAATCTGCACACCAATGAGTCGAGGCAGGACTTGATGAAAAAGTACTGTATTCATGTCTTGATGGCTGAGTGGGCACAACACTTAACATGAGACCACCCAAACCTGAGAGAGGCAGCCACCCATGCATGACAACAGCCTCTGTCAGCAAATCTGTGTGAAGGAGAGACAGATCTCCTCTTTGAGTGATATAATCCAGTGCTAATTGCATGAAAAACTAATGTGATTGAGCCAGTAAAGCATCTCAGTGTAGAAAATAACTTGACATGAATGACATTTCCTACCAATGTACCAGCAAATCTGCAGGCTTGATTGCCAGCTATTCTGAGCGTGAGACCGTAAATTGCAGAGATCTCAACTTGGTGGACTGGTCTCAGTGGCGCTATAAGTACATCTACATTTAAAGGGATAGAATCAAAATTATTTTCCTCTGAATCCTTGAGTCAAGCTAAAAAAATGAAATTTTCCTCTGAATTCTTCAATTCCCTCAAATTAAATTTGCACGCCACTGAGTTTTTTTGGGTAAAAAACAACTTTTTCGAACTCGCCCTAGGTTGTTTGTCCGATTTGTACAAAATTGAGATTATATTGAGATAATCCTTACAAAAAGATATTTAAAAATGTGCTAAATGTAATGGTTTTGGAGATATAGGCTGAAATGTTTGTTAGTATGGTGCATAAAAACTAACTGCATATCTTTTGAATGCAATGTTAAAACGTTGCAAAACTTGGTACACATGGAAAACAGGGCATTCTGAAGAAACGTGCCAAATTTCAAGAATATCTGATGCCTGTAAGGATAACAGCAATTTCTAAAATATTGAACATCTATATCAATGACAGATAATGGATGCAACGCTAATGTTACCCACAAGTGGGTAAATAACCTTTTATGTCAGACCTGGGCATTGTATGGCCCAGGGCCACATCAGGCCCTCTGGCTATCTTTGACCGGCCCATGTGAGGTAATTGGTAAATTAAATCAGTTTAACGGTATAGACATACACGCGGATAGCTCAAAATGCGTATAGATAACACGCCACTTGACTTGAAAGGGGCGTGTATGTTTAAGCAAAAGTCATGATGCCATGTTAGGCTGCAAAACACAGCTGACAATTTTTACTTTTTCTCCTTGGCTCTGGACGACAGCTGTGATGTCCTCGACACAGCCCAGTAACTTATCTTTGTACGTGGGATAACGAAAGACTTGGAAATGACGGAGGAGCTAGGAGCTATACGCGGCCAATGAAAGGGACTAATTTATCCAGGGACTAAAATGGGACAAACTGACGTGTTACAACCAATGGTTGTCCAAAACTAACAGGGAAAAATGTCTTTTGAAGTGGATGCAAGATAAAGTGACTGGAATAAACCCAGAACAGAAATTGATATTTTTGCATTGCATTATTCATCAGGAGGTGGTGTGCAAGTCAGTGCTAAAATTCAACCATGTTTTTGGTGTAACTAAAATAGTTAACTTCATCAAGACAAGAGCACTGAATCATAGACAGGTTGTTGCACATTTGGAGGAGAATGAAAGTGAACACACAACTGTCAGATGGCTCAGTCTGGGCAAGGTGCTTAAAAGAGTATGGGATTTGAGAGCACACATTCAGGAGTTTTGTGAGATGAAATGCAGGGACACCCCAGAGCTCTCAGATGCAGACTGGATGGCAGATCTGGCTTTTGCTGTTGATGTGACTGCATTAATGGATGAAACACTAAGCTGAAAGGTAAGGGCCTCTTTGTACATTAAATGCACAGCTTGGCGGCTTTAAAGAGAAGTTGAAGTTCCTTTTTAAGCCAATTGGAGGGCAACGTTTTTACCCACATGCCAACACTGATAGAAGTCACACCATCAGCTGATCAGGTACTCATCCATTTTAGGGGCCCTGCATGGTGAGTTTTCAAGACGCATATCGCAAGTTGTCTCTTTTAATACAGAGAATGATACTTTCATAAAGAGTTCATAATATCTCTAGCCTGGCTAACACCAGACCACATATCATTGAGAATGAGGCGTGGACTGGAAACCACACGTTCAGTTTCTCGTATTTGAGGCGTTGTTTACGAATGCCCAGAGCCGTATTACTGGGTGCTACGAATGTCTATCAAATGCGCCTGTACGAAGCTCATAGCTAATCGAGTCAATGATACTAGCATTCGGAGAATACGTAAATGGAACAGGCTAGCAAGCTCACAGCATTGAGTAGGGCTGGGTAAAAATATCGATTCACCAATGCATTGCAATTCTTTGCTTCTCAATTCAATATCGATTCATCAAATCCTATGAATCGATTCAGTCATCCAGACCAGTGGCGGCGCTGTGGGCTACACTCTAGTGAGAGCGTTCAGTGAGCGTTGTCCAAAGTCGTGCTTAGGCAAAACAGCGCGATGACAGTGCAGCTGCACTCCGTTCAAGCCTAATTCAAGCCTGTACCACTAACATTAAAAGCCGACGTTTGGGCTCATTTTGGATTCCACTGTAAGCTTTTTGGAAGCTTGTTTCCGCCACAGAATGGAAAATAAAAAAGGTAATTGCGACTTTTTATCTCACAATTCTGACTTTTTTCCTCACAATTGGGAGTTTACATCTCGCAATTCCGACTTTATTTCTCAGAAATGCGAGTTATAAAGTCAGAATTACATGATATATAGTCAGAATTGCGGGATATAGTCAGAATTGCGGAATATAAATTCAGAATTGCGTGAAATAAAGTCGCAATTGCGTGTTATAAAGTCAGATATGCATGATATAAAGTCAGAAATGTGAGATATAAACTATTCTGAGAGGGAAACAGGTTAGTCTTTTTTCCCCTGATAACTCGCAATTGCTGTTAAGAGTGATCAGCTATTAAGTGTTATTGTTTACAAAATTATAATTATAATATTAGACATTTTTTGAGTATGCACATTTTGTGCTTCTGTTTACATTTCTTTTATAACTTGAATTTATAGGAAGAAAGAAATATACTTTCTACTACTTAGTTACATGCACTTTAGAGGTGTTGTTAAAGCACTACAGTGCTCGTCACAGTTGTGCTTGTGTTTGTATTCAACACATACAATGTTGTACAGTTTATTCTGATGAATAAACCATGACAGGAAACAAACATGCTGGGGTCAATTTGTTCTTTAACATTGGTAATACTGCACATATTATTTAAAAATATACTCAGGCACTTAATTACTTGTGTATTTACTTATTACTGAATCGATATCGAAGCTAATAAATCAATATTGAATCGAAAATTCGAAATCGAATCGAAGCCTCAAGAATTGAAATCGAATCGAATTGTAAAATGCCTAACAATACCCAGCCCTAGCATTGAGTCTTTACATCAGTGAAAGGTCCGCTTTCGCCGCTGCAAAAATGGTAGTGCTACTGGTTTGGTTGCTGTACCGCACTGTTTAAACACACTTGACTGTCCTTATTTTGTCTCGTCAGTCCTCATAGAAACAAATAAATGAAAGTAATGGATAATGTATAGCGAGACGGTTGCAATCCCGGACGAGCCCCCATTAAATGTTATGCACCTTCAAACAAGTTTGTTTTAAAGGGGCAACATTGAGGTTGTGATCAGGAGATGGTGTATTTTACAATGGCAGGAGACGACACAACCAGAATATTGTGAGAAATACAACCCCACGAACTCTAACGCGAAGCAGAGGGGTCTTGAATCAGCCTGAAGGGGTTGTAATCGCTGTAACAACCGCCTCGCTATACATTATCCCACTTATAAAACATGGCTACCTACCTAATAAATCAATAATTTGACACGAAATGTTGATTTAAAAACGATTATATTACCGGAGTGAACAACTGCGTCCATAGCAACACAATCTAGCTGTTAAAACACGTGAAATGGTAAAATATATGATCAACCAACAAAAATCAAACGTTATATGAAGTAAAAATTAAAAAAGTGAATCACCAGTAACAGGGAACAGCTTTTTTGAAACGTGCAAAGTGTGACATTGACAAAAGGTTTTCAAAACACCCTCCTGCCACTGGTCAGACAAACAGCCCTTCCCCAAACTCCAAACTTTAGATTCAGAAGTCAAACACTCAAAAGTCAATGCTGAAAGCCAAACAGAGCCACAGTTAACACTCTTGGAGAGTCAGTCTACCAATGGTTTATTTACAGTTGTCTCAGCACTTTAAACTGGGAGAGGAGAAAGTATTTTAACAACACTGAAAACATTATTATGCAAATCAACTTTAAAGACGAGCATTTTATAGCTTTAAACTCTTCATCTCCAAAACAACGAAGATGGCAAGGCTAACAATGCTCATAAATAAATGATTCAGCAGCAGTTGTGTACACTCAGTTATGTACGTACTGAAGCATTTAGAAGAAGCCACGCACACATCACTGCCAAACAATACTCCCAAATCCATTCCTTTCTTTCCCTCTGTAATATCTTGCATATGGGCAGAACAATCTTTATTCTCCGCACTTCAAATTCCACTAGAAAAATCAAAGAAATGCAATTTATTAATATCTCCTTTCAAATGCTAATGTTTCATCCATACATAAATCATAAGACACAAGGTTGCTTGTGCTCCAGAGAAAACAGAGAGAAAGAGAGAGAGAGAGAGAGAGAGAGAGAGAGAGAGAGAGAGAGAGAGAGAGAGAGAGAGAGAGAGAGAGAGATTTACGGTATTAAGGGAACAAGAGGAAGGCTTCTGTGTTCTTCTGAATGATCTGAATGAAATGGAAAAGGTCTCGACAAAGCAACAGAAGCTGAACCACATTTCTATGGAGTATATATATGTCTGTCTGGGAAAACTGAAATAAAATTGTTAAATTTATTCATGTGTTCATTTAAATTTAACACTTTTAAAATGTATTTTTAGGGCTAGGGTGGGATGTATTAGATTCAAAGGATACTTCACCGCTGGCAAAATGGGGTTTCAAAAAAGAAAAAAAGAAAAAAGCTTGGCTGCCTATATAGTAGAAAGACAAAAAAAAAAATTAATCTGTACCTGACGAGTAAACGGAGACAAAAGGAAGCCAAATACTCCAAATGTAGGTAAACTTCAATTGCCATAATGCAATGGGCATGTTGCCGTCCAAGGCCACTCCCACTTGTCTACTAAGGTTACACTTCATCAGTCAAATACCGCCTTGTTTTAGTAAGAAATACTTCTTGTCTTAGAACATGACTTCCAGAAAAAATCCGATGTTTTGCATATCCAGATTTTATCAAAATGGGTTTTTGAAAGAGTTTCACCGCACTCACGGCAAACAAGGTGCCAGACAGATACAACTTGAACAATAAATAAATAGATTGTCTGCACACTTGAATCCTTCAAGCAAAATTTAATGCCAAGCTTTCGGTAATACAACCGAAAATTTTTCGGTAATAAATACGGTAATACATGCCCTGAGGATGGTTGTATTACCGAAAGCTTGGCATTAAATTTTGCTTGAAGGATTCAAGTGTGCAGACAATCTATTTATTTATTATTTATCAAAATGGGTTTTGAAAATCTGCACAGCAAAAACATGAAAAAATCAAAAATTCCACATCTGATTCCAACCACTTATGGTAGACAGTCTGAATTCACAGTCTGGATTAGATTTCAAACTGTCATATGTGAACATTAGTGATGAAAATGCTGATAAAGTGCTCAAATGATATGTCCAAGCAAAGGACTATACCATTCTGAGACAGGGCACTTTTTTTTTTTTTTTTGAGAAAAATCTTTTTTGCCTGCAGTCTGAGCATGGCTTTAATGTCCTAAGAAATTTGATCCTCTCTCAAAATTATTAAAAATTAATGATTGCCTAGAATACAACAGGTCTAAAGACCCCTCATATAATTAAATATTGAGCAAAACAACATTTTACTGGAGTAAAAAAGAACTGTAAAAGAAGTACATCAGGACACAACCTCACTGAACGGGTGTGCTCTTTTTGTCATCCCTTTTAGCAGTTCATAATATCTGACACATTTCATAACAACTTGTGTGAGTCTGTTCAATTAACAAAATGCACACAGAGCTGCCATTTTAGTTCAGACTCATTTCACACATAAATCTCCATTATGCCAGAAGCTGTCAATATGACCCCACTTTCCACATCCATAACAATAAATCCACATTTCCAACTAATGCAAAACAAACTATTCTACTACAGGTTTTTATGAAAGAGTGGCCGTTTTTGTTGCCAGGTAGTGTTTAAAGAGAAAATTACAATAAGAAAATGAAAGAGAATTCTATCTGATTCATTAAAGGTGCTATATGTATTTTTAGTGGCCTCTATCTGTGATGTTTCAGATTGCAACCAATTTTTACAAGAGCGCTCGTGGTCTTATATGTGCTCGAACGAAAGAGCGAGCACGTACCAGTAACACTGAGACTTTCAACACACTGGAGAAAGCATCACACAACATGCTGGAAACTCATGTAAACTCTCACTGCAACAATAATAGGCTACTTTTATCAGCTTGACATTGAGCTAATGCTCCACGCTCGTACCATGATAACGTTACATTTGTGGTGTTATCTAGCATAAGGCATTTCACTAACTATTCTTGTATCGAATCAGCAATGTCAACATAGGTGAATGTATAATATGATAACGAAACCAATAATTTCAGTGTAGCAGTAAGATCGTAGGAAGTAATATTACTGTACGGAACGTGTCTGGAAACGTGTATTATAAACAATATGATAGTAGCTGGATGAGTGACATTAGACAGTAGATCTAGTGCATAAAATAAAAATTACATCTTATGCTACATTCACACCGGATGCGAATAGCGTGTTAAATTCGTGTCTACCGCGTCTAGTTTGACGCTTGACCACTTTGTGTTAATTCGCGCATAAAGGGCGAAACTGACGCGCGTAAAATCAAAGGTTTGAAGCGAAATTTACGCGTCTCGCGCGTCAAAATCGAAACCCATTGGCGGCCATCTTTTTTTTTATGTTGATCGAGCATTCATCGAGAAATTCACCACACTGTATTTAATCTGGAGAGCTAGAACAGCGGCGTGGGGATCATCGTCGCTGTATTTGTGTCCACCGGACCCTTCGGAGGTGAACCGTTTGGCAATCTCCGATTTTATTATTTTTAATTCGATTTACGATTTTTTTCATAAAAAACGCTACAGAAACTCTGGGGAGCCAAAAATGTGACATCACACAAAAACTCGATTTACTTATTTTTTTAAATCGCCTGCAACAAAAAATTCAAATCAATTCATTTAATCGATTTTTCGCCCAGGCCTACCCTCGCCCTTATCCACCTAATCTGTAATTTATTTTTGTTTTGATGATAAATAGATCCAGCCTTTAACCAGTTATTAACCTGTCCTGTGATTTTTGTCTCTCTCACGTCCAGACACGAACTTAAGCACATGTATGTTGGTTGTCTTTACATCTTAATACTATTTCATATAATCTAGATATGGAATGAATAACATTCAATACAAAATGAACATTTTTCTCGAATATAGAAATAAAGTTTTAAGTGATAAAATATTTGCTTTGTTGTGCATCCCACCAGCATTTAGTCATATTACAAAATAATTTATTGAAGCATCCAGGTACTTCACCACGTGAGCCAGCAGCTAGGCTCCTGATTGATTAACGCGGTGCGAATTGACGCCAAAGTTCAGATTTTTCAACTTGGGCGGCAGACGCAAATTTGTGTTCAACACGTGAATTAACAAATGGCACTAACTAAATCATTCGCGCTTAATGCACCAGACGCTCAATTCGCGTGAACTTGTTGCGTGAATGAGGCATATTTGTGTCTTCCGAGCCGCACTCTAGGCCTCACTCGCTCCACAGGAATTTATGCGCGAAGAGTTTTTGCATTGACTTAACATTGAAATCATTGGCGCCTGATGCGCTATTCGCGTCGTGTGAACGCACCATTAAAGCACCTGCTGTACTTTTTGTTATCCTAGAAAAGTCTTTTGTATTCATTTCATGTCATGTATGTTGTAACCTGACTCCGCCAGATGAATTTGCTCCGCATATCCATGGCCTATATATGGCATATGGCCTACGTTGGTGATAGACGGGCCAAATCAACCAATCAGATCAACGAAGCATATGACGTACCGTAACTCTTGACGAAACCAGTCGCTCGGGAGAAGAGCAAAAACATCTTTTCCTCTGAGAAAAGCCTACAGAGCAGTGTTTTGCTCTTCTTTCAGTGAAGAAATACTCTGTAATTCCGATAAAACTTGCTCGTTAGCCACGCTGATGCTAGTTTCATCCGCTGACTGAACTGTCGCGCTTCTTGTTGCGTCACGCCTCAACCCGCCTCAAAGCCAACGCTGATTGGACGTTCGTTTGGTGAACTGCTCCCAAATTTTCTTTAACGGAAAGTATCCAGACTGATCTGCGAGTGAAACCTTGAAAGCTCGCGAGATCAGGATGGTCTCACGAGGCAATGTATGTTGCAGATTACCTTGCTATTTCATTACAGTTTATCATTATTTATTTCAGCATATCTGAAAACTTCTAATTATCACAATAAAAATAGATGAGGTTTCTCCATAATTCAAACGCTATGCCGATGATGCGTGTTTTCATCCGATCCTAAGTCGATCCGATTCACATTTGGCCTGACGAGCTTCAGCAGATACATTTTTGTTTTTTTGTTTTTTGTTTTTTTGTTTTTTTTAATTTATGTGGAGTTTGTGTTGGAGTGTGTGCTGTGCTGGAGGCAGGAGTGTTTTGGTGTTATCAGACTCATGTCGTCAGTTGCAGTGCCGTCGCATTGACTGTATATAAAGAGGAGAGAGGCTCGGGAGTAGGGTTGGGTATCGAGAATCGATTGGAACCGGGACTAACTTTTCGTTTTTCCCGGAATCGTTCAAAAGTTAAAATTTCGATTCCTAGTTTCGATATTCACAGTTCGCCGACCAGAAGAAGAAACCGCTGAACAACACCAATGAAGAAGCGTCTAGCGGAAGTGTTGGCATAACCGCGCGAGTCGAACATGAGTAGCTTACGTCGGCGGTCCAAAGTGTGGCTTCACTTTTCTAAAAATAACAAAATCTCGGCAATATGCAAAATTTGTGACAAAAGGAGTATTTCCTTTTATAAAGGAGTGTTTCCTTCAGAAAGACCGTTGGTTAACAAGGTTAGCTAAACTTTTTTGACCCTGCCTCTTAAAAGAATCGGAATCAAGAATCGTTGGGAACCGGAATCGAAACAAGGAATCGGAATCGGAATCGTTCAAATTCAAATGATACCCAACCCTACTCGGGAGCACGCATGCACGTCACATCCGACGGATTTCGCAGATAATCCGACGCGGAGACTTCACATAGAAATAGGAATACTAGCCTTCAGAGGTAATAGCAAAACCCGACAAGTGGATCATTTTAATGTGTGATTACAAACCCCTTCACACACAGGCAATTAAAAAGGTTTCATCTTAGAAGAAAAGCTACATTTAGCACCTTTAAGAATTCAACGCTGCTTAATGCTGAAATGCCAGAGGTGAAAGGTCAAATATGGGTCAAATTCAAAGTCCCCCTGTAGTCAATCGTTTTCTCCCTTAAAACTTATATTTGATCACCAAAATGACACATTTAAATGTTTTTTTCCTTTAAAAACATTTTCTTCGTGCCTTAAAATAGTACATACCTCGTTTAGAACATGTAGATCTATGAATATGCAAATGATCCCCGCCTCCACTCACTCACAAAAGCTCAAAGGCACTCATTGACGATCACACATTGACGTGATTGGTTACAAGGTAGTTTGTGACATCAGAAAAACCAGCAATTTCAAACCATGTTTTTGAGACTGTCTTTGGTTCACTGCAGTTTTAAGGGAGAAAATACTTTGAATTTGCACATGGTTTGTCTTAAAAGACAACACTAAAAGCGTGATTTTCACCACAGGGGGACTTTAACACTTTTTTTCTAAAGAGTGTTTTTTTAAAAAAAAAAAATGTTGTGAAATGTTTGTTTCAGCATTCTGACAGTGTGACAACGCCTTTTTCCAATTTCAAAAACCAATGTATTTATAGTGTACTTTAACTGAAAATGGGTCAAAATGAACCAAAGGCAATAGAAAAGTTAACAGTGTGAAACAAAAGATGCAACTTTTAAGCATTTTATACAATCCATACTGAGTAATATGCAATGTTTGCTATTATAATGGTCACAATAGGTTCACAGCAGCATGGGTGAATTGAAAAGACACATTCCCCAAGGACAAATCAGCCGAGTTTATTGAGGACAGTCCGATGAAGTCTGATAAACACACTCATGTCTGACTAAGCTTTCAGGCTATCATGAGCCTCTATTGGCACAATCCCATTTCTTAAGATTTAAGTGATGGATTTTCTTTTTAAGTGACCCCGTTTTAGACACTGGTTAATTTGTAAAGGTTACAAGGTTGTAAACTGCAAAAGGAAATTTCAACAGGCTGTGTTAAACTATGTTTTTAATCTTGCCGGTATGACTGATCAGCATTACTGGGATGGTCCCATTTCTACTCTTGGTTTATGGGCTTTGAATTATTGAAAATGAGTGCTGCACTTTGCTGCTAAGAATAGATCTGTATATGTCAAATGACTGAAAACTGCATGGTCCTGCACTGAGATAAGCAACGTTTGCCCTTTTATTTCCCATCATGAAGAGGGAATGTGCCAGAAGTCATCAATGCCATGTGATTATGTATTTTAGTATAGCACCTTTCACAATCAATGTTATTTCAAAGAAACTTAATAAAGGAATATAATGGTGATTATTCAATTAAGGCACTTTTGACTATACTAGCACTTCTGAAACATTTCTCCACACTTGTGTCTCTTTAAAACATTCATTAAAAGTCCAACAATATCTGATCATAGACTTGAACAACCAACCATCAACCTAGCTTGGAGTAATGTGGGATTGTGTGGATTCTTGATACTGTGACAATTTTATCACTTTTTGGAGAAAAACTTGGACTTTTGGAATAAAATTAAAATTATGAAGTTAATAAAACTATAGTTGTGACTCATGATTTAAAAAATTTACACTTTATTTAAAGTGGCATTGTTCTAAATAAGTACTGAGTAATATTAATTAACTACACAGACTTAGTTGGGGTTTTGTTTAGGGTTGGTTAGTTGTAATTATGCCTAATTTACTGTTATTGTAGCCTAATTCAGTAATGTGTAGGTCACCTAAAATTAAAGTGTTACAAAAAAGCTCAAAATGAATATCAAGGTTGAAAAAAGTGGACAGGTGAAGTTTAACACTTTATGAATTAGAAAAAAAGATGTAGCCTATAACATTTCAACACTATACAAAATAGGGAAGACATTAAAGTAATAAAAAAAACATTATTTATGCTTTATTTTATGGCGTCATTGACACCTTTTTGCAGTGTAATTATATAATTAAGTACCAAGTAATATTAATTAACTACGTGCTATGGTTAGGATTAGGTTTTTTGTAAGGTTAGTGGCATTTAATTATGCATACCGGTAATTTATTACTACAGTAACATGTAATGTGTAAAAAAGACAATGTAAAATAAAGAGTTACCTAAACTTTTTATATGTTTTAACCAACTCTTTAAAGCTAAAAATGTGTGATTGCTGTTTCTTGTGCACGAGCAATACAAACTGACGTTGAAGTAATTCGACATATCAGGCTGCGTTTGATTCAAAAGTTGCAGCATCCTCAACATATAGCATACCGTTTTAGGTTAGTATTTTATTTTTCTCATATATTAACCATATAAATCAATATCCAGCCTACCTGCCAAGAACTTGAAGGAATCTCTTGAAATTTCCCCAGCCCGCCGAAGGTGTAGCATCTGTACATATGATCCTGAGACTCGGAGCAGTGCCACAGGAGCCCGAAACTCACGGAGTCCTTGTTTTTCAGGAGGTCCTTCACTATCCATGCGGGAGAGATGAAACTGAAACTGCAAATCGCGACCAGGGAGGAGGACAGGAGCACCCAAAAACACCCGACACAGCTGAACATCCTCACGGCACCGTGGGGTAACGAGACCGGAGACAGATCGATTCCCAGCCCTTTCCAATTCCGATCAAACAGCGCGTGCATCTGGAGCGCGCTCACCCACTGTGTGACATCAAATGAGCACCAATAATCACAAACAAACACATGAGTTGCCGATACGTTGAGAGTGCCACTGAGAGACAGATCAGATGCACCAGTGAACTAGTGAGCGTGCACAACTTTTCAGCTTAATGTAATTCCAGCACGATCCAGTTTAATACAGACGATATTCCAGTTAATTCATATGACTGAGAGGAGGCAGGTGGAGGACAAAAGACAACAGTCACACCCAGAGCTCAAGCACTCCGAGCAGCCACAGCAGGTGCTCGACCACTATGTAGTAAGATCTGAATCCTATCCGCTTGTATTAATCACAGCCCACATATAACCACCACCATAATCATCATCACCATCTTCCTCTCGACACTGAGTCGCAGCTCGCGCGCTGCAGGAGTGAGAGCACAAACTTACTGCGCTGTCACAGTCACATGGATGTGGGCGTCACCGCCACTGACAAGGTGTTCAGACGAGTTTTTGATTAAAAAATAAATAAATAAACAAACGAGTTTTTGATTCATGAAAAACTGAATCAAATGAAATTTTCCCCCCAAACCTGAAATTAACAATGCCATCATAATAGTCTTAGTGCTCTGTGTTTCGTTAGTCTGCCTAATTTCAACATACACGCACCATTAAAGGCACATTATTAAATTAAATATAACAACGTATAATTCAGAAATCTAAACAATAATAAAAACAGCTATGATTCATATATGAGCTGTCATATTAGGATTGAACTGAAGTAGCCTAGAACATTTCCAAAAAAGTGTGAGAGCGTCTTACACTGCCCTCTGGTGGTGATTTACCATGCCATAAGCATCAGACAGAGCACAAATATCATGGATATTTCTATAATATACATTTTTTCTAGCAATGCAAAGCACAGTTTAGCTGCGTTCCATTCGACAGGGTCCCTACACAGTGTTCACTGCTCCCTACTCCCTGAACACGGTACATCAGTTGAAGTGGACTTCGCTCATTTGGAATGCCCTGCAAACGTCATCAGTTAAGTTAAGTTAACGTACGGGGTTCCGCAGATTATGATAATAAAACAAATAGATATAGGCTTACATTAATATTTCAATTGAATTTAATATCACATTTAAAATATATATATAATATACAATAATAAATAAAAATATGATAAGGTAAATTCTGAGGTAAATGGTTGTGGTAATCGTTTATAAAGTCCCAAGGACATACAAAAAATAGCATATGTAAATGTAATATTCACCCCAATAACCGTTAAAAATACTTAGTTAGTATAATAATGACAAAATGTATGCATACTTACACACAAACAAACTCCTCCATCGTTATTTACGACCGCTCTGACTGGTGATGACGTGACGCGCAATGACAGTTGGGTGATTCCGCTCTTGACTTCCTGTGAAGTGATGTATCGATGTTCACTTATTCCCTACGCCGTTTGCAGTGCCCTTCCGACTGAACATGTTCGTTCCCTTCGGATTGGAATCTCACTTAAGATGGCGAAATACCCTGTGAAGTCCACTTCGCAGTTCACTAACGGTCGAATGGAACGCAACTTATATTTCAATGGCTAGAAAAAAATGATACACTCACCGGCTGCTGACTACTTGTTAACGTAAATATCCAAATCAGCCAATCGCATGGCAGCAACATTGTAAATACGATTTGCTGAAGCAATCAGAATGGGGTGATTTAAAGGGATAACTAAGTTCACTCAAAAATAAAAATTCTGTCATTAATTGATCGTCCTCGTTTTCCAAACACTTTCGCTCATTTTCGGAACACAAATGAAGATATTTTGAGCGATTTCTGTCCCATTTCTGTGCCTCCATTGACAGCTACGCACTTTGGTGTTTCAAAAAGTTTATGCACCAGAGAAACGTAGGCGCCGCCATCTTTAAAAAATTGTCTTTGAACTTCCGGTTCTGTATATTTCTATGGCATCGCTGTTAGCTGTTGAAGTGGATTTACTTTTCGTAGAGTTAACAAAAGTTATCGTGAGCATTGTAATGTTTATCATGAGCATTCTAAAGCAGATGTCTTAACAAATGTCGAATGGGAATTTTTTTACGAGCAGTTCATTCATACCTATGTAAGATCGCTTTGGAAATTCAGACCGGAAGTAGAGCGCAACGCTGAAAAGGGAAGAGGTCGTAAAACTAAACCATATGAAATGAGCGGTTTGGGCCATATATTCTGAAGAGACACGATCGCTTTATATGATGAAAGAATTGAATTTAGGCTTTTATTCACAAATAAACATTCATCAACTCACACATCGGTTGTGGTAAACGCATGTTCACTTGACGTGCAAGAACAAATGAGGTTCATTCTCGTGTTTGAGCTTCTGCAAGAACCAATGAGGTTTGCTTTCCCATGTCAAGCAGATTCAGTTGAGCTTTTTTATGTTCACTAATCAATGTTTCAATAAAAGCATAAATTAAATCTGTTCATCATATAAAGCAATGGAGTCTCTTCACAAAAAATGGACTAAACCAATCAATTCATATAAATTTTTACTCTTTATGAACTTTTTGAAACATTCAAGTGGACAGCATATAGCTGTCAATGGAGGGACAGTAAGCTGTCAGATTTTATCAAAAAGATCTTCATTTGTGAAGATGAATGAAAGTCTTATGGGTTTGGAACGACTTGGGGGTGAGTAATTAATGACATTATTTTCATTTTTGGGTAAACTAATACTTCAAGTGATTTATAGAATGAATATAGAATGGTTGTTGGTGCCAGACAGGCTGGTCGAGTATTTCAGACACTGCTGATCTCCCAAAATTTTCAAGCACTACCATCTATAGAGTTTACAGGAAATGGTCAGAAAAAGAGAAAATAGCCAGTGAGCAGCAGTTCTGTCGGCGAAAATGCTTTGCTGATGCCAGAGATCAGATGAGAATGGCCAGACTGGTTCAAGCTGATAGAAAGGCAACAGTAACTCAAGATAACCATTCGTCAGCAAAAGAGTGTCTCTAAAAGCAGAACTCCTCAGAACTGGAATCTGAGGCTACAGTTTACAGTACTGTTCGTTTAAACGCCAAAGACTACCTGAGTATATTGTTGCTGACCAATGACCATGTCCATCCCATTAAGACCACAGTGTACCTATCTTCTGATTGATACTTCCAGCAGGATAGCATATCACAAAGCTCAAATCATCTCAAATTGGTTTCTTGAACATGGAAATGAGTTCACTTTACTCAAATGGTCTCCACAGTCACCAGATCTTAACCCAACTGAGCACTTTTGGGATGTGATGGAGAAGAGATTCACATCATGGATGTGCAGGATGATGGATGATGCCAAATCTGCAGCAACTATGTGACGCCATCATGTCAATGTGAACCAAAATCTATCCCACTAAAGGGATAGATTTTAGGGGCACGATTAGGGCAGTTCTGATGGCAAAATGGAGTCCAACCCGGCACTAGCAAGGTGTACCTAATAAAGTGGCCGGTGAGTGTATTTTAAAGGAGTAGTTCACTTTTGAAAAAACTTTCGCTGATAATTTACTCACCCCCATGTCATCCAAGATGTCCATGTCTTTCTTTCTTCGGTCAAAAAAAAATTAAGGTTTTTGATGAAAACATTCCAGGATTTTTCTCAATATAATGCACTTCAGTGGGAACCAAACAGTTCAAGGTCCAAATGACACTTTCAGTACAAACTGCAAACTGTTCAAAGGGCTTTAAACGATTCCAGACGATGAATAAGGGTCTTATCAAGCGAAACGATCGCTCATTTAGTAAATAAAAAACAAAGTTTAAGTTTTATAAGCTCAAATGCTCACCTTACTCTGTACTGTGATGCACGTTCGTGACTCCGCTGTTTGAACTCGTTCATCAAAATGAACGAATTTTTTTTTCTGAGTCAATTCGTTCGTTTTGTTCGTTAAATTAACCAAATGACTCGGAAAAAGATTTGTTCATTTTGAACAGAAGATTCACAAACGTGCGTCACAGAACAGAGCAAGGCGAGCATTTGAGCTCATAGAACTTAAACTTTGTTATTTATTTATTTATTAAATGAGTGATCGTTTCGCTTGATGAGACCCTTTTTCATCGTCTAGAATCGTTTAAAGCCCTTTAAAGCTGGAATGTTTTCATCAAAAATCTTCGAAATCACCAAAAATTTATTTTCGACTGAAGAAAGAATGACATGGATATCTTGGATGACATGGGGGTGAGTAAATTATCAGCAAAAGTTTTTTCAAAAGTACTCCTTTAACACTTTAAGCATTTTCTTTCAAAACCTTTGTGATGGAACTAATGTGAGGTGGAAAGCAAAACAATATTTCAATGCTTTTTTTGGTAATTAACCGTTCTACCTATTGGTCGATGAACTGTCGTGCCAAAACATTAACCAATGAGAACTTTTCTCTGTAAGCCCCGCCTACACAATTTAAATGCATGCTTTTTATTTATCTAAAATTGACTTTAGTGTAACTTAATTTTCTCTTAATTCATTTTTAACTGAGTTATGCTCAATACTTGGGCCAAAATCCAGTTTCACAGTGCATATCGGTATATCCTAGCCTCGCGAGACCATCCTGATCTCGCGAGCTTTCAAGGTTTCACTCGCAGATCAGTCTGGACACTTTCCGTTAAAGAAAATTTGGGAGCAGTTCACCAAACGAACGTCCAATCACCTTTGGCTTTGAGGCGGGTTGAGGAGTGACGCAACGAGAAGCGCGACAGTTCAGTCTAAAGAACATGACGGTTTCAGCGGATGAAACTAGCATCAGCGTGGCTATCGAGCAAGTTTTATCGGAATTACAGAGTATTTCTTCACTGAAAGAAGAGCAAAACACTGCTCTGGAGGCTTTACTCAGAGGAAAAGATGTTTTTGCTCTTCTCCCGACTGGTTTCGGCAAGAGTTACGGTAAGTCATATGCTTCGTTGATCTGATTGGTTGATTTGGCCCGTCTATCACCAACATAGGCCAATCAGCTAACCAGTATTTTCGCCCCTTACCAAAACTACTTCAACGGAAGGTTTCCAGATGGATATGCGGAGCAAATCCATCTGGCGGAGTCAGGTTAGGTATATCCTCCCTACACAGGTAAAGACAAATACAAAAGACAAACACGGTTTCAACATTATATGTATTTAAATCAAACACATTTAAATATATTATAGATTAAGTACACATTTATGTCAGAAAACATATTAGTGGTACATAGTACCAAAAGTCGTTTGTCTGTTTCTCGTCCACATCTCAATGAGGTCCAAAGCAATAACTTCATGTCCAAGTACGCGATTCAAAAACAGTCATCGTTGAGATTTGCTTAGACAGATTTTTGACATATCATACAAAAAAAAAAAAGACAATCACCATAAAAAGAGCTAACATTAATATATGGCGGTAAACCAGGAATCCACATTTATATAGAACGGGGATAAACATTGCAGTTCAGTTTGCGTATCTCTACAGTCTAGAATCAGGTTTTAGATGGAGTTCTGCAGTCCGGGAACATTCTCCTGTTCCCATTCCAGTTTCAAACGTAACATCAGTCACTTCGGCTCCATGAGAGCGGGACAGAACAGTCTCAGACACTGATTGACTTACATCCACTATGGCATACCATAAAACTGTACATAGCCACCTTGGGTATTTCTGCATTTTTGTTTTTCTCTTTATTTGTACTAAAAAAAGGACCTAAGCACTTAGCCACTCTTTAAAAAGGTGAATGAAAAAGAAAGATAAAAGAGAAGTGTGAGATAAGAACTAAGATGAGGAAGGAAATATCTTAACTAGTCGCCGCCACTTCGTAGGCCAGTTCCAGTTCAGATTCCCGTGTGCTTAACGTCGGTCGACGTGGTAAAAGCTAAACGTGACAGCGACTCAGCTGGTTTTTGAAATTCCACAGCTTGTGTCAAGTGTTCATTCAGTCTTGTTCTGTTCGCCCGCTGTGTTGGTTGACTGGTTTATTTCCGTCAGTACTTAAACTCATTTCGCACCTCTTCAAATAATAAACACAAATCCTTCCGAGTGCTAGAAATGATGGGGTGGATCATACAGAAATCTTATTTTGGCTATTAGTGTGCATATCTAAACACTCAGGCTCTCACACACAAACACATGCAGGAAGTCACGGAATGCCTCTTTCGGTCCTCACTGATATGTTAACGCAGTTCAGCTCTGTGTTGGTCTTCAGGTCGTTTGGGCGTCAGGAGGGATGATACGAGCTGCTTCCACACTGAACCAGAGGCTCATAGCTGATGAAAACAGAACAGGTCAGACTCTGCACACCTTCTGAAGATATTCAGACGGAGATTTACAATCATAAGAATGTAGAATCAAACCAATATGGAAGCTTGTTTCCGCCACTGAATAAAAAAAAATAATTAAAAAAAAAAATTGCGACTTTTTATCTCACAATCGCGAGATGTGAAGTCAGAATTGTGAGAAATAAAGTTGCAATTGTGAGAAAGTCACGCTGTGTTTTGAATTGCGACGCAAAAGCGAACTTTTTTCACCTGCCAAGTGAGGAGCATTTGAAGACTAAGTGGCTGCAGTTCATATATACAAGTACTGCTATACCACACAAGTTCTGTGTTGGCGTCATTTTGAAGATGATTGCTTCACAAACCTAAACCTAAACGCTATAAAGTATGGATTCGCGAGCCGGCTCTATCCTAACGAGCTGAGGATCTGAGGTGTGTTAAAGGGGTGGTTCATTCCAGGTTCACTTTTTTGATTTTAAATAGTGTGTAATGTTGCTGTTGGTGCATTAACAGTATCTGCAAAGTTGCAGCGCTGAAAGTTCAATGTAAGCAGAGATATCGTCTTTTAAAAACCAGGAAGTGTAAACGCCTACAAAAACGACTCGATTGGGACTACAACGGGTTATGGTACGTCACTAACACGCACATTTGCATCAACCACTCCCTTCGGAATATGCAGGAAATGGCATGTGCATATTTCTGCAGCACGTCGAGTGAGCTGTGTTTACGCAGCTGTCAGGTCTTCTGTGTTTCAAGCTTCCCACGGATGCTATACTTCATCAACAATGGATACAATTTATGTTTGATTATATTCCTCAAAGTGACGATCGTAATCTAGCTCTCTGTGCTGCGCATTTTTTGGAAGACAGCTTCCAGAATCTCCACGAGTTCAATGCAGCAAGAATAAACAACGAAGCAGATCCAACTTTAAAACCAGAGGCAGCAGTTGTTGGACCACAACCTGTAAGTAGGCTAAGACTTAATCGTTTTAAATGTATTTGCATGTATAATTCCAGACGTAACGTTAGCCTGTGTTTTATTTATGTTTTATTTTTTCAAAAAGCCAGCGCTGGCTGTATAGCCACTAGGCTACTAGTTATGCTAGTATTTTGTGTCTACGACAAACGGGTGACAAACTGAATTTTGTATATGTACTAATGTTTTAAACGTATTTTTCATGTATATATGCTTTATGACGTTATTTTCGATTTGATCAAGAACGTTAACTTGCCAACGCTGTTTGTGCTTAACATTAGTAGCCAGTCAGTTGCTATCGTTGCCAGTCAGATGCTATTGTGTAAAACAAACGTGTATATGGTTAAAAAATATGGCAAATTATCATTCAGAAACGTTTAGTAAGAGCCGTGTGTGGTGTGGTTCTGTTTGACTCGCTTCATCGCGGCTTTCTCGGTCTGATTCTGCCTCAAACTGATACTGCAGTTCGACACCATTATTTACATCTGGACCGGAGCTGGCGTTTCCCTGTTAAGGTAATAGGCGTTAACCTTCCGGACAACGTGAGCGACAGTTTAGCCAATCACAACACACCCGCCCAAACGAACCAATCTGAGCCCACAACGTGTTTCTGAGGGAGTGTTTTCATAGAATCAGGAAGTAAACCGCTCGTTCAGGGGACAGAGGAGAGCGCGGCTGACGATAAAGGTGAAGTTTATGAAAAATAAGACTTTTTAAAAAAGAAAAACCACGAATACATGTTATATTGCACTCCATAAACACAATCATGCAAAGAAAAAGAGGAGTAAACCACCCCTTTAAATAAGGCAGACATACACAATATGCAGAGCAGTGGGTCGCGAGGACTGGAGTTGAGAACCCATTTAAGGTGATAAGAGTTCCGATTTCGATAATCTCTGCACAGAGAATACCAATCACAACTGACTAGGTCATCCGACCAATCACCGCAGATTAGCGTCACGCAAAGGCGGGTTTTGGAAAAGGACTCGCTAAAACGATTCATATGGGAGTCGGTGAGCAAATCAGGTAAAAATAAATGCATATTATAAGACAACAAAAGTGTTTTTTGTCATTGCATGCTTGTAAAACTGTTGTTGGGGACTCCCAGAACAATATTAGGAACATTTTAAATACCATAATAAGGAATAAATGTAATTAATTCATACCACGTCTTACTTAGCTTTTCACAAAATAAATTACGTGGACATTAAAAGAGAACTCCGGCACAAAATGAACCTTTGGTCTAATTACACATTGGTACCTAGTCGACCGTTCTCTGAGATTTGTTTTCATTCTAATTTAATGTAAAGAGTTTAATCTCTAAAAACTGTTTAGCATATACACTAAAATATGGGGGCGTTGAATAAGTAAAAAGAAATCGCTAGTTAATAACACTATCATAGTAACATAATGAGGGTCCCTACATGCAAAACGAGAAATTGAGAACTTTGTAAGTGTACAGACTGTTTAATAAGAAGATATTTTATAAAGAAAGTGCACTTCTTGTAAACAGGCGGCGCCATCTTGGGAAAACAGTCTCAACAAGTCGAACCACGAATGACGTGCCAAGTGAGCTGAACTGTAAGTAGTTCAGCAAACTTCTAAACGGCGTTCGTGGTTCGAATTGTCGAGACTGTTTTCCAAAGATGGCGCCGCCTGTATACACGAAGTGCACTGTCTTTATAAAACTATGCAAATGAGGAGCACACAGATTGAGAAATCACATTTGTTTTCCAATGAATAAAGTAAGTCTGGGTTGGGAACGACGTGAATTAAATGACAGAATTTTCATTTTTGGGTCAACTATCCCATAAGTTCAAAGACAAAATAATATTATGTACTTTTGTTGACTTTACTTCAGGGCTTTCATGGTGTCCCTGCTGCATGACATCATTTACGATCATCTTTGCAATCTTCCACGCCATCTCTTCTTGTGCCTGACACCAAAAACAAAGTCAGTATATCATGAAGCATAACAAGCTTAAATCAATTATCACTGATTAAAAAGATGGCACATGTAATAGGAATACAACAAGCAGGTGCACACCTCATCTGAGTTTCCTTGCACCCATTTCTTCATTGCTTGAGAAAACATTGAACCTGTCGGAAAGGAAATAGTGAGAGTGAGTGAGCGAGCTGGAGAGAGCTGTATCCTGCTTTCCACCACAATCACCCCACATCACCGGCTACTTATAGCCATGGCAACACTCTCCACACAAGAGCACTTCAGCATGTCATAACTAAGAGCCAACTCACAGCACACAACAACATGTGCAAGTGTGTTTAAGTGAGAGAGAGAGGAGAAAAATCAAATGTGTGTGTGTGTGTCCTACCCTTGGACTTCTTCACATCTGGTTCTGGCTCGGCTTCTCTGATGAACTGGCCCAGCTCATTCACCTTTCCAAAGGTCATTCTTCTGAGGTGAAAGCAAAACACAATGAATCTGGATCTGAATATTTTGTGTATAATACCAGGTCTCAAAAATAAGGATCTTTTTCTGCAAGCCCAATCAGACCACGATTTTTTTTTTTTTTTTTTTTTCTATTTTTTTTTTTTTGTACATTTTATTTTTAGCTAATATTTTATGTGCCAAGAAAATGTACATATTTTAATTCAATTCAAGTGCTTATTTTTTCCATCTACGTCACCCTGAAATCATGATTATATGAACTCATTTAATTTTTGTATTAAAAAGAGAAACAAAGCAGCAAATAATACAAACAATAGGAATAAACAATAGAACAGAAGAAACTAATTAAATACACTACGATGCACAGTAGGTTACATGTAAGAAATACTGCAGAAATTAAATGCAAAAATAAAACACAGCATTGTCTTCTCAACAAATTAAATATAAATTGATTCTTATAAAAGGGATACTCCACTTTTTTTGGAAATAGGCTCATTTTACCACTCCCCCAGAGTTAAACAGTTGGGTTTTACCATTTTTGAATCCATTTAGCCGATTTTTTGATAATTAGAAGAATATCAGTAACCAGACAGTTTCTGGTCTCATTGACTTCCATAGTATATTTTTTTTCCTATTATGGAAGTCAACGGGACCAGAAATCTGTTTACTGATATTCTTCTAAATATAAAAAAAAATCGGCTGAATGGATTCGAAAACGGTACAACCCAACGGTTTAACTCTGGGGGAGTGGTGAAATGAGCCTATATCCAAAAAAAGTGGAGTATCCCTTTAAAGATAAAAAGGTTATCCAGTCAAGAGTGATTTTCTGTCTTGTTTGAATAGCATTACTGAAACAGATGGTAGAAGGTATATTGTCTACTGTCACTTTAAGACTGAATGCATGGACTGAATATACATTTTTGGACTTTTCAACTGTTCACGTACGACATAACTGACTGTGTTTATGAGAATACTCCACACGATGGACATTTTTACATAATTGTGTGTAAATTTGACCATTTAAGTGTAAGTAGGGTTGGGTATCGAGAATGGAGTATCGATTGGAACTGGGACTAACTTTTCGTTTTTCCCGGAATCGTTCAAAAGTTAAAATTTCGATTCCTAGTTTTGATATTCACAGTCCGCCGAGCGGAAGAAGAAACCGCTGAACAACACCAACGAAGAAGCGTCGGAAGTGTTGGCATAACGGTGCGAGTCGAACATGAGTAGCTTACGTCGGCGGTCCAAAGTGTGGCTTCACTTTTCTAAAAATAACGAAATCTCGGCAAAATGCAAAATTTGTGACAAAAGAAGTATTTGTGACAGAAGGAGTATTTCCTTCAGAAAGACCGTTGGTTAGCTAAACTTTTTTGACCCTGCCTCTTAAAAGAATCGGAATCGAGAATCGTTGGGAACCGGAATCAAAACAAGGAATCGGAATCAGAATCGTTTAAATTCAAACGATACCCAACCCTAGCAATAAGCCACGAAAGACAACTGGATTCGGCATAGCATGCTGTTCGTGGCTTCTCCAACGATAAACACTTTATATCCTAGCCACATTATATATCCTCATACCGCCCAGCCCTAAAGGAAGTATGGGGGATTCAAACCCAGACTCACCCAGCATAAGGTCTCTGGTAGAGAGACTCAGGGTCCAGACTGGCGATGTCCACCGTTATCGCTTCATCGAAGTTCTTCAGGATCTTGATTGCTGCTTTTTTAGTACCTTGCTGCATCCGGAAGTGAAAACATTTTGGGATATCAGAACAGTTACTCACCCATATTCCTCAAAAATCTTTGTATTATTATTAAAGCTACACTGTGTGATATTTACAGCCATCTAGTAGTGAAAAGGTATATGACCATCCAGTGAATATTAGTTTCTGTTCCTCTAAATTCCGATTTCGTTTTAACTCCTACGGTGGCCAATGTAGTCCAAGATTAACATGGCTTCCAGTTCGACCTCGTCCATGAGTGTTAACTCAAACGCGAAAGGCGAAGCTTGAATTAACGGGTATGTCCCTCTTTGGCTAATGTACTTTCAAGATGGAGGGGCAACATGGCGACTGACATTAGAACCCCTAACCCGTTTGTATTACTCACTTACTATATTATACACTCACGAGAATACTTCATGACTTGAACGAAGTAAATATACATTAATGAGCACATATATTTTTGGAAGAACTAAGTGTTTTTAACTGAAAATAAACTAAAAGAGTTACACAGTGTAGCTTTAAAAAAGAGCCATGTGGCCTTTGGAGCCACCATTAAACCAGTGAATCACCTGGGCTTGTGACCCTTCCGTGACGCCCGAGTTGCGGTCGCTTTCCTGGGTCCAGCCCTGGTTCGGAGTGTTGGCATTTCCTCCAATGAACTCGTCCACCCGTACAGAGTTAATAAGGTCACTCAAATACTTGTAGTAAAGGTTGCTTGACAGGAATCCTGGCATGTAAACCTGAGGTTGAAAAAACCTCAGTATGAATTTCCATCTTTATCATCCCTTCCACACATTTACATGTTGAGGTGACGTAACCCACCTTCTCCATGGTGGTCCAGGCCTGTCTTAGTGGAGTGTTGAAGCAGTCAGGGAGAGGTCCGCCTTCTCGACAGATATTGGATTCGATCTCCATCCTTACAGAGTCACCAAAACCCAATGGATTTGTGGCTTGGAGTGAAAAATACCTAAGGAGAACATATGAACTGTCATGTCTTCTGTCTACCTAACCTAGAGTAATCGTTATGCTGTTGACCATCATATTAGAATGATTTCTGAAGGATCATGTGACACTGAAGACTGGATTAATGATCCTGAAATTTCAGCTTTTCATCACAGGAATAAATTACATTAAAAAAACAGTATTAAATTGTAATAATTACACAATATTACTGTTTTTACTGTATTTTTGATCACATGAATATAGTCCTGGTGAGCAAAAGAGACTTAAAACCTGAATTTTGAGAAGTTGTCCAAATGTATCCCAACTATCGTAACACCAATTTTAAAAAAAAGGTTAAAAAAATCTTTCAAAATCTTCACAACTCTATTCACTGAGATAATTTGATGACTAGTCGGTTAGTTGATCATCCGTTTCCATCTCTAGTACTCGACAAAAATAATGTGCCACAACAAAGATTACACTGAATTTCAGATAGGACATACTTGTCATAAAGGATCATGGCATCATTCTGGGCTTCCTGTCCGTCATACTGGCCTTTCTTGGCAGCCAACTGATCTTGAAAGTTTTCTGCAGCCAGCCAGAACTGCAGCACATTCATTGCGTCCTCCTTCTCCATGTACTGTTGACACACACATCCGCGCACACACTTTGAATTAGGTTTCAATCCCACTTTGTAATCCCTTGGCACTTTAAATGATGTCTTGGATCAGAAATCCATCAAGTTTTACGCACACTTGCACTTTTGGGGAATTCTGCTATTTCGAAACAGGTTTTGGGCAGATTGTCGAGCTCAGCATATTTCCTGTGCTTATGCAGCTCTATGCATACATTTGAAATTTGAACTTGAAAGTGTGTTCTAAAAGGACACCAAACATCTGGACTCATGAAACACTTAAATCCATATATATATATATATATATATATATATATGTATTATAATTATAAATTATATTATAATCATAATTAATTATATATTTGAAGAGTTCAGATGCAAAAACCTCTAAATGCCATTTGAAATTTTCTTCTAAAATGACCATTTTTATCAAGCTTGTATATTTATGTTCAGTAATTTCACTTAAATGACAATTATTAGGTAATATTCATTGCCATTTAAGTGAAATTACTGAACTTAAATATACAAGCTTGATAAAAATGGTCATTTTAGAAGAAAATTTCAAATGGCACTTAGAGGCTTTTGCATCTGAACTCTTCATATATATATATATATATATATATATATATATATATAATTCAACATCTGTATATATTAATGCATACACTACTGGTCAAAAGAAGTCTCTTCTGCTCACCAAGACTGCAATTATTTGATTAAAAAAAAAAAAAAAGTAATATTGTAAAATATTATTACAATTTAAAACAGCGGTTTTCTATGTGAATATATAGTGAAGTGTAATTTATTCCTGTGATCAAAGCTGAATTTACAGCATCGTTACTGTTGCTGATTACACATCTGTTTTCAGTGTCACATGATCCGTCAGAAATCATTCTAATATGCTGATTTTATGCTCAAAAAACATAAATTATTATTTTCAATGTTGAAAACAGTCATGTACCATCCCCCCCAAAAAAAATTCTATGATGAATAGAAAGTTCAAAAGAACAGAATTTTTTTCTAACATTATAAATGTCTTTACTGTAACTTTTGATCAGTTGAACTCATCCTTGATGAATAAAAGTATTTTCTAATTTCTTTCCCCCAAATATAAAAAAATAAATTCTTACTGACCCCAAAACTTTTGAATGGTAGTGATTAATGTTACAAAAGCTTTCCATTTCAGATCAATTCTGTTCTTTTGTACTTTCTATTCATCAAAGAATCCTGAAATAAAACTGTTTTCAACATGGATAATAATCATAAATGTTTCTTGAGCATCATATTACAATAATTTCTGTAGGATCGTGTGACACTGAAGACTGGAGTAATGATGCTATAAATTCAGCTTTGATCACAGGAATAAATTACACTTCACTATATATTCACATAGAAAACCGCTGTTTTAAATTGTAATAATATTTCACAATATTACTGTTTTTTTTGTATTTTTTTATCAAATAATTGCAGCCTTGGTGAGCAGAAGAGACTTCTTTTAAAAACATAAAAAATCTTACTGATCTAAAACTTTTGACCGGTAGTGTATATGAAGGAAAAACAGCAATATTGGGGTTTCTAAATGTAAAAATCCTTTAAACATGCTCAGAAGACGATGCCTGTTGGTCAGTCATGAATAAGCATCCTCACCTCAGAGAAGTAGAAGAGGGCTGACTCGCAGAAAAGGATGTCCGCCAGGAACACAGAGCCACTGGTCAGCACCTCGATCTGGTACTTACAGAAATAATGGCTGCGCAAGAACTCGCTAAAGTGCCTGTGAAACAGATGCCAGACATTTCCATGTAATTACAGAAAGAAAAGCCACCGCATAAACAAATACAAATAATGAGCAAAGAGAGCCACGTCATTCATTAAGATAAGGCCTGTCAATTTAATATAAATTAACATTAACATAACAATTAAAGCAAAATAACAATTCATGCCCCCAGTCCTGTGAATAAATTTCATATGAAGCAATTTAAGTACCACCTCCAAGCAAAGCATATTTTCTGGAGGCAGCACAGCCCCAGCTCTACACCTCACAACCAAACTAAGTTATGTATAATTTTGAGCTTGAACGGACACATGAACAATACATGCAAAATTAAGTTAATATGCCCGTCTCTGCGAGTATCCTAGAAAAAAAACGTCGGTTATGTGTTGTAAACGATCATTATATTGGATCCAGGCATTTGTCTTAAAGTGACAGCAGCCTAATATACCCTCAGCTGTTTGTGTCACCAATGTTAATCAAATGACAAGAGAAAGAAAATCACTTTCATAGTTTTAACAAAGATAAATTGTATTAATTAATACATTATATTAAATTTCTTTCAAATTAGATTATTCAATTTCTGTACCTGAATTTTGTTAGATTTACCAAAAAACATAATGCACTGCTCATTTCATTTGTATCTTTGTTCTATTGTATTTATTTAGGCTTATAATTTGTTAATTATTTTCTATGCAGATGCACTCCCCATACAAATCACCGAAATCATCCTAATTATTAAAAAAAATTGCTATTCAAATCACCTGATGAAATTGTTATCATATCGAAATACATATAACAGAAAAAGTAAATATCGCAGAGTCAGGTTTTTTTCCAATAACGTGCGGCCCTAATCCTATCAGCCCGTGGCTTCTGCACCGAGAGTATTAAGTGTCTTAAAAGGGAATACATCTTTTTCCGCTTCATTGCATTTTATACGGCTGGCTCTAGATTTTCTGAACGCCTCATATGGATTTTATGAAAAGAGCTTCAACATTTAAACATGCTCTATCACACAGACACCCATTAAACCCAAACACTTTCAACATGGCCTTTAAACACAGAGTCTTACTTCTCTCAAGGCTGACCGGCAACCATAAATCCTAATATGTATGTGTGACAGGCAGGTAGGACATCCTATCATTACATTTAGACAGAAAATGCTTTGGTCCTGAGACTTCCAGAGAAGATATAAGTTTTTTTTTTCTTCTATTGTTGATTGCTATCAGGAAGCGAAGATAGTTTCAACTAGTATAGTATGACAAAAAGAGTTTCTGAAAAACACTGCCTCCCCTACCTTTAATGTATTTGGTCTTGGGGGAATAGACCTACAAATGCCGTTGTGTGTGTATATGAACCAAAATATGACCACACCTCAGATTTGGTCCTCTGAAAAATCTCCCGAGCACGACCACTGCCTTCCACCATTCTTCTCGAATAGTAATTTAAAATAACATTGCACACTGCGCACCTGCGTCAGACTGGCCGACAGGATTTACACTGAGACATTAAAATTGCGATAATAAAACACATTTTTTGAGGGGTGGTTGATTGCGATTTCACTTTTTTTATTTTAAATAGTGTGTAATGTTGCTGTTGGTGCACGAACAGTATCTGCAAAGTTGCAGCGCTGAAAGTTCAATGTAAGCAGAGATATCGTCTTTTAAAAACCAGGAAGTTTAATGCCTAGAAAAACGACTCGAATGGCACAACAACAGGGTTTTAGACGTCACTAACCCGCACATTTGCATCAACTCTCCCTCCGGAATATGCAAAAAAGGGCATGGCCATATTTCTGCGGCTCATCAAAAGTGTGTTATGTTCACCCAGCTGTCAGGTCTTCTGTGTTCGGGTTTCCTACGGACGCTGTACTTTGTCAACAATGGATACAATTTATGTTTGATTATGTTCCTGAAAATTACAATCGTAATTTAATAGTAATCTAGCTCTCCGTGCTGCATATTTTACGAGAGACAGCTTCCAGAATCTCCACGAATTCAATGCCGGATTCAACAAGAAACTGTTACTGAAACATGAAGCAGTTCCAACTTTAAACCCAGAGGCAGCAGTTGTTGGGCCACAACCTGTAAGTAGGCTAAGACTTATTATTTTAAATGTATTTGCATGTATAATTTTAGTTTCTTTTATGCCACTAGGCTACTAGTTATGCTATTTTGTGTCTAGGACAAGTGCGTACAAACATTTTGGACCTGAATTTTCTATAAGTACTAATGTTTTAAATGTATTTTTCATGTAGATATATTTTATGACATTATTTTTCGATTTTATCAAGAACGTAAACTAATGCCGACTCTGTTTGTGCATATAGTAGCTATTGTGTGAAACAAATGTGTATAAACGTTTAGCAAGAGCCGTGTATGATGAGGTTCTGCTTGCCTCTCTTCATCGTCGCAAACTGATACTGCAGTTCGACACCATTATGTACCTTTGACAGGAACGCATGCAACTTTTGCCTGTAAAGGTAATGGGCATGAAGTTTCCGGACAACGTGAGCGATAGTTTAGCCAATCACAACACACCGGCCCAAACTAACCAATCTGAGCCCACTGCCTGTTTCTGCTGGAGTGGTTTCAAAGACTCAGGAAGTCAACCGCTCGTTCAAATAACAGAGGTGAAAGCGGCTTACCATAAAGGTGAAATTTAAGAAAAATAAGACTTTTTAAAAAGAAAAACCACAAATACATGTTAAGCCCGGAACACACCAAGCAGACGCCAACGAGCTAGCGCTGATGAAAGCCAACTGTGTTGTCGCCTCCCGTCGAGGTAAAAAGCTGCACTTGAACACACCGAGAGAACTAAAGCCGACTGTCAGCTAGAATGTGCGTTCTGCGCCTGCGTGTAATGAGCCAAATGTCTATTTCTGCAGATATATTAGTCTATATTCGTCATTCTAGTGGTGCACGATATATCGGCCGCCGATATAACATCGGCCGATTTGGTCTATTTTTTACACATCGGTATCGTTCCGATGTCAAAATAGGGCCGATGTGAACAGGCCGATGATCATCCCTGTGTTGTATTTGACGTGCGTGTAGATGTGAGTGTGGGGGCAGGATGTTTTTGCACAAGCATATTAAAAGCGCAAGAGCGTTTAAACATCAAGCGCACGAAGACTGGAACTGTTGAGCTGTTTTCTGCCAGCCTTCCTAATACGTATTTTTGTCCCACCAAAGCCATATTTGACCGGCAAGTGATGTAGATGAGAGATTGCTGCGCTTGTTAAACTGAGGGAACAAGAGAGAGTGAAAGCACCGGTCACGCGCGCCGTCTTCAAAATGTTTTGCGCGCTCTCTCTCTCCCTCCCTCGCGCATGTTTATGAATTGAGTTATCTTTGAAAATACACGAAGGTCGGAAGACCGAAGTTTTTTTCTTCTGAACTACTGGTTGTGAATTGTGCTAAAATAACGTCACTGTCTTATCTTCTCTGAAAAGCTTTCTATACATTTAGATCAGATGACATAACCACACTTTCAATAAACCAAAAAAGTCTACCTGGAGATGAAATGTTTTCTGTGTCGACTGTCGAGACCATAGACTGTAAAAATAGGTCGAGACAAATCTCGTGCGATGTTCTAAACTGCCTGGATAATCACACAACGTGTGCCGTGGTTCGTTGACACGTCCGATTCGCGAAAATGACTCCTTTGAACTGATTCACTTTAATGAATGGTTAAAACAACTGATCTGTCCAACACTGAGCTCAAGAGACATAAATTATTAAAGTGTACGTTTGTTAACATTCGATTAATATTAGTTTCTATGCGGATTTACTCCATGACAAAACTACCCCAGTCATTCTAGATTGATTCATTCTTTCCAAATACAGCTAGGCCTATTCAAGTAATCTGGTGAAATTGTTTTTATATCACAATATATATCACAGAAAAATAAAAAATGACAATGTCATTTTTTACCAATATCGTGCAGCCCTAATCCTCGCTATGTGTTTTCTATACAGGTATATCGACATCGGTAAATATCGGTATCGGCCGTAACGGCAATGTTAATATCGGTTATCGGTATCGGCCACAAATTTTCACATCGGTGCATCACTACGTCATTCAAAAAGGAAAACCGACGCTGCGGCTGCAGATACACACCATAAACAAAGCAGCGCATGCTTACCTTTTTGAATATCAATCCTGCTGAACACTTTCTTTATTCCTCTCCACTCATGTTAATATTGAAATATTCACCAAGGAACACTCAGGTAAGAAGACTTAACATAAGAACAGCCTTCTATCTTTACCATTTTGAGTTCTTTGCTTGCTGTTTTGCGTTTATTCTCATGCACTGACTCTTTCACTAAGCTGAACAGCCAATCAGAGTTCTCTCTTTCCCCGACGGCCTGACGCCGATTCAGCATCTCGAATCGCGCGAAACAAAGCCGACGAGGACTATTTTCAGCAAATGGAACGGAACCGTGCGTATCACACCGAGGAAACTTAGTTGGCCGACTCACAAAATCTGCCAGACGGCCGACCGTCGGCTTGGTGTGTTCCGGGCTTTATATTGCACCCCATAAACACAATCATGCAAAGAAAAAAAAGCAGTAAACCCCCCCTTTAATGATAATTAAATTTTAAACGACAAAACTAACCGTCAGTATATTTTATCATGAAACCAGTTATCGTCCCATCCCTAGTTCTTTCTTTAGATTTATTGCATCTTCAGATATTCATACAATGAAATATTCTGGTGGCCATGAAACTTTTGTGAAAATTATCAAAAATGCAGGCGCTGGCTAGCAACTTTTTTCAAAAATGATGGCAGTAAAAGAGTTACAAAATACTTACTAACTAAAATAGTTACTTAATGCTCATGAAAGGCCAAAGACAGCAGTCTGCATACACAGTCTGCCTCTTGAGTACATAGCATGTAAAGAATAAATGTACACTTCTATAGATACAAAAGCAATAATTGTCAAGGACAGGCAACAAAATGACTTACTGTTGGTCAATGATGGAGAAAACAACAGATTGTGCAATGACAAAGCAGTTTGGGTCCACCTGTCCGTCCTCACCACAGATTTTCGCTGGCAAAAGTAAAAAATAAAATAAAAAAAAAAGTTAGATCTACACTATTCCAACAGCTAACAAACATCCAGAGGATGAATCCATAAAACCACGCGCTCATTTACTCCTAAATATATATATTTTTTCGTTCAAACACAGGAGTACTTCATTCTTAAGCAGTCATTAAACACAGAGGTCATTTGTGATAAGGAATTCTCTTACCCACAATGTCGTTGCGTATCTGTTCGGTGATGGGAATAGGCCTAGCAGCATCTGGAGATATGTACTTGGTGAAAATGTTAACAGCGTCCCTCTCTATACCTACAAACAAAACAAAATGTGCAAATTGGAAACGGATAGAAAGGAAAAGATGTATCAGAATCAATCCACCTTCATTACATTCAACATCCCTCTACACAGAACAGTAATAATTCACATTTCAACCATGGCTATTTATCAAAGCCTCATGTGCGCTTGAGTGTCACTATTAATCAAACAAATGTCTAGTGCAGTTAGAGCAAAGGCCTAGGGAAAAATCGGACGTCTACACCTTGTTAAACATTAATATCAAACTCAAATACACGATGTGCATATTTCATACTGAAAACCGTGTTTGTTAGAGACACCAGAAAGCTAAATCTTTTACAGAATTATATGTTCATGTTTATAGAAGTTTGAATTGCACCTTGAATACACAAGTTTACATATACACATACATATTAAGATTGAGAAGAAAGACTCTGTGTTTGAAGGCCATGTTGAAAGTGTTTAATGGGTGTCTGTGTGATCTCTTCAGAGCATGTTTAAATGTTGAAGCTCTTTTCATAAAATCCATATGAGGCGTTCAGAAAATCCAGATCCAGCCTTATAAAATTCAATGAGGTGGACAAAGACGTGTAAGACACCGAATACTCCCGGTGCAGAGGCCACGGGCTGATAGGATCTGACTCCCCTTCTAAACTGATTTGATGGCTTTCGGCTCAACTGAATTTTTCCATTCGCCGCTTTTACAGCTTGGAGCTTCTTTGTATTAGCCATAAATGAATCCTCAGCTCCTGACTTCTGTTCATTGTAGTCCACTGCCAAGATGCTAAATTGGATCATTTACCAAGCCTGGTCAATAAAACCAATGCCGCATGGAGATTAGAAGTCATCGTCTGATATACAAAAGGGATGTGTTGTAATGGTAAAAAGCTACTAACCATGAAAAACTCATTGTAGTTAAGCACATGCTCTGGAATGCTCTGTTTAATCTCTGTTTAAAATTACTAATGAACACTACAAACCCTGCAGTTTTAAGTTGTTTTTTTTTTTTTAAATTGACTAATGGAGTCATTTAGATCCTCTACTGATCAAACGTCAAATTCGCAGGTCAAAGTTCAAAAACACACAAAAAAAATGTGGTACTGATATATCAGGCAAGCCCTTACGGTTTCTGAAGCATAACAATAACATTTAGGCTAAACATCATGTGTTAACATGAAACTAGTGTGCTAAAATAATATACTTGCTTTTATCTGTTAACTAGTTTCATAATAAAAGAGTAGGTCACATTTGAAAAAACTTTTGCTGATAATTTACTCACCCCCATGTCATCCAAGATGTCCTTGACTTTCTTTCTTCAGTCGAAAAGAAATTAAGGTTTTTGATGAAAACATTCCAGCATTTTTCTCCATATAATGGACTTCAATGGGAACCAAACGGTTCAAGGTCCAAAAGACAGTTTCAGTGCAAACTGCAAAATGTTCAAAGGGCTTTAAACGATTCCAGACGATGAATGATGGTCTTATCAAGCGAAACGATCGCTCATTTAATAAATAAATCTCAAAGTTTAAGTTTTATAAGCTCAAATCTTGCTCTCCATTGTGACGCATGTTTGTGACTCTTCTGTTCAAAATGAACAAATCTTCTTCCGATTCAATTCGTTCGTTGAATGAACCAAACGACTCGAAAAAAGATTCGTTCATTTTGATGAACGTGTTCGAAAACCTTAATTTCTTTTCGACTGAAGAAAGAAAGACATGGACATCTCGGATGACATGGGTGTGAGTAAATCATCAGCAAAAGTTCTCAAAAGTGAAATACTCCTTGTGTCCATGTCAGGATGTGACATAACTACCTGGAAAGGAATCTGATAATAACAAATATCCAGAGGTTCATCTATGTAATAAAGTAGCTCCACCTTTAACGACCATTTAGACAATTTGCATCTCCAATTATAAACATTTAAAAGTGCTTTAACAAAAACACAAGCTTCTAATTACTGCTTTACATTGCAAATTTGCAAAGACGTTTTCTTTTTTAATTGAGGGAAGGGTCAATTATTGTATGTGGAAATCAATAGTAACTTGAACAGGATTTAACTCAGAAATTTCTCTTAAAGCCCATTCACACCAAGACCGATACCTATAACTATATTAGGCGTCCACACCAATGCAAAGTATTGCACTGTTTATTCTAACCACATGCTGTAGTTTGGCATCATCTGGGAAAAATTTGTTCTGAAAGTGATTCCGATGATACGTTATCGTTACACTTGTGGTGTCAACTCTGCTATTATTTTATATTTAGAAAGATTTTTAGAAACATATAATCTTTATCATCATCGTTATTACTTATTAGTGGTGGAACGGATCACAAAATTCACAGTGCGGATAGTTTAGGGTTGTTGAGCCACAGATCTGATCTCAATTTTTTTTAAATGTGTGTGTGTGTGTATATATATATATATATATATATATATATAACATTCCCAGCTTCTCTGCACTAGTCAAGCTATACTTCACCAGGGGGTAACTGTGTGCAATGCTCAATTGGGCTCGAATATATATATAACCAGAAAGTCAATGAAGAAAATGTTTAAATATTCCATGTGACAACAGTGGCTCAAGTATAAGTTTATCAAGCGACGAGAATACTTTGTGCGAAAAAAACAAAAATAACAACTTTATTTGACTATTCCTTTTCTTCCTTCTGGGCCTTAGACGAGAGTTCAAGAGATTTCCACGACGTATGCGCAATAATTGAACAAGTAGTAGAAAAATAACGTAATTCTCCCGCATGCGTCTTTTCCGCACAAAAAGTATTCTCGTCGCTTGATAAACTTATAGCCACTGTTGTCACATAGAATATTTAAACATTTTCTTCAATGACTTTCTGAGCCGTCAAGTTTCAATCCCTTAGGGTGCCTATGTAGCAGTGATCCACCTCTCAAATTTAATCAAAAATATCTTCATTTGTGTTTTCCGAAGATGAACGAAGGTCTTACGGGGTTGGTACAGCAAGGGGGTGAGTAATTAATGACTTAATTTTCATTTTTGCGTGAGCTAACCCTTTAAAAACAAGTGAACAGTCAGTAATAAAATAAGAACAAATCCAGAAATTACAAGCAGAGATTTAAATAAAATTAAGTTACAAAGTCTAACAGTTGTACTCAGGTACAGAAATTACTAATTAAGCCTAATTAAATATAGTTTCATCTTTCTTAAAGCTATACATTGTTGTTTAATTAACATTAATGACAGACAACAGTAGGAATATTAGGTGTGTGCTGTCACTTTAAAACCAAATGCACGGACCGGTTCACTTATGATATAACCGAGAGAAAACTTACCGAGATTGGTATTTAGACATCATTTTGTGTTTATGTGTCCGTTCAAGGGCAAGGAAACGCGAAAGAGGAACCAATTTGGTTTGAGCGTTATCTGAAACTCCCGCCCGCCAATTTTTTGAATGTGTAAATTGTAGGGATGCACCGATATGACAATTTTGGCCGATACCGATAAACGATAATTCTTTAGATCTCCTCTCGGACGTCGGACCACCGTGAGGACACCGAGCAAGAATTCCGTTTCGGAATTCAAGATGGCTGCGCCCTGTGACTTGTACGAATGAATTGTTTTCATTGTTTTTGAACCGCTTTGGTATTTTAAATGACGATTATAATCACTCGTATTACTGCGTCCCCTGTAGGTATGGGAATCGGTTGTTGTGAGTGCAATTACTGACGTTGCTAGCGTTACTAACATGAAAAACATTAATAAAGTGAACATTTTCAAGTTCAAATGACTGCGTTTTAATAAGGTGTAGTCATAATAGGTTTTTTTTAATGTAACTGGCTGGTACTCGGCCAGTGCTACCATTATAACAGCTTTCCGGATGGCGTCCATTTTTTTCTCCGACTCGGACGCGCAAAACAAATAGAACGCTTGAAGTGTGGACGTGAAGTCAAATCCGAGGTCCGAGTCGGTTCGTTGGCTATAATAGAACGCACCATAAGGCTATGTTTACACGGAAACGATTCTGAAGAGAAAGCGCAAAAGTGGCGTTGCGTCATCTTTTTTTATTCTGCGTTTAGACGAGCGTTTTGTGTGGGAAATCCGCGTGCAAACGGAGACGCAAAAGTGTGTAAAATTCAATGTAGTATGCACTTCAGGCGGCTAGGAGTGCATACAACAACACCAAGTCCACGCGCTTGCGTACAACCTTCACTGTCAAGCAGACTTTTGCGTTTTTACCGTTTACACGGGAACGCGGCGGTGGAGCGATTTTAAGATTTCCACTCTGGAGGGTGGTTTCACTTTGCGTTTTTGAGCCTCAAAAACGCCGTCGCCGTGTAAACGAAAGGCACATCCGATAAAATATTTTTACGTTTTCACCCGCGAGCGTTCTTGTGTAAACGGGGCCTAAAGTGCCTCAGCTGAAGGAAATAATACATTATTTATCGGCTTTTAGATATCGGCTAAATGTTCTTGTTGGGCCGATGACGATAACATTAAAAATGATCATATATCGGCCAATACCGATAATGTGACCGATATATCGTGCATCCCTAGTAAATTGGCAAGACAAAACACGCAATTTAGCAGTTAATCCACAAATCACATGCGTGTAGAACCGTGGGGCCAGGTCCGTACGGATTACCGATCGACTGCGATCCGTTCCACCCCTAATAGTTATCCTCCATAGCTGGAGGGATTCAGTGCACGAATAATGTCAAAACAAACATCTAAAACACTTAGAGATTACCATCATTGGTACTCACTTTTCATTAGTTTCTCAGAGAGCTCACGGAGGCCACCAGCAGACTGGCCTTTAACTGGAGTGCCTGTCCTGGAGGAGGGCTGTCTGGTGGGCGTTTCTGATCTTACGGTGGGCTGCAGGTGGGGTGTCCCAGGCCGGGCCGCCCCCTCTGAGCTGACAGAGTTCCTGTGGCCTATCGGAGCCCCGGTATAAGAGTTAGTGTCCTGAGGGCTGGGGGTGTGAGGTCTGGAGGATGTCCGGGACGAGAAGGGGTCTTCTTCGTCTCCCTCGTCCGGAGCTGAGGGCCTGCTGGGGTCTTCTGGGGAGTCGGGAGATCCCAGAGCAGTTGCTGGCTCGGCCAAGGTGCTGTGTTTGACCGAGTTGAGGCTGTGTGCTCTGACTCTCGACCAGCTGGTGGACCGAAAGCTCTCAGCCTCAAGCCAGAAGCGGACTAGGTGATCAGCTGAGCGAGTCTCCATAAACTGTATGAAGTAGGGCATGGCCACATTATCTCGCAGGATCTGGTCTACGGTTTTAGAAAGCCGAGAGCGAGTCTCTTGAAGATTGTAATTGACACTGGAACGACCTGAAAAGCAAAAACACTTTTTAAAACCCCAGTGCAACAAAACCATGCTTCTTAAGTCGTGAGAGATACAGTAACACACTTAAAGGGATAGTTCACTTTGAAATTAATTTTTGATATGTTTAGCTTACCTCAAGGGCATCCAAGATGTAGGTGTCTTTGTTTCCGCAGTATTTTCAATTTTGACATTTTTCGGTCAAACCGTTGTTGTCTGTCAGTCATGTAATAGAGGTTTAGGGGGTCCACGTCAAAGAGCATGCACAGAGAAGTCAAAATTAAACATGATTTAATGACTCGTAAATGTAAGTAAACACTGATGGCCTAAGACACGAAACGAGCGGTTTGTGTGAGAAAACGAACAGTATTTATAGCGTTTTTACCTCTTGTTAACAGCTATGTCAAACTGATCTGAATGTCCAAATGAACCAAACTGAACCGTGTCAAACGTTACGCTGGAAGTGATCTCTCGCGCGTCTACGTCACGCATTGTTTACACGAAGATTTTGGAAGTTTTACCTTTCACTAAACATATGTAGATATATCGAAATCGTCTTCCATTGCGATTTCCCGTATATCTAAATATGTTAACAAGAGGTAAAAATTATATAAATACTGTTCGTTTTCTCACACAAACCGCTCGTTTCGTGTCTTAGGCCATCAATGTGTACTTACATTTACAAGTCATTAAATGATGTTTAATTTGGACTTCTCTGTGTATGCTCTTTGAGGTGGACCCCCTAAACCTGCATTATATGACTGACAGACAAGAACGGTTTGACCGAAAAATGTCAAAATTGAAAATACTGTGAAAACAAAGACACCTACATCTTGGATGCTCTTGAGGTAAGCTAAAACATATCAAAAATTAATTTCAAAGTGAACTATCCCTTTAAAGGGGCTGTATGTAAGAATAGTCATGTATTAATGCTTTTTTTATTGCCAATGTGTGAACAGCTTGTAAGGAAACTTGACTGTAGACTGATTTATATGTGAAGGACTTGGGTTGTAAGTAGGGTGACCACCTGGTTATTGCTCTATTGCAGGACAGTAGATGTCATTTTGCAAGACAATTATTGAACTTCAATAGTTGGAAAGCCCATTTGCCATCACATTGGATGATAGCTTTTTAGATCACCAATAAGCTTTGTTAAAGGGTTAGTTCACCCAAAAATGAAAATTCTGTCAGTATTCACTCACCTTCATGTTGTTCCAACCCCGTAAGACCTTTGAATCCCTGGAAAAGCCTATCGACTAGTATGCAGGTGTGATCCAGCTCTCAGATTTCGTCAAAAATATCTTAATTTGTGTTCTGAAGATGAATGAAGGTCATATGGGGTTGGAACAACATGAGGGTGAGCAAATACGGACAGAATTTTCATTTTTTGGGTGAACTATCCCTTTAATTGTGACCGGCTTTGTGACTGGCATTTGCCCAAGTCCGATACAATGTAGCCTACTCGACAAAACCTTTTCAGTCTGCTGAATATATCAAACTAAGCAACAGGCTAATAAGTAAAAATTACATTTTATACTTAAATAAATTTCATTAAAGGGGTCATCGGATGCAAAATTCACTTTTATATGGTGTTTGCAAATAAATGCGTCTTTGCAGTGTGTGGACACAATCACCACACAATGAAACAAATCCATTCACTCCTTTTTTTATATCTTCAAAAAGCCTAAAAACTCTCAATAAGTGAGCCGTTTGGATTTTACACTAAACAAAAACAAAACCTAATAAAAGGAATAAACAAAACACCAAAAAAAAAAAAACAATCAATCAAAATCAATTAAAAACTTACAAAACAAATAATAATAATAATCCAATAAAGCAATAATTGCCTGTCCAAAAGTCCCCAATAGGATCTATCGACTGTGTGGATAGTAGGACTGTACAATACTGGAAAAAACAAAAAAACACTTAGTATTAGATGTTTGTTCAAAAACCCTAAAGTATGAACAACAGTAATGATGCCTACAGCAAACACCTGACTAGCAGAGCACCTTTAATGGCGCCAACTCAAACCCATGGGATCTCCAGATCACACCCAGTCATCTATTACTTCTCATACAGCAGCGGCAAAGACTTTGTTCCATAAATAAACACATACACAAAACAAATCTTATAATAGAGCAGTGACCTCCTTTGAATGTTTTGAAAGGCCACACCTTCCGGTTTCAACACCAGGGGACACCAGAAGATGGTTGAGAGTTGAACTCAACAAAATAACTCCAGTATCAGAACGCAGAACGCCGGAAAAATACCAACCCTCTTTGTGTGGAGACAACACATTAAACATAGACGTTAAAAGGATTGTCTTTACCAAGTCACCTTGCAACACTGGTTTGTCAACCAAAGACTGTAAAAACGCAACGGTAAAAACCTGATCTAATGTCTACAGTAAAATACTCCTCCATGTACAGTTTTTGGAAGTGAGAAAGAACATCTTATAAATGTTCTTAAGTCATCTTATAAATTACAGTAAAAAAACAAAACAAAGTGTAACACTTAACATTTTATGGGTTTCATCTAAATAACTGTTTCTTGTCAGTTATGTACATTGGGGTTAATTCTTATGTGGTTAAATGAATGTTTATTGCATTATTTTAGTGTTGTGTGTTAATGCCATGATGGGTTTTGTATTTGTGTGTATGACACTGTGCGCACCTTCTAAATATTAGCATTTACCTCAGCTTGTGGAAAAGCTACTTATGAAGTTTGATTTGATCATTTGTTTTTCTCATTACCACCTGTGATCTTAAGGTGGTTTGTCAGTATATTGTAAAGGTAAAAAACAGAATTAAGTAATTTGGTATATTAACATTCCTTCCGTTAATTAAATATATGGTTTGTTACTTTAAACTTAAGCTCAATCTGTAAAATTGTAAGTTTTGGTCCATGGTTTGAGATGACCATGGCTTTTTTCATTGGATTTTATTCCAATGATCCATTTTTGCCTGAATAATCAACAAAGGAAAATCCATCCTTCACAGCTTCCCTTTCATTAGTGATCTTTTAAATTTTGACTACTATCATTTACAAGTTTATATAAAACTGCCATATGTTCAGTTTATTTGAGTGTCATTAAAAACATTTGATTAATTTCATTGATTTTTAAACTAAACTTTAATTAATTTAGAAAATTAATGAAAATAATTAGAAAGTGTTATATTAATACAAATAAACAAAATATAAATTTTAAAGTCATATTTGGTTTCGTTTTTTAGCCAAGTGTATCTTGAATTTTCGGTTTCGGACCAGAATATTAATTTTGGTACAGTAAACTTGGATTTAAAAAAAAAAATACTATTAGCTAGGGCTGTCAAACATCACATCCAAAATAAAAGTTTGTGTTTACATAATATATGTGGGTACACTGTGTATAATTATTTTGTATATATATAAAAAACACACATGCATGTATATTTAAGAAAAAAAAATATTTATATATAAAATATTTATATATAATATAAATTATATAAATCCATATACAGAATATACATGAAAATATTTCTTAAATATATACAAGCATGTGTGTGTATTTATATATCTAAAATAATTATACACAGTGCACCCACATATATTATGTAAAGACAAACTTTTATTTTGACAAATCGTTTTGACAGCCCTAATATATATATATATATATATATATATATATATATAAATACACACACATGCTTGTATATATTTAAGAAATATTTTCATGTATATATACACTATATATAGATTTATGTATAATTTTATATTATATATGCCTATATTATATATGCTATTCATATTATATATATTAGCACATATCTGCATTTAATATTTACAGGTTTAGTCTTTCTCTTCCTGGAAAACATATCAAAAATATTGATGAGGTACAATAATCGTATTAACTAGGTGGTTATTTAATAGTTGTGACAGGCCTATTGTGAAAAAAGCACTTGGAGAAGAAACCGATAAACAGACACGGACATATTCACAGTATTCGTTTAAAGTGGAGGAGTCTGTCTGAACAGGTTTCCACCAATCACAGAGCTTAAAAAGGTTAAGAGATTACGGCACTACACACAAAATGCATTCGGCCAGTGCGCTGCAAAAGCCGCTTCTAACACTCCAGAAAGCTTCACTAAATCCTCCAACTAATGTGAGAATTCCTGCTCCCTCGGCCACCGACACACACACACACACCAGATTTCATTTAAAATGCTCAGCACAAGTGTCTTTTGTTGTCCTGACTGTTTCATGCTTAGGATGTTAATATAACTTCAAACTTTAAATAAAATAAAAAAAATATACAAAATGCTCAGCACAAAAAAAAAACAGTAAGTCTTAAAACAAATGTTGCTAACAAGCCTAGTTCAAGTAGAAAAAGGTAGATCGACTTTGAGATCAAATGGTTTAAAGGCTTTCACACCAGGGAGTTATAGGATCTAGCCACCAGGGCGGTTCCCCGAGAACTAAACGTTCACCTTGGGTTATGTTCATGGTTGCATTCGCACCACCAATAGGAACTCCGGGCGACAGCGACGTCATTTAAGCACAACATGGAATGGATGACGGCGTGATCGGGGCCGTGTTTTTGTTATGTTGTGAGATTCCTGATAACGCAGATGGAATGTAAAGTGTCAACCCGATCTCACGACCAAGTCGTACGAATTCGACGAATGATTAAAAAGTGGCTAATTCGTAACAATTCATACGACCTCTCATACGAATTATTACGATTTTGCTAAAACGAACATAGACAAAGGCGATAGGTAAATGTTGTTAACATTAGCCTTCTGTATGTTCATGTATGTTTACACGGTTTTTTAAAAATGGCAGGTGCTGTTTCGTATGGCATGCGCTCGACCAATCAACATACACTTACGTCACTAGTAGTTCCTATTGAGCTATTGTTCCTGCAGTGTGGAAAAGTGGATACTTTTAAAAAAGATACATCAAAAAGTGGATACTTCCGCCATTACTTCTAGGAACTATGAAAAGATTCCTCCTCGAATGGAAGTTCAGACTCAATCTCTCATTAAATATTGTAACATTAAAGCTACACTGTGTGATTTTTACCCCCATCTAGAGGTAAAAAGGTATATGACCGTCCAGCTAATATTACTTTCTGTTCCTCTCAATTCCGATTTCGTTGGCCAATGTAGTTGTGGCAATGTAGTTCGTTGGCCAACTCCTACGGTGGCCAATGTAGTCCAAGATTAACATGGCTTCCAGTTCGACCTCGTCCATGAGCGTTAACTCAAAACATAAACGCGAAAGGCAAAGCTTGAATTAACGGGTATGTCCCTCTTTGGCTAATGTACTTTCAAGATGGAGGGGCAACATGGCGACCGACTTTAGAACCCCTTACCCGTATGTATTTTCAATGGCATATTATACACTCACGAGAATACTTTATTACTTGAACGAAGTAAATATACATTAATGAGCACATATATTTTTGAAAAAACTAAGTGTCTTTAGCTAAGAATAAGCTAAAAGAGTTACACAGTGTAGCTTTAAAGTTACAATATTGATGAAAAAAATAAAACCATTCAACACAAAGGTTTTTCTGGACATTATCACTCTCCTTAAATTTCACAGTGTTTTTATTTGCAAATTTGCCAAAGCGGTATCTTTTATTATTATTTTAAAAATTATGATTATTTTTTACATATCTCATTTGGTCCATTTTTATTATTTCACCTAGTCCATAATGTCAAGTTGGGCAAAAATCTGTTTTGACCTTGTGTTGAGGTTACCGGTAAAGTTTTTTATTGTTGTTGTTTTGTTTTTTGTGTGTGTGTAGTTGTGTTTGGTCCTGTCCTGTGAATATACTGTTAATTTGTCTGTATAACTGAAAATACTACAATAAATATAATATTTAAAAAAATAAAAAATAAATTCTGGACACACAATCAGCATTTCATTTTGAATCAGTATTGAATGGCATGTACAATTCATGGCAGGTGTACCTAAGTCTCCGAAGTGTACCGCCTCCATGTGGCTAGGCTGTTTTTTGAGGATAGCAGTGCGGCCACGAGCAAACGAGTCCATGTTGGCCGAGATAGCGTTGATGGCCACATGGCTGGGTCCCGCCGCCTCCAGGATAGCATGATGGTTACGCCCGCTGAGGGAGGGGGAATGGGGCGACACCGGAGCTAGAAACAAGCACACAGAGAAGGAACATTAATTCTACATTTCACTCCAGTTCCAATCTACAATCCTGCACTGCTAATCTTGGTCAGAAATGCTGATAAACCTCTACATGTCCTCCCCTGGTTAGTTATTAGAGCCAGACCGATAAAGGATTTTGAAGGCCGATACCGATACAAATATTTGTTGGTTTTAAAATCCGATATTCCGATATATCGGTCGATATTATTATTTATTTCAGAAACGCGCAACAAAACATTAACAGATTTCCCTAACATTAGTTATTTGTAGTTATTTATGAGTTTTAACTAAAATAATATGGTAATGCATTTTAAAAAGAAACTTGTTTCTATTGTCACAACAGAACAGAGGAACATCAAAATATATTAAAGTTCTGATAAATAAAATAATAATTAGTCCCTACACTGCCATATGGTTATAAGCTACCTTATAATTACAATGTCAGCTTGCTTATCCCTTTACTTGCTCTTTTTGACAACACTCATGACATGGTTGAAGCGTGATTTGTCCGTTTTTATTTAATTTTTGAAATATTCATTTATCGGCCATTATAACTGCCGATACCGATATTTTAGAAAATGCCTAATATCGGCCGATAATATCGGTCTGGCTCTACTAGTTTTTCATTTAAGTCTATAAAACCGGTAAAGCTTTTGAGTGTTACAACCCTAAAAATGATATAGATTTTTTTAAGTAAACTTTCTAGAGCACACAAAGCGGTTATATTCCAAAAAAAAAAAAAATCTATAATTAGAATCAGAGTTAGCAGAATTGATTCACATTTATATGCAGAATGTTGAGAATGTGATTGTTTAGGACACAATGTTCATTTTTCCAAATAAACTCTACAAATTGATACACCAACCCTGGTCACTTTCCCTATTTGTTTCTTGTTGAGCAGCCAATGACTAGCCATAATATTGTTCTGTATCACACTTAGCAGAGACTTAAACAAAAGAAAATCAACAATTAAAAATCATTGAAGTTTAAGGGGCAATTCACACAGAATACGCTTTATGATAGAAAAACAAAAGAAGAATAAAAACACATCAAGGTCAACAGATGGATGATTTTTTTAACTTTTAACATGAGTGTCATGTTTTTAGAACGTTATGTCAGATAAGTTCTGAATTGGGAGGAATGGAATTGCAAGTTTGTATCTTATACTTTTTTCTATATAATAGAAATAGGATATAAACACACAATTTGGACTCACATTTGTAAGTTTATATCTACATTTTATCTCACAATTTTGACTTGTTTCTTGTAGGGCTGTCAAACGATTAATCGCGATTAATTGCATCCAAAATAAAAGTTTGTGTTTACATAATATGTGTGGGTGCACTGTGTATAATTAATATATATATTTAAATACACACACATGCTTGTATATATTTAAGAAATATTTCCATGTATATACTGTATAGATTTATATATAATTTATATTATACATAAATATAAACATTTTATATATAAATATTTTTTTTTCTTAAATATACATGCATGTGTGTGTATTTATATATATACAAAATAATTATACACAGTGCACCCACATATATTATGTAAACACAAACTTTTATTTTGGATGCGATTAATCGTTTGACAGCCCCAGTTTCTTGCAATTCCAAGTTTAAATCTTACAACTCTGAGAACTAATGTCGGAATTTGGAAATTATATTCACAATTGCGTGAAAAAAGTTAAAATTGTGAGTTAAAATCTTGCAATTATATACTTTAAATATATAATTAAATATATATATATATATATATATAAATATAATGCAAATATATACTTTTTTATACTTGTATATTTTTATGCACATGCAGCAACCATTGTAGTCCAAAGCAAATTTCCTCTCGAGGATAATAAAGTATACTACTACTACAATTCCGACTATTTCTCTCAACTCTAAGTTTATAACTTGCAATTACGAGTTTTAAGCCAGAGTTACAAGATATAAACTCGCAATTGAGAGAAAAAGGTCAGAATTGTGAGATAGAGCAACAACTTTTTTATTAAAAAATTTTAAAAAACAAGTTTCTGTTGAAAAGCAGCTTGCAAGCATAATGCTAAAAACGCCTGAAAAAGGCCCGCTCACAAAGATGTTAAAGGGATACTCCACTTTTTTGGAAATAAACTCATTTTACCACTCCCCCAGAGTTAAACAGTTGAGTTTTACCGTTTTTTAATCCATTCAGCCGATTTTTTTGATATTTAGAAGAATATCAGTAACCAGCCAGTTTCTGGTCTCATTGACCTCCATAGTATATATTTTTTCCTACTATGGAAGTCAATGAGACCAGAAACTGTCTGGTTACTGACATTCTTCTAAATATCTTAAAATCGGCTGAATGGATTCAAAAACGGTAAAACCCAACTGTTTAACTCTAGGGGAGTTGTAAAATTAGCCTATGTCCAAAAAAAGTGGAGTATCCCTTTAACTATAAATATATAGTACTAAAAAGCATTCTAAATATAAAAGAATAGCAGAGTCCACAAAACAACTATATTAAAAATGGCACCAAGAAACTATATTGGAATCACTTCTGAACTTTTTTTCCATCTGATGAATGATTAAAAAAAAGACAGCCAATCAGAATCCATCCTGCTTTAAAGACCTCAAGCATTTAAAGCTGCAAAACTGCAGCATGTGCTTAGAATAAACAGACTCATATCATTATCAACCATTGGTGCGGATGCTAATATAGCCTAGTTATGATTATAGTTATTATTCTAGGTGTGAACGGTGAACTGAACTTTAGTCCCTTACATTTTTTTAGACACTATATTTCCAGTCTGGGTCACATGCCAAGCAACTGACACTACCGGTGTAACTTGATACAAATTAACCTGGTCTATTGTTTTACATTCTAGCATGTTTTATGATAGCCCACCACAACATCACAAAAGTTACTAAAAAGAAAAAAAAGGACTATCACCCTCACATTTGTTGGCTTTGGCATCTGCTGGTCTCTCAGGTTCCTTTCCTTTAGCTGTAAGATAAAGAACACAGGAAATATCATTTATAATTTAAGGCATCTCTTCTTGTCCTGATTATTACCCAGCACAGCAGCCGTTTGGGAACCAGTCACAAACACCCATTATTTGAGGCACAAATCCACACATCATTTATTCTTGAGTCTTTCCAATACATGTACTCTGGATTATTTGCATGGGGTGAGGCCTTGCTGGAGCATCAAGGAGCACAAAACGACAAGCATTTCCAACATCCCGAACATTGTTGGCAGGAGTGAAGGCAAAGAGTTAGGATGATATTTCTCTTTACAATGAGCAGCCTGTTTTTCATAATCCTCTGCTGAGCTCATAACACATTAACTCACATATCTCTGATGGATAAAGGAAACAAAGTATAATGACAAGACTGCATAACTGGGAACAAAGAGAAAAGGTTCCTATTAAATAGGACATGGGCTAAGAGGGCATCCTTCCTTCCCTTAGGGCTCTGGCTGTCACAGGATATAAGTTTATGCTCTTTGTCATGTGAACAGGAGTTCTGGGAAAGATCGGTCACTTTATTTAGTGAAGATACAAAACTGCAGATCAATTTTATGGTTTAATATCTATGAACAACTAAAGACAGCAGCAGCATCGCCACTCGTTTTGACCAATTCATTCTAATGTTTCTTATTTATTTTTGTAAAACATTTCCAGGCCTGGAAATCAAAATATAAAAATTCCCTGAGGCGTTTCCTGACCACAGGAACCCTGTAGAAGGGAGGATTAGAAAAAGGTTGGGACAGAGGGACGTGTTCGTTTGGTCCGGACCAAAAACAAAACAAAACATTTTAACCCAGGTAGTATCGCTTTAACATAGTAGCTTTCACATTGGCATTTTAATTTTACCAAACCTACAGGCATAGGGATGAGATGAATACGTTCACAATCACAATCTGATTGGTTGGCTTTTATTCTGTCAATTTCGCAACAGAACTTACCAAACATCCAAAACAATGCTGTGTTCTGGACTAAATGTGCTTGTTGTGATGGTATTTTGACCGGCTAAGAACTTGAAGATCTTATAAAATGAGTAAAGGAGTCAAAATAGCGTCGGGAATACCTCCATCACACAAAAATGATGATCTGCTGCGAGGAGACGCGGTTCTGATGCCTGTACTGAACTGTGATGGGCAACATGGCGACTATGACGAGACAAAACTAGTTAGTTTTACTCTAACCAAACATGCCAAGTGTTAACACACCCTAGTGAACCAGGGGGCCAGGGCCGAGGCCCACTAGGAGGCCTCAGCAAATTTAAATATATCAACATAACTAGGCATAGGCCTAGATGTACAACATTAAACGGACAGGTTTTTGGGTTTATTTTTTTTTTTTTTATCAGCTAAGAAAGTAGGGTCTTTAAATATTTTCTGTGACAAATAAAGGTCTAACTTACTGGTCTAAATGCAATAGATACAACATTTCTGTTTGACCTTTGACAATCTAGCTTGATTATACCATCAGATCAAAGATGTGAATGAAAGAAATTCCTTGACACAAACTTTAAATCAACTGAAATGAGATCAAACTAGGTTAAAAATAATGTTTTTTGCTTCTACTTATTATGTTTATTGGGGCTATGATTCGTTAAATTATGCTTGTTTCATTCCATATTATGATATTCCAACATGAGTTTTTTCAGGCATGGCTAGCCTGTCAGAAGACTGTCACTATACCATACGTGTTACATCTGAAAAAAAAAAAAAAAAACATTTTTTTTTTTGTTGTTGTTGTTTTTTAGGAATCAGCGTTATTTCAACCCAAACATGTAACGTTAAATATAATTAACAAGTTTTAATTTGGTGATCTACAGATTAAAACGTGCACTCGAATAGGGAATATCCAATCCCTATAGCTGTTTTACACGATGTGCATAAGATATGCATATATGCATAAAAGGGATTATATGGCCAACATAAAGAATAACAACATGAAGAGTTTTGATGTCACATTCATGAGGACGTGAGCTCAGCATCGGTCCAGAAAAGCCCAAACTGTCCATCATCATCGAGCGGAGCACTTCCTTACCTTTCCGCCTGAAGAACGACATGATGAATCTGAGGCTGTGAACACTCGCTCAGCTCAGAGACAACATCCCGACAGCTCCCGAGTCCCTTCATTCATAACACTCTATCGCGCGCAGCTTTCACGATGCTCATCCACATCTGCGCTTTCTGTCAAACCCGAAAAATTTCCAGTCCCTTCTTAGCTGGCCCGGTCGCCATATTGTCAATAAACGCCTCACTTCCGGAGTGTCTGCGGCACAGCGCTTCTGCTGGAATTATGGGAAAAGACCTGACAAATCAAAAGACTTAATTCCCATACAGGCCACATAAGATTCCTACACTGTGTCGACAAGAGGATACACTGTATCACAAAATTAGACATGACTTGTTAGGTGACATTCACAACATTTGTGTCACTGACATCACTCCTGTTGTTGTAGGAGGGACAAATTATCACACATCATTGCAATTCAGTGATTGTCCTCGAACATATTTGATTTTGATATTTTATTCAAATAACTTATGAGCCCTGTGAGGCATAGCCAATTCAACTACATAATAGTTTGTAGATTTATTGCAAATGTGCCTGGTTTCTCTCACGATTCTTTTTTCCTGGTGAAATTTTTATCCTTGCCTGCTTTTAACAGTATATGTAGGCCTATCTAAGGATCATGTAATCATTCATAATATATATCGTATTATTATTATTGTTATTATTCATGTGCCGTCATATTTCATAAAACTCCCGACTTCTCTTCTCTGATGTTGTACCGGCACGAGGGCGAGACAACGTCTGTCACGCCAGATAACACAAAGATGTCTTCAAGATGTTAAAGATAACTTCTAACATCTATGACGTCTTTAAGATGTCAGTTTTACCAAAGTCCTTTCAGGCAAGGACTTATGACTTCATATTATCAGTAAATGAAGACTACATGGATTTAGAAATATGAAGTCATGAAAATAATAATTTAAAGTCCCACTGTGGTAAAAAAAATCAAACTTCAAACTTTTTTTAGAATGTATGTAAAACCAGAGACTATTTATTTTTACTATTTTATTTACCTCCTATACATTTGTATTAAGGATTGAGAAAGTGACATGTCTCTATATAAATAGTCTCTGGTTTTACATACATTCTAAATCATAAAGAAAACGTTGCAAATGAGCAAACACAAAAAATGTCTTGCAGATGTAAATACACACACACACTATCAGGGAGATCCACCAATAGAAACCCACATTCAATTAACCAAAGAATTCAGACAAAATCAAGTCCCAATAATCAAATATAGTATATATTTTTTCCTACAATGGAAGTCAATGAGACCAGAAACTGTCTGGTTACTGATATTCTTCTAAATATCAGAAAATCGTCTGAATGGATTCGAAAACGGTAAAACTTGACTGTTTAACTCTGAGGGAGTTGTAAAATGAGCCTATTTCCAAAAAAAAAAAAAAGGTGGAGTATCCCTTTAAAAACACCACATATACATATAAACAACATTGAAAGTTTAATGTTTTTACCAAATAATTATTTTCATGACTTCATATTACCAGTAATTGAAGACTACATGGATTTAGAAAAATGCTTTTTGTGTGTAAACATGCGCACACTCGCACAGATTCCGGAAAACCACTGACAGTGGGAATGAACCAAAAGTAAACGATCCTGGCACAAATTATCGATGTATATCCTGGAATCTCTGTGTGAAATGGGCTTCTGATATGGCAAGTATTGATGGTTGTTCCGGTAAGTGACGTTAGTGGTAAGAATTTACCAACTGTGGTCCGAGGAGGGACAAACCACAAACCACTGACTGGGTGTTGAGTGACCAAGACTCCTCGATGCACTACGGCAACAAAGGCTGTCCTGTCTGGTTCGAGCCAACAGAAGGTTCACCTACTGGGTCTACTGGGGCTCCACCTCACAACCTAAAGGACTTAAAGGATCTTCTGCTAACGTCTTGGTGCCAGACACCACAGGACACCTTAAGGGGTCTTGTAGAGTCCACGCCTCACAGGTCGATGCTGTTTTGGCAGGACGTAGAGGACCAACAGCATATTACACAGGTGTTTAAATTAGTTTGGCTAATCTGTATATAACTGTGAATTACACAAGCAAAATATTTGAATGGAACTAAAATGGCAAGATTTAAAAATTTATCCATTGTCCCTTTAGTTTAACCATCTCCCTTTATTTTATGTTTTGATAATGCTCCAAACCCTTCTATGACCGACTCCTGGTCCTCCGGCTCCTTCAAATTATTCCTGGATAAATAACACATTATGCGATTTAGTTAATTGCGAATTTATTTTTACAGTGTTTATGGATAATGTATGTGCTGCCACCTTTTTTTGTTAAAATGACACCAATTTTTTTTAAAAGTAACGAAAAATAAGACAACACTTCACCAATAACATTTTTATTGCATGAAAATCTTGAACAATGCCAAAATATTTTGTAAACGTGCGCTGTTACAGACGCAAAAAAAAACAAAAAGTACGGCCCAAAGTACAACTTTTTAGTTTTCCCTTAATTTTTCAACCGTTTAATCTTATCTGAAGCAGTTTACACAGAGTTTCCTGCTCTGAGTGTCTTCTCCCGGGAAGAGCGGATAGCATCAAGCAACATCCATGCAAAAAACACTTTGGACGTCACCATCATTGTTGCCCTGCCCAAGGAGTCCAACAAACAGAGAAGAAAAGCTGCTGAGAGAATACACGACAAAAAAGAATTAAAAGAACATAAGATGTTAACATGCATTTTGTCAATACAAAAAGTCTCAATGGTGGATTGGTTATTCTCACCTCTAGGATCAGGCCATGCTCATTTCCCAATGGCCGCCTCAATGGCACTCACAACTGTTTTGAGTTTTGAATCGGAGTCAACAAACCCATCTCCATTCTGTCAAAGAAAATATCAGACAAACCTAAAATATTACAGCGGTACTTTACCATTTTAGATTTGAGTAGCAAACAATTCAATCAGTGCAGTAATTAGGAAGACATGTAGCAGTACAGTTTATTGTCTCCATGAAATAAAAATGGACAATTCTGTCTTTTATAAAATATTGCTGTATTTATTATTTGTGCACATCATTAAAAAAAAACAACAAAATCATGTACCCTTGTAATCTTTATATACAATAACTTCTCCTCCCTATTGCAGTTGCATCTCATCTCCGATGAGTGCTTACTGGCGTAAGGGCGGGGCGGCGCCTATCACTCACATGAGATCGACCAATAGAAAACCACAACCATCCAACCAATTACCGATGGACAAAACCAAGTCCCGCCCTACATTCTTTCTGGTTCAAGAAGCTGTCTGACTCGTCAGGGTTGTCACGATACATGTCACAATAATGAAGAAAAGACTATTTCAACATCTGTTTCAAGTCGACAGAAACAGTACAAAGCCAGGAGTCATGTAATGGTAAATGATACGCAATATATAACAGTGAGAGAGGATCAACTCTTACCTTCTTCGAGTGCACCAACTTGCCGTTTACTTCCACCTCAAACCAGCCAGTGGTTGATGGTGTACCCGCACCAGTCTGAGCATGAAAAAAGATAATTATGAGAAAACAATACTTTGACCAATTGTACTGTACATTCCACATTTAACAAAGCATCGTGTTTAATTACACCACAAAAAAAAATTAAAATGGTAATAATTTAAAATCACATACGATCTCAAGTTCGCCTGGGAATTCATCCTCAAGCAACGTCTTGAGTTTGGTGAACTATTTGAATAACAAAAGAGATGTATAAATGCACAATTCTTCCACATTGCATTGCATAAAGTTATAAAACCTAACTTACCTTGGGCCTGTACCCTCATCCACCACTAGGAGATGACAAACACACACACAAAGACACAAACACACACATTGGTCAAAACTTAATTTGCATGGTAACTAGGTTTAACTTAGCGCACTATAATTTTAAATACGATAAATCGTCGAGTTTCGTTAAAAGTGAGATTGAGTGAATCGGTGAAAGCATTATTTAACATTGCAGATTCCAGTCTTGTAACTTAAGCCACCAGTCATGGCACGCGAACATGTTTATTATGTAAATTGAAAATATTTAACCATTGATAGAATCCAAGCAATTCAAAAGCAAGGGTGCACATAACAACCAAAACACAATGAGCAAGAAAAAAAAAGAAAAAAAAAAGAAAAAAAAACAGCAACCCTGACTGTTCCTGCCATTACTTTTGCCCGACACATTAATGAGCTTACTTGTTAAACATTTATTTTTTCCCCCGAACGTGTTAAAATTAGCAAGCGTTTATAAAAAGGTTAAAGGTTCTTAAAAAAAAACATCTGTCGAAAAGCTGGATTGGGCGTCAACACAACAGTGTAGCGAAATAAATCGCCAAACACAATATTATAACCTACCAGTAAATGATATGAACTTTGACGGTCATCTTGATCCTGACAGGTGCCGTGGGTCTTGACTTGATCAAGCGGTGGGTGTGCTGTGTGTGTAGAGACTCAACTGATGTCTTTTCCTTTCTGTTCTGGAATTTTGTTTTGCTGCTATTTCCTGTAATGTTATGAAAGACTTGAGGCGGAGCAACTGACGCATCATTTACCGCCAGCAGAGCGCCGCACACACACCTCTCGCGAGACTTCATAAAGTTCCTGCTCACACAACACGGAACAGCCAGATATGTTACATGGCTCAATACAACAGCCCTTTTAGCCTTATTCAATCAGACTGGACTAGTTATTTACGTTTCTCTTTTCGAATCTGTAATGTCAGTGATTTTCTCACACAACCTTTGTTAAAAAAAAAACAAACAAAAAACAGGGAAACTGTTTTCGGCGAACACAGCGGTCATCTGAGATATCATTTGTGATTGCTGATGTCTTCTCGTGTGTTTTTAGACCTAAGTTACCTGAGCTAGATTTGGCCTACTTTCATTGCGTTTCAATATGGAAAGTATTCTTTGGCATACTCACGTTTCACAAGATGTAAACAACACTGGTCCAGAAGCACTTCCTGTTTCAGTTTTTTAACACTACATAAAAGCTGGGATAAAATACAACCAACAGAACATGTAAAACTGAATCAAAAAGTTCAAAAAACATCTTTAAGATGTTTTCTTTACATGTGAAATAAAGAAAACAGTTACAAACTGAAACAGGAAGTGCTTCTGGACCAGTGTTATAATACATCTTGTGAAATGGTCTATACGACAAATAGAACAAACATTGGCCCCCACGTGCATATACCTACTACCAAATATAAAACACATTACTCAACTCAGATTCTCAGAGGCTTATTATACGCAACGAACGCCCCTTGTTTATTTTTTAACATTCTCATTACTTAGTCGGCAATTACTTATAGCCTATAGTTCTTAAAGAGTAAGACAGTAAGGTTATGCTACTGTCGTTTTTTCCACTTTATGGTCCGCTTGATGAATGAATTACACAAAAGTTATCAGTTCACTGAATACAATTTAATAATTACAATAGGCTCTTACACCTAACTGGAAATTAACTATTAAATAATAAAATAATTAGAGAACTTGCTGGTTAAAATCGGCTTGAAAATACTGTCTCTCACGATGAAACAAACCACGTTTCATACGAGGCCTGGTCATAACCTTTCTACTCATTGACCTAACATTACTGCTAGTTGGTCAGACTGGTTCTCAGCACAGACAGTCTCAGCACAGTGGGTGTTTGCAATTGGGCTTGACAATTTATTGTGCAATTGTGGCATGGTCATTATTCTATGAAATAATATACAGCCTTTATATACAGCTTCTAAGTAATATTCCACAGTATGCACAAAATCATAAAATAAAATTGCTGCAATTAGTTATTGACCAACAGTAGTAGTAGTTGGGTTTTTTTTTGGTTGTTTTTTTAAAAAAAAATAAATGTTACTTGACAACTATCATTTGAAATGTAATAAGACACCTCAGGCTCTGTTTTGACACGTTCCTCAGCAACAGTCTCGATGGTGTTTCTGCCAAGACAACAGAATGAGCTGTTCCCAACCCTTGGGCAATCTGAACCATCAAAACAACTCGTCTAAACTGAGATTATATCATATGGAGGATTTATTCATCCAACCGTTGCAAACTATTATTGATTTTAGGCATTATAAGAGTGAATACATTAGTATTATTCATGACTTGCATGTTGGATAAACCCTATCATCATAAGCATTGAGGCCATAATATGCCCTTTTATAAAATATTGATTGTGTTCTACTACAATAGGTTTTCATGCTTGAATGTTCAAAAAACACATATTTTGCATTGTTGCTGCAAGTCTGTTTAGTTCCTGTCTCAAGAAGCCCCTCTTTCCAAATGCAATCTGATTGGTCACCTTTACCAGTTTTTTTTATGAATATTATGACATTTTCATTCCCAGAAAAAACCCCTCAAAGACTACAATCGAGGCGTTTCAGGGAGTTCAGAAACTGATATAGAGAATAACTCCCTTAATGGGTCCTTGTAAAGACCTGCAGACTACTCATTGTCTGTATTCTCGGTGGCAGAGATCTTGCGTGCTCTTTTTGAGGGCGGCACTAGATGTGCAGGTAGCTCATGAGGGAGACCAAAGCCCTCTAACTTAACCTCAATGAGATGGCCGGCCAAAGCAAACTCCTCGTCGTCTAACATGCCATCACCGTCCACATCTGCCAGCTTCCAGATTCGTCCCAGAACTGAGCTGGGTAGATGAGTGCTCATCATCCAGTTCTTCACTTTGGTCCCACTCAGCTTGCCCTCGTGAGGCGAGAGGTTGTAGAAGATCTCATCGTACTCTTGTTTATCTTTTGATACCACCCATTCTTCATCTGACACCAGAGCACTTTCTCCATTGGATCCAGAGTGATGAAATGGGTTTCCTGCAATGTGGGACCCTAGAAAAGGTCCTCCTTGCATTAAAAGCTGGTCAGCTGCCTTTTCTTCTTGGCGTAGAAGAGGCATCAGCTTGGCAATGTCAGTGTTTAGGAGCTCATCCAACCCACCTAAGAGCTTAGGCTTGAGGCCTTTAAACTTGAAGTTGTGACTCATGAGTTGCTCCTGTGTGATGATGCGAGAGTGAAACTGCTTGTCAGACAGATATCATATACTGTAGTTTAACTTACTTTTAAAGATTGGGCTTATAGAAGCAGCAGAAAATACATTTTATCATGGGCATGCTGGATTATAAAAGTATTTGAACTATTATACACCTGCATCTTGGCGCAATCTGGAAAATCTCCACGTGGAATCTGATGCCTCTGTTGGATTCTTGAGTAGATGACGGGAAGATCATAGATTAGATCTCTCTTCTTTTTTCCTCTGCAGAAAACGAAAGGCATCTCTTCTTTTAGAGAGCCAATGATGTAAGCATGGGCCTGTGGGTGAAGAAAGGAAAGCGAAGCCACGTTAATGTTTTAGTAGGACTATATCAACAAAACAAGCAGGTAGAGATATTTCAAGTCAAAAAATTGTGTTTTGTTTTCTCAAAAGACACCTTTCATAAGTCCCATGTTTTCTCATCTCATTCGAAACAATCACTCCCAGAATCTCAGCAAAAGCAGCAGTGTGTCAGATATTATGTAGTTTAGATGCAGCACATGGATAGACCATCCAAAATGTATAATTCTGTCAATTACTATAGTTCCAAGCCCATGAGAATTTCATTCATCTTTAAATCAAAAATGAAGATGTTTTTAATGAAAATGGAGATTTCTGTCCCTCCATTGAGAATGCGTTACACCAAAACATTGATGCATCAAAAAGTTCATAAAGACATTGTAAAAACAATCCATAAATTGAGCAGTTTAATCTAGATCCTTCAAGGTACATTGTGTAATATTCAGAAGGATCTGTTGTATAATATTATATACATATAATATTATATAGTATTATTAGTTATTCATTAATTTTATAGTATTATTGAATGAATATTATATTAGTATAATATATATATATATATATATATATATATATATATATATATATATATATATATATATATATATATTAGGGCTGTCAAACTATTAATCGAGATTAATCGCATCCAAAATAAAAGTTTGTGTTTACATAATATATGTGGGTGCACTGTGTATAATTATTTTATATATATATATATATATATATATAAATACACACACTCTTGTATATATTTAAGAAATATTTTCATGTATATACTGTATATAGATTTATATTATATATAAATATAAATATTTCATATATAAATAATATGTTTTTCTTAAATATACATGCATGTGTGTGTATTTATATATACACACTTAATTTTACACAGTACACCCACATATATTATGTAAACACAAACTTTTATTTTGGATGCGATTAATCGCGATTAATCTTTTGACAGCCCTACTATATTTATTTATATATATATATATATATATATATATATATATATATTAATATATTAATTAATAATATTATATATTATATACATATATATGTATAATATTATATACATGACTATATGTATTACTTAATGAACCATTATGTTTTCATTACCTCAGAATGAGCCATTTCTATCTACATACTTGGTGGGTGCCCTTACATTGAAATGCACCGACATGTTTCAGCAGTTTGCTAAGATTTTGTCCTTTTGTCTCCAAGTGTAAAACCATTTTTTATTTTGGGTGTGTTTTTCGATAGTGCTCTCAAATTTGACAAACAGATTAGTATGGTAGTCTAGTCAAAACCAGTGCTAAAGTCCTAGCTAAAGTTAAATCCTTTCTTTCTTTTAAAGACTTTGAAAGGGTGATTCATGCTTTTATTTCAACAAGGCTTGACTGTTGTAATTCCCTTTATTTGGGCATTAGCCAAGCATCTCTTAACCATCTGCAGATGGCACAGAATGCAGATCCTTGGCTCCTTACTGGTGTGCGTAAACGAAAGCACATTACTCCAGTTCTGAAATCTCTACACTGGCTCCCAATCCATTACAGAATTGATTTTAAAGTCTTGATTTAAACCTTTGAATGGACTGGCTCCTGTATACATTTCTGATTTATTATCCATTCATGATACTGGAAGACTGTTAAATGTTCCTTGGGCTAGACTGAAAACAAGAGGAGATCGAGCTTTTGCTGTTGCGGCACCAAAACTTTGGAACAGCCAACCCGTTTTTATTAGAACTGCCTCCACACTGCATGAGTTTAAAGCATATCTCAAAACCATCTTTTTCCTTTGGCTTAGCTGATTTTCTGTAATTGATGTTGTACATGTTGTTGAAGGAGCAGAATGCAAGATTGTGCCCAAAACTGGTACTGCAATCACTTTCAAATTATGGTGTATCCCCCTTCCCCCTTGACTTGAGGTTGCCAGATATGCTGCAGGAATGTAGGCTGCTACAAGATGCTTCCAATGGCAAGTGACAAGTTTTTTTCTGTTAATTATAAATTTAAGGCTTTGTAACAAAGTATTTCGGATTAGCGTTTTTTGGGGTTTCGCAACGTTAAAATTTTTTCATCCGATTCCGACACGTTTTAACTGCAGCTGTGGTAACTAGAGCTCGCAACCCGAATGCCGCAACACTACTGACTCCGTGATTGGTAGATTGGTGGAGGGTGACGCATCAGAACAAAACACAACTTGACAACATCAACATCAGTCAAAGGCTGCGATTTCACTTTCTAAATTACAGAGAGAGACCTTGCGAGTGCGAGTGTCATCTTAATTTATCTTTGTAAAGAAACCTCATTGCTTAACTGGCTACTCTCTGCTGTCTCGGACATCAATTTTTTTTTCCTGTTGGCAACTGTAACCTTTGTTGGTAACTACACCACTAGATGTCGCTAAAAATCACATATTGCACCTTTGCACCACTAGTCCCCCACCCAGCCCCACAGTTGCTGTATTTACAAACAAAACTGGAAGTTCAATTGCTACATGTTGAAAGGTATGTCCTATTAAGAAAGGGTTTAAGCCCGGAACACACCAAGAGGACGCCAACGAACTAGCGCTGATGAAAGCCAACTGTGTTGTCGCCTCTCGTCGAGGTAAAAAGCTGCACTTGAACACACAGAGAGAACTAAAGCCGACTGTCAGCTAGAATGTGCGTTCTGCGCCTGATATAATGAGCCAAATGTCTATTTCTACAGATATGTTAGTCTATATTCGTCATTCAAAAAGGAACGCTGCCGGCTGCAGATACACATAATGTAAACAAAGCAGCGTGCTTACCTTTTTGAATATCAATCCCACTGAACACTTTCTTTATTCCACTCCACTCATGTTAATATTGAAATATTCGCCAAGGAACACTCAGGTACGAATACGTAACATAAGAACAGCCTTCTATCTTTACCGTTTTGACTTCTTTGCTTGCTGTTTTGCGTTTATTCTCGTGCACTGACTCTTTCACTAAGCTGAACAGCCAATCAGAGTTCTCTCTTTCCCCAACGGCCCGACGTCGATTCAACATGTCGAATCGCGCAAAACAAAGCCGACGAGGACTATTTTCAGCCAACGGCACGGAACCGTGCGTATCACACCGAGCCAACTTGGTTGGCCGACGCAAAAAATCTGCCAGACGGCCGACCGTCGGCTTGGTGTGTTCTGGGCTTTATATCACAGCAAGTCTAAATAGGTTGTATGTCGATGTAACAGATGTTTTGTAATCCTTTTCTTAGAAGAGAAAGTCTTATGCCTGGTTCAGATTACACGATATTTTTGGTCTGTTACGATAGTCATTGTGTCAGTTTACGTGATTTTGACTCCTAAAATCTTGTCGTGTCGTGGACAAGACACATGTCAGACTACACGTTACTTCCTGACCAGTCATCACATGCCGTGTTTAAAGGCATGCGTGATGTCATCGAGAAGGCGAAACTCGTAGCGAGTGACTTCCTGGATTGCTCGGCATTGCCTTTTCAGCGTGAGAAATACACGGTGTGGCGTTTGAGTGTGTGAACTGGTTTTTTGCCGGCCGTTGCGTGAGACTTGAGAACCCTGCTTGAAGACGACAGTATGGGCTGTCAATCCTCCAAAGAGAACTTGAGGTAAAATATTGTTTTCTTATATTTTTTTACATCTAGTTTTAACATCAGCACCATCGTCTCTCTTTTGTTTTGTCTTTTTTGAAAGTTGTATACGGAAAAGCTCGTGCTCCTATTGGTCAACCTCATACATGTGACGACCGTTAAAAAAGTTAAACATGCTAGTCTTTTTGTCGTGATGTCGTGAAGCATCGCAGACGCGATGTAGGTTGTCGCCCACTATGACACACTATACGAGATGAAACGATCGAATCTTGCGTCCTGACGCCCGTTGTCGTTTACGAATCCCCACGACATGCTACGTCAAACGGATCGTGCCAAAATCGGGCAATCTGAACCGTGCATTAAATGCATAAGCCTGTGTATCTTCTCAATGACAATTTTGTCAACTCTTCTCAATCCTCTAACATAGATGGCCTCGAAGCTAACAGACTTGGATTAAAAGTTACTGAAGTTCAATTGATATTTTATGGAACCAAATCAGATGTGGAAAGCACAAAGGTCCTCACCCTCGCAAGCCGTGCTCGTTTCACCAGATCATTGAGTTTCCTCAGTGCAGAATTTCGTGGCAGGTTCCGAATGTCGGCAAAAAGGTCTTCCTCCTCTTGCTCAAACAGTTTCCGATTGTCTGTCACACGCATTGGAGAGGACCAGAAGGAGCCGATGTAGACTCTCAGAACCTCTGGAGTGCAGAACACCTTCCCGAGGGACCACATGAGGGCGCCGTAGACTCGCATCAGCTCCTGGGAGTCCACCATGTCGGCCTTGTTGAGCACCACTCTGAGCTTGTCCTCATTGCCTCGCAACGCCATTATAGTGCGTGAGAACTCATCAGAGATCTCTAGTTTGTGTGCATCACACAAGAGGATGATGCGGTCAACGTGCTCTGCAAACCAGCGGATAACTGCCGGAAAGTCATACCCTGAAATAAGAAAGAGATGTTGAGGTAATGCATCAGATATTCAAATTTTGATCAACAAATTTCAATTGGATGTGAGAGTCCCTATGCCCTACTCTGGTCCTCTATGTCCAAACTGTAATCAAACATACCTGAACAAACTAATCAAGGTCTTCAGGTCTTACTAGAAAGCTGAAGGTGTGTGATCAGGGTTTGAGCTAATCTCTGCAGGAAAGTGGATCTCGAGGGAGCCAACCCCACCCTAGTCACTCTGAAAGTCAGAGCCCTCGAAGTGAGGACTTTAGAGGGAAAAGGGCACTTGTATCTCTAATGTACCTGTTTGGAATGCACTTGGCAAAAGGAGCAATGAAAAGACTTTGTAATTGTCTCATTATCTTCACCTGGGATGTATTTGTATTTGTTTTTTTTAATGCATTATTTATTTGTGTGTGTAGTCTTGGTATTTCCTACGTTATAGGGAACAAATGTCCCCACAAGTAAAGTAATACCAGTATTTTTTTTAACCTTTTTTTGGTCTTCATGAGGAAAAAAAGCTTAAATCATACATAATTATCTTTTTTTTTATCTAAAAATGCAACAAAAATAATCTGTTATGGTTAGGTTTAGGGGTTGGGTTGGTGTAGGGAGACAGAATATACCATTTGTACAGTATTATAATCATTACGTCTATGGAATGTCCCCTATAAAACATGGTAACCCAACAAAATCCAGTGTGTGTGTTGTGTGTGTGTGTTCCCTCAACTAGTTGATCCTGCAAGTACTTAGTTTTCTCTGTGCATCACCCTCAGTCACATTACCATAAAGGATCAAATTACTTCCTTAAAGGAGAACTCCGGGGAACAATGAACCTTTGGTCTAATAAAACATCGGTACCTCGTTAATCTTTCTCTGAGGATTGTTTTCATGATAATCGAATGTAAAGAGTTTTATCTCTAAAAACTGTTTAGCGTATAATGCTAGCACTGGGGGCATTGACCAACTAAAATGAAATCGCTAGTTTATACCACTAACAAGGCTCAAAATAGCCCCGCATTAACGCAGTAACATAACAAGGCTCCATACATGCAAAACGAAGCATTGACAACTTTGTAAGTGTACAGACCGTTTATTAAGAACATAAGTTATAAAGACTGTTTACTTCGTGTAGACATTCAGAAGCCATCTTAGGAAATAGTCTCGATAAGTCGATCCCCGAACGTCGTTCATACAGTTCAGAAGTTCGTTGAACTTCATACAGTTCAGCTCACTCATCACGACGTTCGGGGATCGACTTATCGAGACTATTTCCTAAGATGGCTTCTGAATGTATACACGAAGTAAACGGTCTTCATAACTTATGTTCTTATAAAACAGTCTGTACACTTACAAAGTTGTCAATGCTTCGTTTTGCATGTATGGAGCCTTGTTATGTTACTGCGTTAATGCGGGGCTATTTTGAGCCTTGTTAGTGGTATAAACTAGCGATTTCGTTTAAGTTGGTCAGTGCCCCCAGTACTAGCATTATACGCTAAACAGTTTTTAGAGATAAAACTCTTTACATTCGATTATCATGAAAACAATCCTCAGGGAACGATTGACGAGGTTCCGATGTTTTATTAGAACAAAGGTTTATTGTTCGCCGGAGTTCTCCTTTAAAGGTGATCACATGGACCCTTCACTAACAGACTTAGAAGGGCCCTTAATGAAGGGATTCAGTTGTTCAATTCCATTTGTAACAGCGTCTCCTTACTGAAATGCCATTCAAGGGCACAAAAAAGCCCAATAATTCACCCTATATTGTCACATACTTGTATATGGAGTATAAAGGCAGGCCTTGGGTGAATATGATTTGCATGCAAGTCGTTTCATCCCTTCATTGGTTGCATACTAGAGCCCGACCGGCCGATACCGATACAAATATTTGTTGGTTTTAAAATCCGATATTCCGATACATCGGCCGATATTTTTTTTTTTTTTCAGAAACGCGCAACAGAACATTAACAGATTTTCCTAACATTAGTTATTTGTAGTTATTTATGAGTTTTAGCTAAAATAATATGATAATGCATTTTAAAAAGAAACTTGTTTCTTTTATGTTCACAACAGAACAGACTGATGATAGTAGGCATTAGCTAGCTTTGTGGTTAGCTAGTCTATGAGCCATAATCTAGCAATGGATAACGTCATACTGCAAATTGTAATACATTTTCAATATAACAGGCCAAGGAGAGATGATCCGTCTCATTGCTATAACTGTCACGCGCTATTAAAGAAATACTTCAGTCACATTGTCAAAAGTTAAAAGGACAGTCAGTCAACTACACTGTAACAATGTAACGTAATTATTACAAGCTGATTCCGCTTCACTCTCGGCTTATTTAACAGCAGCAAAACTAGACATGATAGTCAAATTTTATACTTATTTGAGTTAAGAGAACTGATGGGGATGTTCTTTTAATTGTTATTCAAGCAATGTATGTCTCGTGACCAACTCAACGAGTGTTGCTAACAGGGACAGTGTAGAGTGCCCTCTGGTGGACAAACTATACAACTCCAACACTCATGACATGGTTCAAGCGTTTTATTTTTGAAATGTTCATTTATCGGCCATTATACCTGCCAATACCGATATTTTGGAAAATTATCAGCCTATTATCGGCCGATAATATCAGCCTGCCGATATATCAGTCTGGCTCTATTGCATACACTTCATACCTCTATTCATTTTGCGTTTGGCCACAGACAGGATCCCTGGTGTGTCAATGATGCTGATACTCTCTAAGACTTGGTTGGGTAGATGTACACACTGGAATCTGAAAAACAGCAGATGAACATGACTTCATTCCAGCTGTCTTATGCTAATTCAGTATCTTCAGAGCATGGGAAAAACATCCACAGATGCTTCCTCAAAGGGATACCGTCAGCTTAAGCCAAATAATGATTCATTAATGTTTTCTTCTCCAGGCTATGTCCACCCTTTCACAAGAGTAATCTCTGCTGGTGGAGTGATTTTGACTCTTTCTGTCCAGGTTCAACAGAGTTTTTCCCCTGTGATTATTATTTCTTCTTATTGCATCATTGCTTCTGTCTCACTTACCGATTGAGGAAACTGGTTCCAAATGGGCTGAGTTTGCGGAAAGGCTTATTGGCATCCACAGTTAAAGCATTCCCATGAATAATTCCCTCAATCTCTCCATGCATTATAGCAGTGAAATTGTTGGTTGTTGGTTCTGGGCCTACTCGGCTTCCTGGATACTCTTGTTCAAGAAGATATCTGCCACACACAAGAACACACTGCTTAAACTAAACAATAATAATTGGTAACACGTATTAACTAGTTGCTAATCAGCATGCATAGTAGGATATGGGCTTTCCTAAACTTAACTAACTTAAAAGCAGTTTTAAAAGCAGTAATTAGGAGTTTATTGAGGCAAAAGAAGTTAATAGTTAGTTAATAGTGTGCCCTTATCTAAAGTGTGATCATATAATCCCTTAAACAAGCAATGAGCTTTACAACTCTTCAGTCTCTTGTAGGAGGCATGGGTAAGTGTTTCTCATCCAGTACTGTTTTGCACCTATTAAGAATATGGGTCACATGCCTTTGTTCAAGTTTTCTGGGATCGTTTAGTACGCCTGACCTAAAATCAACACTGCTGCCAATTAGGGTTGGGTATCGAGAATCGAGTATCGATTGGAACCGGGACGAACTTTTCGTTTTTCCCGGAATCGTTCAAAAGTTAAAATTTCGATTCCTAGTTTCGATATTCACAGTCCGCCGACCGGAAGAAGAAACCGCTGAACAACACCAACGAAGAAGCGTCTACCGGAAGTGTTGGCATAACCGCGCGAGTCGAACATGAGTAGCTTACGTCGGCGGTCCAAAGTGTGGCTTCACTTTTCTAAAAATAACAAAATCTCGGCAAAATGGAAAATTTGTGACAGAAGGAGTTTTTCCTTCAGAAAGACCGTTGGTTAGCAAGGTTAGCTAAACTTTTTTGACCCTGCCTCTTAAAAGAATCGGAATCGAGAATCTTTAAGAACCGGAATCGAAACAAGGAATCGGAATCAGAATCGTTCAAATTCAAACAATACCCGACCCTACTGCCAATGGTTTGGGACATTCTGACTTTGTGGAATGTAATTACTAGAGCCAGACCGATATATCGGCTGGCTGATACTATGGGCCGATATTAGGCATTTTCTAAAATATCGGTATCGGCAGTTATAATGGCCGATAAATGAATATTTCAAATATAAAATAAAAACGGACGAATCACGCTTCAACCATGTCATTAGTGTTGGAGTTGTATAGGTTGTCCACCAGAGGGCACTCTAAACCGTCCCTGTTGGCAACACACGTGTATAACGCGCCACACATCCTGCAACCTGCTGATCCAGCCAGAGTCGGCCAGAGAGAACCAGTTATGCATTATCATATTATTTTAGTTAAAACTCATAATTAACTACAAATAACTAATGTTAGGGAAATCTGTTAATATTTTGTTGCGCGTTTCTGAAATAAAATAATATCGGCCGATATATCGGAATATCAGATTTTAAAACCAACAAATATTTGTATCGGTATCGGCCTTCAAAATCCTTTATCGGTCGGGCTCTAGTCATTACATATTAATCTTTTCCTCAGTAAAAATAAATAAAAGAGATTATGAACATTGTCTTATGATGCTGAAAAACAAGTCACATGTTGTTCATGCTGTTATTTCATGCACATTGTGAAATGTTTGTATCCCCTAAGATGCATGTACTCCAAATATGAAATGATTTGTTTCCTATAATTTTCCACTCTTGCCAGTTTAATGGTAATAATATTAGTATAACAGTGGGAAAATATGCATGTCTTTAAGACATTACATTACTTACTATATGTGAAATATATCTTAAACATGTTTTCCTACTTTTATTCACATGTAACAAGTTTTTATTTTATTTTATTATTGCATATGCATATTGTTCTGAAGAAAGATGCGATCATTATTCACCTGATAAAAGTGGTCTTGCCTGTAGAGCACTGACCCAACACTAGTATCATGGGCTTGTTGTCAAAGTCTGCATCTTCAAGGCTTGATGAGTGGAAATCGGAGAAACCATAATACTTCTCCAGAGGGAGCAGTTTTTGCCGGTAGAGGGCCTTTAAAGCCTCAGTAACTGTGTGAACTTCCTTCAGACATTTACCACCCCTGTTCTTCATCTCTTTACCAGCCATTGGGCTGCAGCAGTCTGAGCGCTTCAGAGTTTTCCTGTACACATACATAATACAAATGAATGAATATATGATGGTTTTAATGGTGTGTGTGTGAGAGAGAGAGAATTTCATATCACAAAATTAAACAAAACACAACATTTACTAGGTAAAAAAAAAGAGATTGTATCCTACTAGTAGCAAGAATATTGATGCCTGTCACAAAAAGAGGCAGGAGTTGACTAATCAGTAATACGCTAACATACACACACACACTCACTGAATTATAAATTGTTCATAGAATTCTGAAATGTTGATTATTTGTTCTACTTACTTTTTATTTTATCTATCTATCTATCTATCTATCTATCTATCTATCTATCTATCTATCTATCTATCTATCTATCTATCTATCTATCTATCTATCTATCTATCTATCTATCTATCTATCTATCTATCCATCTATCTATCTAATTTACTTATATGTATGATGACTGGAAAGGCTTTGGCAATACATAAAAGTAATTGCCATGCCAATGAAGCAGATTTGAATTGAATTAGAGAGAGAGAGAGAGAGAGAGAGAGAGAGAGAGAGAGAGACAGAGAGAGAGAGAGAGAGAGAGAGAGAGAGAGAGAGAGAGAGATTTAATTCTTTGGAACCCTCTTTACAAAACCAATTAAATATCTAATTTATGTCAGTAATGTGACGGATAGAATTTTTTTTTACATTTATTTAAAAAGTGCAGAGAGAGATCAGAAAATGTTGACTGCTAATCAAGAACATTTATACTTTCTCTTGCCATGTCAGGAGGAAGAAAACCCCAGATTATAAACAAAGTGGTTGACCAACACAAGACATTTAAAGGGTTAGTTCGGTATTTTACACTTAAAGCCCTATTTTAAGATCGTTTCTGATGAAATAGAACCGTTAAAGCTACACTGTGTGATTTTTTCCCCCATCTAGCGGTGAAAAGGTATATGACCGTCCAGTGAATATTAGTTTCTGTTCCCCTTAATTCCGATTTCGTTTCAACTCCTACGGTGGCCAATGTAGTCCAAGATTAACATGGCTTCCAGTTCGACCTCGTCCATGAGTATTAACTCAAACGTAAACGCGGAAAGGTGAAGCTTGAATTAACGGGTATGTCCCTCTTTGGCTAATGCACTTTCAAGATGGAGGGGCAACATGGCGACCGACATTAGAACCCCTTACCCGTATGTATTTTCAATGGCATATTATACACTCACGAGAATACTTTATTACTTGAACAAAGTAAATATACATTAATGAGCACATATATTTTTGGAAGAACTAAGTGTTTTTAGCTACGAATAAACTAAAAGAGTTACACAGTGAAGCTTTAAGATTGAAATTTGGACAAATGCTGCGGTCCCGAGAATTTTTAACCAGCTTAAAACAGGGCTTTAAGTGTAAAACACCGAACTAACCCTTTAAATGTCGAAGTCCTATAAAGCCCGGAACACACCAAGCCGACGGTCGGCTGTCTGGCAGATTTTTTTGCGTCGGCCAACCAAGTTGGCTCGGTGTGATACGCACGGTTCCGTGCCGTTGGCTAAAAAGTCCTCGTCGGCTTTGTTTTGCGCGATTCGACATGTTGAATCGGCGTCGGGCCGTTGGGGAAAGAGAGAACTCTGATTGGCTGTTCAGCTTAGTGAAACAGTCAGTGCACGAGAATAAACGCAAAACAGCAAGCAAAGAACTCAAAATGGTAAAGATTGAAGGCTGTTTTTATGTTACGTGTTCTTACCTGAGTGTTCCTTGATGAATATTTCAATATTAACATGAATGGAGTGGAATAAAGAAAGTGTTCAGCAGGATTGATATTCAAAAAGGTAAGCACGCGCTGCTTTGTTTACATTATGTGTATCTGCAGCGTCGGTTTTCCTTTTTGAATAACGAATATAGACTAATATATCTGTAGAAATAGACATTTGGCTCATTACACGCAGGCGGAGAACGCACATTCTAGCTGACAGTCGGCTTTAGTTCTCTCGGTGTGTTCAAGTGCAGCTTTTTACCTCGACGAGAGGCGACAACACAGTTGGCTTTCATCAGCGCTAGTTCGTTGGCGTCCTCTTGGTGTGTTCCGGGCTTAAAACCCAAGTACAATTCACTCTCAAAAAATGATACTTTTAGAGGTTCAACAGCGTGTCCTCTTTGAGTGTGCTGCTATGTTGGCATCTTTGTACCTTATTTACCCCTCACAGTAATATCTTACGCTCTTACAATTAAATGTCCTTCATTGGCATCTATGGTTTTACGAAGAACCTTTAACATCCACTGAACCTTTCCATTGCACAAAATGATTTTGGAAAAAGGTTTTTTTCTTCATTTTAGGGATCTGGAAAACATTATTCATGCAGTTATTTCAACAAGACTACTGCAATTCATATTTAGGGATTGCTCAATCTTGTTGATCTCTCCTCCAGCTGATCCAAAATTTTGCAGCCAGACTTTTATAAGGGACTACAAAATATACCCTTGTTTTGATTAGTTTGCTCTTTTTTTCCTGACATTGTATAATAATTTAAAAATGACTTCATAGTTTTTAACGTGGTTTCATGCTGCTACCCCAAATTCATCTGCACATATTTAATGCATTGTTTAACTATTAAATGACAATGGCATATACACTGTCAAGTGCATTTAACAACTTACACCGCAAGTGTAGATGGACTCACTTTGACGGTGCTGTAGATCTAACAGATGTGCTCTTACCCCAGACACATCTGCAGAACAGAGGGGAGTAGCCCACTTTTTCTCAGGACTCTCTCAGATTTTGCCTGATGGGAAAAAAGTGAAGGTCCAAGGGTGGAGTGAGACATATAAAGCATACAGAAATGATAGTGTCATGGCATCTGTCTGGAGCTCAGCCGCAGAGCTCATAAACACGGGGGGAAACTGGGGAGATTATTTCCTTCATAACTGAGACATGAACATGTACGTACATACTGTTTTAGTGTTGGATTTTGGAATGCATAAAACAAATTAAGAACAAAAAATACTGTTATGTAAGCTTTTACAAAAAGCAATAATTGCAGTGCTTAACACACTAATGGCAAGTACATCTTGATTTAGGTTTGAATTTCAATTGTAGTCAACTGATCTACTATAATTTTAAAAGTTTTTTTCAATGATGGTTACAACCAGTGTTGGGGAAAGTTACTTTTAAAAGTAAAAAAAAAATCTACTTTTACTAATTGCATTACTTGGTAACTTTTAATGGAAAATAATGGGATACATTACTTTTGCATTACCGTTTCTCACCTGGGCTGGGCTTGCTTGTTTTTTTGTTTTTATAACAAGAAAAGTTATATTTTTTGCAAATGTAACAGTCCCATTCAATTCAAAAAGCAAAATTAATATTTCTCTTTTCACATCAAAAGATGATCCTGCGCACACAACGCCTCTGCCTTACTCCCAATTTCTCACAACATAGGGCAAGGGTGGTGTCAGCCAAAAAATGGGAAATCAAATTAACTTGAATTACTTGAAAATCCAAGATTTGTTGTAAATTTAAAAGTAATGTTACTTTGGTACTCTGTAACTTGCATTACTACCCTCAACACTGGTTATAAATGAAGTTAATTAACATATATCAGTTCATATTCACATTAAAAATTTAAGAAGAAAAAAAGATTAACTAATAATGCTAAGCCATATCTGAAGATCTTACCTGTTTAGGACCAGTTAAGATTGTCTTCATGCAACAGCAATTGTAGTTTACTTCTTCCTGCAAAATGCACAAATTAAAAGTTTAGTCATTTGTCTTTCCTTTTGAATATTGTATATATATGTTTTATTGTCTTCAGTGTCCCAGTGCTGGATGAAGACAAATGTCCTCCTCTGCAGTCAGAATCGGCAAAGCTTTCAACTATTTTCCACGCCTGTTCAGCACTAGTGCTTCCCTCTGGTTTGGTCTTCTTATGTTACAATTATAAGGGAGAGGTCTGAGTAAACCAGTGAATCATATATACATTATAAATTAGCCTAGATCATCATCCTTAGTTAAGTGTTCACTGAATGGAACTAATTATATACAGGCAATTTATATGTCTTTCTGTTTACTATTCTTTAAATTATTTATTTAAATATTAATATATTAATATTTAATATAAATATAAATGTAATTTAATATAAAATAATAATTAATATTTTATCTTTTATTAATTTTATTCTTTCCATTAAAAGATTGTGAACAAATATAAATTATAACTGTTCTCTTAATAGTTCAACATACTTTAATACAATTTCCCTTCATTTATCTGATACAAAATATAGTTGCTCAATGCACTGAAATCTATCATTTAACCATGAACTGTGTGAATCAATGAATCAAAGAGTGCTATTCTAACCCACTGCACCCAATACATTAATGTTAAAATACTGTTTCAATAGCATTGCCACAAGACAAACAATATGGGTTATTACATATACACATATACATATATATATATATATATATATATATACACACACACATATACACACATATATATATATATATATGTATATATATATATATATATATATATACACACACATACATATGGGTGATTCTTCAACTATGGTACTCTTTGAGCTAGACAGTTTCAGAACATAAAAACATTTCTACAAACAGTTTTTTAGCATCAGTTGGTTTCTCAATCTGTCTAGAAACCTTCTCTTAGTTGGGTGCGATGATTTGTATTGAATTATATATATATATATATATATATATATATATATATATATATATATATATATATATATTGGCATTTTTATCTGACAGGACAGCCCAAGAAAACGCCCAAATTCTCATATTTACCAACAATATTTTAGCAATAGTAAATAATAAAATATTTCTTACTACCTTAACTTAGCAAATTATTTTGGGCTATAATAATAAAACATTAATTTAAAAACAAAAAAACATACAATTAATTGTTTAGCACAAACAATGTAATTTCCATCACAACCTGTCTTTACCATCACAATGAACACCGTGGTGGAAATGACTGTGGCGGAAATGACATTTCCCCCATTTTCCTCTAAAATATCATGCTATGTTAACCTGTTAATATTAGTTTTACAGTTAGAATTTAATATACACAAATTAAACATTAAATTAATTTTATCCAGTTATTTTTATGTCCATGTGAAATATGAGCCCTTTGGAAATGACAGCCAATAAACATACTCTCAGTTTTAGTCATATTTACCTTGATTTTTCTTCTTTCTTCTTTTCATTACCCCCTAAAGAGGTGACCCTTTCACCCAGCCATGTGTTCACTGTGGAGTTTCTATTGCTGTGGTTACTAAGTATTCAAACCTAAAACAATGATCCTAGGATTCTATTTTGTACAGTGTGGCGGAAATGACAGTGAACCCAAGGGACAAGGGTTCTACTTATGAAAAATATCAGAAAATGTGAATAAATATTGCAATATATAATATGTATAATTGAAATAGACATCATTTTATAATTTGACATTATTTAAATATTTAATTTAGAATTAAGTGAGGTTGAAGGTACAAAGTCTGGCTTAGGGACAGGGGGAAAACAGTAAAAATCATGCATAAAAGGCCTCATATTATATAATAAAAAGAATGATTGAACCATGATAAATTTTTTATAAGTTATTTATTATATATATATATATATATATATATATGTGTGTGTGTGTGTGTGTGTGTGTGTGTGTGTGTGTGTGAACAATATCGATTTTTGGGTGAATTTCCAGGGATCTCAGCATGTGAGAGAGGATATGGGGGAAAGAGGGGGTGAGGGGAAAGAAATGTAAAATAAGACAATACTGAGGTGACTGTATCAGAGTGATTGCATCTCAGATGGGGATGCAAACTTTGCAAGAGAGTTCAAAATTTGAAGAAAGGTCCTTTGTTCTCTCAGAAAATAGCCCAGGCAGATCTTTCAGTTCCAGTTCTACCAGCTCACCTTGCTATTACTATTTTTAACATGGTGACAGATACGGTCTAAACACACTATTGAAGGTCCATCATGGAAAATGAGTATGTATTTAAATCTAGCATCGCGAACGCACAACAAACAGCTCATTCATGTCGTCTATGGCCAGACTGACAGTTTAATAACGTATGTAAATAAAACTACACAATGTTTTTCCCCCAAACATTTGCATGCCTGTTTATTCACATCCAGAATCTTCATATCTCTTCACAAGACCACAATTGAGACTGCATCCTAACCTAAAACTGGCAAACCTCAAATTCTATACTGACATCACCAATTGGCAGGTGAATATGGAGTACCAGAACATCTCGAATGGCTCTCTGTTTGCACCTACCTCAGTGGAAACACTAATATCCAGCAGTGTTCTGGGATTGTGCTGTGCGTTGGGTGTACCAGGTAATCTCGCGGTGATGGTCATGCTCGCCCAACATTTAAAGGAGGACAGCTTTACCCCGAAACTGATGCTGAATCTGGCTGTCTCTGATCTACTGAGTCTGATTTCTCTACCTGTGTGGATCTATGCTCTTTTGAACGGCTGGGTTTTTGGCAGAGCTCTATGCAAGTTATTTTCCTATCTAGTGTACTGGAGCCTCTACTGTAGTGTACACTCCGTCACCTTATTGAGTGTGCAAAGGTACCTGCAGGTGCTCTATCCTCAGCGATGGGCAAAGCTTGGAAGGAAGGGTCAAAACGGGCTGATTCTTGGGATATGGACATCAAGTGGAGCGTTGGGTTCTTACGCTCTTTATTTCCGAAGCATCAAGCAGATGGAGGACGGGTTTCTAAAGTGTTATCCGGATTACAGCAATAGACAAGAAAAAATAGTTGTCTTATTTGTTGAGACTCTTGTGATGTTTATTTTGCCTTTCTTCAGCCTGTTGGGCTTCTACCTTCGACTTCACCAACGGATAAGTCATTCAGTTTTCTTCAACAGCCACAGGCTGACAAAACTGGTCGTCAGAATCGTAGTGGCCTTCTTCATATTCGGCATCCCCTGTTCAATCAACAACATTGTTTTAATGGCAGTCTCATCGGATTTAAATGCTAGCCACAATCTAACTGGCGCTCTTTTCTTTATAAACAGTTGCGTGAACCCCTTTCTTTACGCCTTTTCTGCTTCAGCGCTGCGATCCAGAAATACACAGTCAGACCAGCCACAACAATTTCAGAATGAAACTGAGTAAGGATCATACTGTGTTGTATTTTAATTGTATCGCAATTGTTATTGTTTTGTTTTGTATAATGTACGGTGACCTTGAGTGTCAAGAAAGGCGCCTAGAAATAAAATGTATAATAATAATAATAATAATAAGGAGGAAATCTTTAGTTATTTCTAACTCCGACGTTATTCTCTGTGTCTAATATTCATGTTTGCTTTGTGCAAAGGGAAGAGAATAAAAACGTTTTAATACCATATTCCACAACTTGTAACCTGAGGAATAACTTTAAAGAGGAATAACTCTTAAAGTACTATACAGAATTTATTTTTTCTAAGGCCAGGCTATCTGAAATATTTCCCAATGTTGAAGACAGATGTCATGTACCATTGTGCAATTTGAGTCATATGTTTTTTTACTTGTCCTATGTTACAAAATTATTGAGTCAGTTATTTTACAACTATTTCTAAAGTGCTAAAAATTAGAACTGATGTTTGCCCCACAATAGCAATCTTTGGTGTACCTAAAAACTGGGCTCAGTTTAATTCCAAACAACGTTATATCTTTTACCTCCTTGTTAGTTAGGTGCCATATTTTGCTCCACTGGAAATCTAATAAGCCTCTAGCAACCTCCAAATGGTTAGTGGATATCATGTTTTTTTTTTTGTTTTTTTTTTGAAACTGGCAAAAGAGAGAAGTTCTCGAAAAAAGAACTTCTTCAGTAAATGGCATCCTTTTATAGCTTACTTTAATTCTCTTAAAACCCTACCTCCTGGTTAATATATGATTAAATGTGCGTACGCACAAATACATACATATATATATATATATATATATATATAGTATACACACACAAACACACATAGACACATAGTTTGTATGTATGTATGTATAATGTGTATATAGGTGTGTGTGTGTGTGTGTGTGTGTGTGTGTGTATATACATATGTATGTACATAATATTATCTACTTATCACTATAATTTTTTATATACATTTTTATATACATTTTTTATATTTTTTTTCTGTTGATGTGTACTTTCATTGGTTTAGTTTTAATGCAAAAAAGAAAAGTGTCAATAATTTGTGTCAATCTATTGTGTTGTAATATCATTTGGTTTAATAAAGAGCAAAAAAAAAAAAAAAAAAAAAAAAGAATAACCTTGATCGAACACCGAAGACACATTCAATAAACTGCTGTGCTGTATTTGTGTTTACTGGTGGGATACTCCAGGCATTTGCTTATTGGGGGAGATTCTCAAAAAAATGTTGAGAACTCTCCCGGTCGTGATTAAAGCATTTAAAGGGATACTCCACTTTTTTTTTTTTGGAAATAGGCTCATTTTACCACTCCCCCAGAGTTAAACAGTTGGGTTTTACCGTTTTCAAATCCATTCAGCCGATTTTCGGATATTTAGAAGAATATCAGTTACCAGACAGTTACTGGTCTCATTGACTTCCATAGTAGGCTATATATATTTTTTTCCTTCTATGGAAGTCAATGAGATATAAAGATATAAATAGATATAATATAGATATTATATATATATATATATATATATATATATATATATATATATATATATATATATATATTATATATATATATATATATATATATATATATATATATATATATATATATTTAAACGGCTCTGGTAACTTTGCGCGCGGCGCCGCATCCGAAGATGGACGACTACAAGCCGAATCTGGCCGAACTGGTACGATCTGTACCAGCATGTTTATGATCCTTCTATACACAGAGACATTTGCATTGATGGGCGACCATAACATCTCATTTTGTGAACAGGAAAACATTTACATTAAGCACCTAATTTGCACTTGCCTAAAGTAATAGAGAGCCTAAGTCCCGCCCCTTCCGGTCGGCCACCATGGGACCTAACTTCGGAAAAATATTGAATGGTAGTCAATGGCAAGTGACAACTTATTTTTTTATTCCGTCTGAATTGTGCCCTGAATTACACATATGATGTTTGCCAATTTAAAAGATACATTTTAAAGTAAAGAAAGTCGCAGTGTGATGTAAAAGCGTTGAGGTATAAGACTGTGAAAATACGTAATTAAAGACTACAAACCCCAAAGGCGCACATTTTCTCTCAATGAATGAAGCTAACTTTACTGAGGCTGTCTGTCATTGTTTCTACAGTCTTATGTTATAATCGTAACGTTACGCCGTCCTACCTGAGTGTTTTGTACCAGACTGCACACACACGAGCAGCGGATCTCGTTTAGCTTACCGGGAGATGTAGTTCACAGAGCGATTTTCACATAAAACTAAACGTTACTCTTCTGTTGTATGACAAACTGTGACGTTTTTGACTTTGAGAATCATCTTTTAAATTGACAAACATCATATGTGTAATTGAGGGCACAGTTCAGACGGAATAAAAAGATAAGTTGTCTCTCCCCATTGACTTCCATTCATATTTTTTCCGAAATAAGGTCCCATGAGCCGGAAGCGAAGAGGCGGGACTTAGGCTCTCTATTGGTTACATCTACAAAATAAGCCTACAATAGCAGAATTTAGCCCTGCTGGTAAAATTAAGGTTTAAACACTCTCCAATAAGGCTTCAGTTGTTTAACTAGTTTACATGTAGTGAAAGTATAGGCTACAATAAGCCTACTGCATTTACTCTTTTATGAATTAGCAATTAATAAACTACTAATAAACGGCAAACTACTTCTTCACTGCTTATTCTTGGTGGTTTAGAGGAGAATTACTCCGAGTTCGCCCCCTGTCGTTTCATAGAATAGCACAACGGCGAGCGCGTCAAGTATAAATCATAGGTATAAATGCCTCGTCCGTTTGGAGAGGTATGCGCGCAGGCAGGCAGAGGAGACTCGCCCTCTTGCGCACGCGTCGAGCATAAACAAGGCTTGAGATCGCCGACTCCACGCGCCCTGCATGGCCTCGGCCAATAGGAGCCCGAGGCGGGCTCCCGGACAATGCGAGGAACGAGCGCCTCTGCAACAGCCGGCCAATGATTCGTCCGTCGGCCAACCGGTGGGCCGAGCGCGGTGAAACAAATTGCAACAATTCACCCGAAGATCTCAGAAGGTTTCACCAGGATGACACGCAAATTCGTGAAGCGTTCCTCGTTTTTATTAATTATTAGTTATTAATTATTAAATTACTGTAATAATTCATCTTTTACACTGTATCAAGCGACAAAAACAGTGTTTAAGCGTGCAGTACGCAGCCTTAACGCTAGAGCGCAGCATCGCACTGCAGTCTGGCGCTAGAGCGGCTCACTGGAATGTACTGAGTTTACATCTTTATAGAACAGAAACATTTAGTTTCCAAGCAAAACAATGTTTTAAGTATATGTAATGATTGCATTTACCATCCTAATGTTTCCTCAGTCGATTTAATTAACCGTATCTTAATCTGACAGTTAATGATCATTCTGAATCTTCGTTCCCTTTGAACTTCCTCAAACTAGCAGACATCGAAACTAATCTATCAAATATATAGAGAGCTAATGTATAAAAAATTCACTTACTGAGCATGTTTCGTTTTCGCTGGTTAGGCTGACAAATTTGCGTTGTTTTTCTAGGCTTTTTGTATTTCCAAATTCCTTAGAAGGCTAGCGATACCTGAAAACAGAGAAAAAAAAAACAGAATTATACACTAACATCAAACTTGGAGAGGAGAGAACACCAGTCTGCCTGATCGCTGTTCCCGCAATTCACTCACATAGTGTTTTTCTCTCAGTCTCTCTTTTCATGACCAGAAAGATAGTTCCGCTTAACCCTGTAAGACCCAAATATAGAAAAAAAGGGGAAAAAAATGTTTTCACCTATCAGATGTTGTTGTAGGAGGTCTCTGATGCAAATAATGAAGGATTTTTTTAAAAAATATGTTTTAGTAAGTTTTTAAGGAAATGTTGTAATATTGCAACGTTGGGCCTATGGGGGAGCAGAATTTCAGCTTTTGCACTCAGACTGTCAGAACAAATATACAGAACAACTAAGAGCTTATTTGAAGTGTGGCTTGCTTACATAGCACCATAACAGTAAATAATATGAATGATAATAATAATCACTCAATAGTCATATTTTTATTAATTAGAATTTATTAAAAAATAAACATAAAATATGAATATTAAATACAAAACAGATTGAAATCTGTAAAATAAACAGTGTCCAGTGTTCACTTGCAATGATAGTCCTAAAAGCAGTTCCTTTCCTCTGAAAAGCAGAGATGGAGATTGCACTTCTTGCAGAGCGTATTCGAATATCCCTTTTTGCAGTGTCTGCAGCGTCCTTCCAGAAATGAAGATAATAGTTGTAGGAGTTAGAGTATGTTCAAGTATAAATCATTTTAATGAAATTAATCCTATTTATGTGATACATTCCACTGAAGTCTAGGGCTGGGACAGTTACCGCAATACCGTGGTCACATGACGCCTACCGCGGGTCTGAGCTCGTCACGTCATCACCTCAAAAAAAACATTGGCCTGCCCATGTGTGCACGTTATGTCTAATGACATGGATTCATTGATTCTAATGACATGAATTATGTCTAATGACATTGTGTCTAACATGGATTCAAGGTTGTCTAACCAAAACTTATCAAAAGATTGAGCAGATCCGACCTTTCGCGAGTTGGGGAGCCGATGACATAATATTCCTTTCGTATTAGAGATGCTCGGATGGGCTATTTCTTGCTTTTCAACACCGGTTAAAAAAAATCTATACCGTCCCAGCCCTACTGAAGTCACACAATTCTAAAAGGAATATACAAACCCCCAGACCTCTTACATCCCCACATTCCAGAACATTAACACCTGTCCCTGAACAATGGACCACGCAACCCCCTATGTCTGGACATCCACACCTTGAATAACCATCCTCCACAGCAGTCTACAAACACTGTCTGCCTTGCTACAAGCAGATATCTGGGCAAACAAACAAAGCCTTTATAAAAAACTGCTAACATACAGAAACAATTTCAAGTACTGGTAGGCTACCGACAGGAAACTCCAACCAGAAATAATTTATTCATTTAAAATGATTCAAATCTGATCTAAACTGAAAATTATAACAAATAACACAATTAGATATTGTGAATAATCAATTACATTATATATTTTTAAGTATTTCTCCTGTATATGAACATTTGAGAAGTGCAATGCCTCCATGTAATGTGCAAGGTGCACATGCTATTTTGACTACCATTCTATCCCAACGTTGTAAAATTACAACAAAGACATAACAAGCTACAAATCTAATTTGATGCATGCATTCCACAATAACCAAGTATTTACATGAACTAGACATTCTAACAATGACAAAAAAAAATATTTCTGGGGTTTTACTTACTTCAATGTTGAAATATCCAATCCAATGGAACAAGGAGATGCGCTTCCAGTAAAGTTTGCTGGTTGCATGAGTTCATGACATTATAGGCGGTGGGCCAAGTCCGTCTATCTCGTTTAGTTTTTGATTTGATAGTTACCTAGCAGCTGTGTGGCTCATTTTTTTTATTTGTCTGTATGAATAATTTACAAAAAGATTACCGATTGTTTCCAACGCTAATTGTTGCACATTTAAGTACAAAAATAGATTTAATTTCGCAAACGTTGGCCGGAGTGAGATCCAATCAACGCTTGTGTTGTTACCTTGTTGAATTGATTTGGCCAATCACGTTATTCGTTGAACCGGCGTCGCGTGACTCGCGTCAGGCTGAAGCTAAATACAACCTGGACAGACCGGTGTTTCTCGGCAAGACAACGTCAAGGTAAGATTTGTTTTACAATGATTATACACCCATATATCTTTATGCTTTTCATATTTTACAATACAAGTTGTATTTAAGATTGCAAGCTATACTTCGTCGTGAATATATGCGTTGTCGTTGATGATAACAATAGACACGAAAGAAAGTTGGTAGTTGAGCAGTAAAGCTAGGTAGGTCTAACGGTAAGTTGCTTAGGCTAATCCAAAATAATCATTTGTTCATACAAAATGAACTAAGCAAAGAGTATTCACATACGGGATAATTACGGGAAAATATTTAAACGGGAAGACTGCAGGAAATAATTTGACAGGTCTAGCTTACTTTCAGTCTAGCTTACTTGCAGCTACCTAGGCTGCAAATAAGCTAGACTAATTATCAGCTAAAAGAGTGCAGAGGGAAACTAGGAAATGATTTTAAAAATGTATTAGTTGAAGATGGCTGTTTTTGAGTTATTGAACAAAATTATTTGTGGTCAGAACTGCAGTAGTCTTTTCAAGCTTGTTTAAGATGGTTAGCATCTTAATACAAATGTCAATATGAAAAATGTGATTTAAAATGATAGTAATGTGCGCTTTCGGTGTTTATTTATCTGAATATAATTCAATTGTTTATCTAACACACAGATACGGACAGGACAACATCATATCTCTCCACACTCGAATGACTACAGAGGTGATTGTTGACAACCATCACATCAACAGCACCATGAAGGAGCAGGTCAAGATCACGGAGTTTTCTTAGTATCCACATCACAGATGACCCATCTTGATCTATCGACACCACCAAGAGAACCTAACCAAGAAAGTCCAAAAACCTCTGCACTTCCTCCCACAGTTGAGGAAGGCTCATCTCCCAAAAATCCATCCTCTTAACTTCTATAGGGGAATCATAGAGAGTCTCTTCCTTCCACCCCACCCTCCAATAACCTAAGGGCAGCTGATTGACTATTGCACAAAAACACTGGTAGATTACACTATGATGCTGCTACATTGGTTTATTTTTAATTTTAAATTTGCTATGAAGATTTGACCCCACTTACACACATATTGCACTGCCTTTTGCTACTTATGCCATCCACTTGCACTGAAATACTATATTAATTAGGGATAAGTCACGATTTTCGAATATTCGATTAGTTGATTTTATTATAGAATATTGAGTAGGATGTGCAAGATGATTGTCTTTAAAAAAATGTTTTAGTTGTGGTTATGAGTTGCAATCCTAAATTCATGTAATATTTTATACATTTAATAAATATATTCTTAATATTTGTTGTTTTTGTTTCTATGTTTGAGCTTATATCTCAATATTAATAACAGTCTGGTTAATTTTGAGTCTTGAAATGTAAACTCTCAACCGGGGTTGGCTTCTAAATATATATTGGTTATATGTCTATTCAGAATGACTTCTGAGCAGCAACCTTTTTATTTATATACGTATGTTTAAGGTTTTTAACTTATATTTATTTAAGCGTCACACCGCTCGCATGCACTGGTGTGTGCATGTGGTGAAGGGGGCCTACCCAACGGTCTTCGAATATTATTTTTGCCAATATTTTTAAATGCCAATCCCTACTATAACACAGTGTACATGCTGTCTGCAATGTTAATGAATAACTGCTCCCCTATTCTCCTTTGCAGTTGCTGTAATGTATGTTTCTGAGCACTACTTGCTGTATTTGACATGATGCATGAGATGCATAATTTGTGTGCACATGCTCAAAAGCAATCCCTCAGAATGAAGCTAATGCATCAGAATGAAATAGGATAACTCCTACAAGATAACATTTCGGAATGCCCAAAGTCCAGGCCGTAAGCCAAATTGGGTTAGAAACCTTAATTCTGATTGACTGTGATGTTGTGGGAATAGAAGGTGTTTATACCAGGGGTGTAAATTACACAGAACAGCCACCGTTTGCTCAAATTGCATTGGATTTCCAACTGGACAACTACTTTTTCACACTACTGTCTGGACATTGTTGTATTTATTTTAAATAAAAAATGTACATTTGATACAAATCTTCACTGTTGTTTAATAGCTGCCTTTTCTATCTTATTATGTGCTCTTATGTGTTATATGTTAGTAGCATCTAACATTCTCTGTGAAATCCAACATTAGCCGGCACATGTTGGACGTCTTCAGAATTTAAGTTAAATACAACCTTTTCAGCTACTATACACTCTGTGGTTTGTATGTTCACCCATAAATGTACATTGATCAAACTTTGCCCAACTTGTCTGGCAAAAGGGGGTTACAGGGCTTTTTACATTTGAGGCTAAATGAATAAATAACCTATTTTTAACCTCAGTATTACTGAACTACATTACTAAAATTACATTTTTAATGATTAAATTAAAATTCTAATTTCAAGAACGCAGCTTTTCTTTGCCGCCACTGTAGAATCGTGTTCATTATTTACATTGGTTGTCAAGGAAACGGGAGGTTTTCTAACGTTATGATTAGTACTCCTGCTTATTTGCCGGTTTAAAAAAGCAAGAGTTTGTAAGGGCATTTTGCGTCGAATGTGCAAACAACAAAGTTGGAAACAATGTCTATAGTACTTACACGATTTTATTACATGACCTCAGCAAAAAAACACTTACACAGCTGTGAGGTAAGTATTAAATTCGTAATTTCGAGGTCCGGCCCACCGCCTATTATGGCAAGACCTACATACACATTTACTATCCAATAACATTGCAAGACTAAACATTAGGACCCATTAACTATGTAAATGTGGTCTTTGGAAAAAAAAACTAATTTGCAGATCTGTTTTTTGAAGAGCTAAAAGTGATGTTGTAATATTACAACCACGGGTCTTACAGGGTTAATTATCGCATCGATGTCCTGATTAACTTTTTTTTTTTTTTGGTTCTGAATCCAAAAACGGAAAAAAAAAAAAAAAAAAAAAAAATCAAATAACGGTCCGATTATGGTTTTATGAAATTCCTTTTTCCATTTTTATTTTTTTTATTATTGACAAGAAGTAAGATACAAAACTCTCGCAGGGGATAGAATGTACAAAAATATTAACCAAGCAGGAAACAACAATAGAGAAAAAAAATAAATAAATAATAACAAAGAAGGGGCTACTACAAATCACACAAGTCGAAGGCAAAATAGAAAATCACATTTGGAGCGGCACCCACAGGGGAGATTAATCAAAACAGTAATTTCCTGAATATATCACTGTGCATTTTCCTTACGATTTTGGTGGGTTTTACATTTTTCAGTGAGGTAACAACCAATTTAAAATCGTTTATAAACCAAACAAAGGAGATGTCCTGATTAACGCACTTTGACACGAGGAGGGGTAGGCCTTGAGTAATTTGCGGGGGCTTGCGCAACTTGCGTAGTGTGCGTATTGAGAGGATCGGCTCTATATGAACTGAATTTTCGGACTTTTGATCATACTGTTATGTTGCCTACTCGTTGTCATGTTTAGGACGTTAACAGACCTATAAATATAGGCCTACAAATCAAATTAGTTTTGAACAGAATAATGAATATGAAACAAAACACCCGTGTCCTGGAGTCTGCGAATAATAATAAGATAATAACGGACAGGACTAAACACATTAATTCACACTAATAATAACCACAAATTAGGGCTATGATACACGATTCGTGTATCCCTCAAGGTGAGTCAGAAATTAATTGAACTATTGAATCGGTTCTCCGAATCGATCAATTGAATCAAAAAGTAACCGCTAAATCGCCTCACCTTGGTATCTGCGCGCTGTGACGTTTCTGCAAATTATTTTTTCCAAATAATCAGCAAACTTTCGACGGGACACAGTCAGAGATAACTTGATAAACATGTAAACACTCATTTATAGCGTGCATTTACATCGGATTAAGTTCAGTGTTTTACATTTAGTGTTAGATTTTGCACTTGCTCATTTTGCTTTACGTTACGATGTTCAGTTAACTTCTGATTAATTTTTGTTGTGTTATATGACTTCAGACTGATAGATAATTAACATTGAGAAATGAATAGTCGTTTAATCTACAAGTAATGTCATTTTAACACATTCACATTCTTGAAGTGATTGCAAATATTTGTTTAACGTTAGCGTAACGTTAGCCCGCAGTATTGCGCTCGTGAAACGAGATTTTTCGCTTTTTACATATTAAGAAATGTCTCCTTAATTTAATTTCTCCTCTGTACAACAGGGATCTGTTTTTGGATACTGAGTTGGTGATGGAGATGGGAAACCCCTCAGATCTGAGTGCCTCCATGCTCTCGCCATCATCAGACAGGCCAATCATAGATCCAGAACTGTGGCTAGACTCCAGGCCTGATTCAAGTAAGAGAAATAACACGTTTAAGCTATGCTGTTCCTGTTTTTGTGACTTTCTGGATGTCCAAAACAGAATTTATGCCTTTCTCGTTTTATACAGAAAGCAGAAAGACCTTCACATCATGCCCTTTTAGCTCTGTCCGTCCTAACACAGAGGATACCGAGCTGAGATCCAGTGTCTCTGTGAATAAGTGCCATGTGTGCAGGAAAGAGTTTAAAACCAGCTCTGCACTTAAAACACACCTCTTGATCCACAGATTTGAAGGGCCACATATCTGCAGCATCTGTCAGAGAGCATTTACAAGCTATCATCAGCTGTAAGTATCATATGTGCTGGCATCTCAGTGATTCAGTAATGGCCATTTATTCAAATATGCCCATTAAAAAAATAAAAATAAAAAAGGTTTAAATTAACTAATTAAATAAACATGATTAAAATAATATAAAAAATGAACAAAAAAAGTTATTGAAATGTAAATAAAACACTAGTACAGTACAACCCCATGTGACATTTACTATTAAGTGAATAGTGAATGAGTAAAGGATTTAGTGGCTTCAAGTGAGCATGTATTAATCAATAAAATACAATAAAGCCTATCATTCACGTCATTTACTACCTCAACGGGATGTTATGATGATAGACCTTAGCTATCTCCCGTTCACCCTACTGTGACGAGTTTCGCTTCTGACAAGCCCGGAATTGTGAAAAGGGTCAGTTAGAATTTGTTCAGTTTTACTGACCCACCAACAAATGAATACATTTTTAATTTTTTATGTAAAAAAATCGAAAATTATTAGTATTTTTGGTGATTAATATTTTATATTAATTGTTTTTCGTTACAAAATCATGTTTGTTTGTTTTTAAAAAAGGACATTTGTAACAAGCTGGAAATAAAACAGCTGTAATTATATCTCCATAAATTCATTATACTAAAAAATGATGGCATGCAATGCAAAACATTACTGATTGGTTGGTACAGTAGCTTCCCCACCATAGTTTAACATTATTTTGGCGATGAACAATCAGAATTTGGTGTATCAATATGTAATACACCACAGAAAACCAAATCTTCATGTCTGCAATTTATAATAATAGATATACTCACACCTTTACTCATTCACTATTAAAGGAATACTCCACTTTTTTGGGTAATAGGCTCATTTTACCACTCCCCAAGAGTTAAACAGTTGAGTTTTACCGTTTTCGAATCCATTCAGCTGATTTTCTGATATTTAGAAGAATATCAGTAACCAGACAGTTTCTGGTCTCATTGACTTCCATATAGGAAAAAAAATATACTATGGAAGTCAATGAGACCAGAAACTGTCTAGTTACAGATATTCTTCTAAATATCATAAAATCGGCTGAATGGATTCAAAAACGGTAAAACCCAACTGCTTAACTCTGGGGGAGTTGTAAAATGAGCCTATTTCCAAAAAAAAGTGGAGTATCCCTTTAACTTCATAGCAAATATCACATGATGTTGTAAAATAGATGTACAATTGACCCTTCGCTAAGCCCCGCCCTCCCAAGTTACTGTTGCTACGCCTGTCAAGCTTTCGCGGCTGGCCCATCTATTATAGTGTGGATGCACCCGGTGTCAGACATTCCCAATGAGATAATTAGTAATTTTCGGCGAACAAGTGAAATATTTGAGAGAGAAAGACAAAAGGGACTACAGTATGCATTCGAGGGATATATTCACGACATTATATGCAACCGATTAGAGAATAATTTCTTAAAAATTGAAGTTAAAGCCTAACGTTATAGTCCCAGCGCAAGCAGCAGCGCCTCATACGATGACCGTTCAAATGGGAAACACAAATTGAGGAACAGCTATGTTCATACACAGCAAGGTATGTGAAAATAATCTTAATAATTATAAATCAAACAGCTTATCAATCAATCTTGTGGAATAATACTAATACCGGGAGAGCCGCGATCGGATTGGGTTAAGTTAACTTACTTAGTAAGAGGTATAACGTTAGTAGGACGTCGATTACAGGGTTTCCGCGGGGTCTTAAAAAGTCTTAAAAAGTCTAAAATTCTGAACTTTAAATTTAAGGCCTTAAAAGTCTTAAAAACGGTTAGATTTTCATCTGAGGTCTTAAATTTGATTTAGTCAGGTCTTAAAAAGATTTTACCCTCATTCATCTGCCAAAAACTCTGGCCGCAGAAAGTTATTACAAAGTAGCAAAAAAGTATTGAGTCATGGCCTATGAAGCGGAGCTCTAGTGCAGGGGTTCAAATTGGTTCAAACACACTGCTTGGGTGCTAGCATTAGCTCGTGGCTTGATACGAGGTAGCTCGCCAAGAGGCCATTTACACACCTACTGTGCGCTTATGGTGCGCTTGTGGCATTCTGAAAAGTTGAGATGTTTTTATCGTGATGCGGCCTGGACACTTTGGAAAAAACGAGCACGTCGCACCGCGACCGCGTCGCTTCCATTATGCGCACGCATAACGCGCAGCTACATTTGAAATAACGAACTTGAGGTCTTAAATTTCAATGTTTATGGTCTTAAAATGTCTTAAAAAGGTCTTAAATTTGACTTACTGAAATCTGCAGAAACCCTGGATTAACAAAATGCTGAAATATATTTTAAAGTATGTCAGTGAGCCTTTGTCTCGTCTCTTTAATCGTCTTATTTTACGTTATATCATTATGACCAAAGAACCGTCAATATTTCCAAGCAAATATGTGTTTTTGTTAAGCATGTCCACATACCAGTAGTTTTGAATGGGTCTCGCACACATATGCTAGATCACGGCAATCATTTCTCCCCTTGGCTTTTAGATTTTCTGGAAGGAAAACAATTCCTTTCCCCCGTCCAAACTTTTAGTATACCGGTATCAGATTTGCACAATCCATACGCACAATGCTTCAGCAAGTTCCCTCGTTCGAAAGCTTGACAGACCTCCCGCGCATAGTTACGGTTGCTAAGACAGGATTGGCCAGTGGCGGTTTTCGGGCGTGGCTTAGCGAAGGGTCAATTCTTCAGTTTCGTCACAACACTGATCCAAAACGATCTCACGCTAGCCCCGGGCCAGTGGGCCATCCCTATGTGCAGTTTTGTGCAAAAGTCTTTGACACGTTAGTATTTTCACATGTATTTTCTGTTACATGAAGAAACACACAAAAAAATGAAATGATCATGCTGGCTGTTGTCAGACTGCATTTTCTGGATTATCACAATTAATAGCAAAATGAACATTTGGAAATGTAAACTGATATTTCTTACTAACACACTAGAGCAAAAGATATAAATAAGTTGCTCATAACCATTTTTGTAAATTTACTGGATATTGCTCACACTGTCTGAAATCCAATCCAATTTCGTCACTTTCAAAATGAGAGGGTGTACAGTCAGTCAAAGGTAAACGAATCGAAATTGCAGTGTTCACAAATCCTGTTTTCAGTTAACCTGACTCCGCCAGATGGATTTGCTCCGCATATCCATCTGGAAACCTTCCGTTGAAGTAGTTTTGGTAAGGGGCGAAAATACTGGTTAGCTGATTGGCCTATGTTGGTGATAGACGGGCCAAATCAACCAATCAGATCAACGAAGCATATGACGTACCATAACTCTTGCCAAAACCAGTCGGGAGAAGAGCAAAAACATCTTTTCCTCTGAGAAAAGCCTCCAGAGCAGTGTTTTGCTCTTCTTTCAGTGAAGAAATACTCTGTAATTCCGATAAAACTTGCTCGATAGCCACGCTGATGCTAGTTTCATAGACTGAACTGTCGCGCTTCTCGTTGCGTCACACCTCAACCCGCCTCAAAGCCAACGCTGATTGGACGTTCGTTTGGTGAACTGCTCCCAAATTTTCTTTAACGGAAAGTGTCCAGACTGATCTGCGAGTGAAACCTTGAAAGCTTGCGAGATCAGGATGGTCTCACGAGGCTAGTTTTCAGTGTTATTGTCTGCCTTTTTTCTCCATAGCTCTTCCCACAGGATGACCCACCACAAAAGGAAGACATATCACTGCACTCAATCTGGTTGCCACAAAACCTACAGTGACAAAAACTCCTTGAAACATCACTGTGCGTCTCGACACGGAGTCCACTTCACGTCTCCTTCCTCCGCCACCTACGCTTACGACTATGACCTGCCGGCCTCACCGTGGGAACCTACGGTTAATCATGCGGCGCACGGCCTCTTCAGGGCTCAACCAAAGCCTGTTTTAGCTCCTGTGCTAAAAGAGCCCAGTTATTCTGGAAAACACAAGCTTGGGTTGGGCTATGCACAACACACTCAGGTGAAACACTCAACACACCAGGAAAGCTGGACTTTAGCAACCGCTAGTGAACTGTATAAGGTTGAAGAAAGCGCCAAGATGCTGAACTCCACCCTGTGCACTTTAGATCTCGACGCTGTTGAAGAAAATCCTGTACTTTCACAGAATCTTGGTTTGGAAACCAATCTTGATTTCCCTGAGTCTTACCCTGAAGAATGGAAAGAGGTGCTTTCATTTCAGCCTAACAGAGCGGCAGCGACCTCAAGGCCACCAGCTTCAGTCGGCCCCAAGAAGCATTGTCCAATCCTGCTGAAACACACTCTGAAAGACCCCAAACCTCTGAACAAGTTAAAGCGACGCCACTCCCTGTCTAGTTTTACTCAAACTGCCTTATTGTGCCCTGAAGCGAAAAGTGATTTTGACTGTAACCTTCCTGATCCTGCACTTCCTTCTCCTCCTCCTCATGCACCATTACCCAACAGCAGGAAGAGGAAGTCTAAGGACGTCTCGTCTGATGTCCCCGCTCCTCCACTGCCTGTTCCTCAGCCCAGTTGTCATAAACGTTCACGATCTTTGTACCTCGTTTCACCTAGTCAGGTGGCGCTTGCATCCTTCAGCACTTGTCTAGGCAACCCATTATTACCAAAGGTACACAGCATACCACTTTTTTCTTTATGAGATACTTTTTTGAAGAAATAATCAATATTTTGCATTTCATTATGCAGGAGTCCAATAGGAAATCAACAGGAGAGGAACCAAGCCCTGGTTGCAGGTTAGTAAATGGGAGTGAAAGCAACATTTTTGAGATGTTAGGGTTATTTCACCCAACTTGAAATAAAAAAGCTGTATTAAGTTATTAGAGATTTATGTCGGAGGCGTATTGCATTCACTTGAAGAAAAAAAATCTACTCTGTTTTTCTGAATTAACAAGTTCGTTATCTCAGAATTATGAGATTTTTAATTCTGAGATAATTAGAATTTAATTCTGAAATAATTCTGAGATGAGAAGTTTTTGCTCTGTTTTTCTGAATAACGAGTTAATTTTTCATGGAATTATTTTTTTGCTCTGTTTTTCTGAATTAACGAGTTAATTTTTCATGGAATTTTGTTTTCTTTTTCATTTAATTTTTCATTCCTCTGTTTTTCTTATAGAAAAAAGTTTTTGCTCTGTTTTTCTGAATTAACGGGTTAATAAACAGCAAAAAAAAATCCATGAAAAATTAACTCATTCAGAAAAACAGAGCAAAAACTTTTTTTTCTCATGAAAAATTAACTCGTTAATTCAGAAAAACAGAGCAAAAAAATTTTTTCTTGAAAAGTTAACTCATTAATTCAGAAAAAAAGAGCAAAAACTTTTTTTCTCATGAAAAATTAACTCATTGATTCAGAAAAACAGAGCAAAACTTTTTTTCTCATGAAAAATCAACTCGTTAATTAAGAAAAACAGAGCAAAAAAAAATTTCTCTTGAAAAATTAACTCGTTAATTCAGAAAAACATAGCAAATTTTTTTCTCATGAAAATTTAACTGGTTAAATCAGAAAAACAGAGCAAAACCTTTTTTCCATGAAAAATTATCTTGTAATTCTGAGATAATTAACTTGTTAATTCAGCGCATTCACTTGAAGAAAAAAAATCTACTCTGTTTTTCTGAATTAACGAGTTAATTTTTCATGAGAAAAAAAAATTTGCTCTGTTTTTCTGAATTAACGAGTTAATTTTTCATGGATTTTTTTTGCTCTGTTTTTCTGAATTAACGAGTTAATTTTTCATGGATTTTTTTTTTGCTCTGTTTTTCTGAATTAACGAGTTACTTTTTTCTCACAAAAAATTAACTCATTAATTCAGAAAAACAGAGCAAAAACCTTTTTTCTCATGAAAAATTAACTCGTTAATTCAGAAAAACAGAGCAAAAAAATTCTCATGAAAAATTAACTCGTTAATTCAGAAAAACAGAGCAAAAAAAAATATCTCATGAAAAAGTACTACTGAGTAAGGATATTAAAAAATATACATTTTATCTAAATAAAAAATAATTTCAATGAAAATACAAATGTCTCCAAATTAACCACCAATGAACAGATTAATATTATAATGCATAATCTATATCTGAATAATTATATATTATTACATGCACTACTGTTCAAAAGGTTGGGGTCAGTAAGGTTTGTAAAATGTTTTTTGAAAAATCTCGTATGCTAATTCTGCATTTATTTGATCAAAATGCTTTAAAAACAGTAATATTGCAAATATTCTTACAATTCAAAGTAACTTTTTTGTTTGTTTGAATATATCATTTTTTCCTGTGACGCAAAGCTGAATTTTCAGCATCACTACTCCAGTCTTCAGTGTCTCATGATCCTTCATGCTGCGGATCTGCTGTTCAAGAAACATTTCTGATTATTACCAGATTATTATACATGAAAACTGTGTTTACAGTCACTTGATAAATTTAATGCAGCCATGCTGAATAGAAGGATTAATTTCTGTACATGTCACACTATTTATATAATGCTTCTTTGTCTCTCTATATGCGTTCATAGTATGGGGAAAAAAGCAGCATGAACATTTATGTTTGTGTTTTGTGAAAGTAATTTTCTGTGAACTATTCTGTCAAAGGGTTAGTTCACCCAAAAATGAAAATTCTGTCAGTATTTACTCACCCTCATGTTGTTCCAATCCTCTATGTGTTTATTTGTTCTGCTGAACACAAAGGAAGATATTTGGAAGAATGTTTTAATCAAGCAGATCTCATTCCCCATTGACTTTCCTGCAGAACATATAAAAGAACATCATCTGTACGCAGAGCTCGATCGCAGCCCTCTTGTTCTCAAGAAGCTCTTTCCTCTGTTGGAACAAAGGAGAAACACAATTCACAGCCGTCTGCTTCAACGCTGGTGCTGACATCAATTCAAGTATTATTGTAGTAATATTCAGTAAAATAAGCACAATACTTACATTAACGTATTTTATCTTATTTATTTTTCTGTCACAGGATGAAGGACAGAGGGGGAAATCAGGAAAAAGGCAAAAGTCCAAAGGGACAAACCTGTCCCCACTGATCATGCCTGTGTCTGTCCCAGTCTCTGTCACAAACGTTTTAGACCCCCAAGTTTCCACATATCAAGTAATGTCATAGTCGATAACATAAGTAAGGGTTAATGCCCGACGAGGTGTCCGTTGTCAGGTTTTAATGGACGACGGCGAGGCGTAAAGCGGTTGCCTCCGCCGAAGTCCATTAAAACCTGACAACGGACACCTCGGAGGGTATTAACCAGCTTATACCATGGTCACTTGCCAAATAAAACATTTTTAAAACATTAGTTTATATTTTAATTAGGCTAAATCTAGTTTTTACAAATAATAACTTGCCTTGCTTGACTGTTTAGCAACCGGAGATATTTATAGTCCGCTTAGCTCGTATCCCTTCAGGTTCACAAATGCATTTTTTTTTTCATGAAACACAAAGGTAGGCATAGTTTTTTTTTATTACACATAAAACAATTAATCAAACAACAATAAAAAAACAATTAGCTCTGAGCTCCAGCGATTTGCGCTTAACATTATAGAGTGCAATAAATTAATCAGATCAAAGAGAGGGTCATTTGCCTCAGGCTCCTTAGGCTTGAAACGCTGTAACGTTGAGCCTTCTCCTGCCTTGGTTGTCTGGACAGCTGCGTAAAACTCCCGCAGGGTCTCATTCAGGGGCGCGTTTCCCGAAAGCATCGTTAGCCAACTATGGTCGCAAGTTACGTCGTTACCAATAGAGTTCAATGGAGCAGAGCAGCAGCGGTGTAATTTTCTCCGTTTTATTTACTTTTTTTTCTTTCTTCAGCAGCATACCAGTCGTCAAAGTTGCCATATTCTCCATAAATGTTAAAAGAAATAGCACAAAGTCGCTCATTGTTGTATTAGGCTATAATATCTAACGTTAGATGATAGAGCATGTGACTGCTTGTTGCTATGGTTACTCACAGCCGTTGTAGGCAGCGCATTTATTTATTAATTTCGAATGGTAAACAGGCAGTTTCACCGGAACTACTTTACTAGGTGTCCTATATCACTTTTTAACGGACACCCTGCAGCCAATCAGAATCGAGTATTCACCCAGACCATGGTATAATAACAATTAACAGTGAATATCCAAAGTTGGCTTTTTTATAATCGCTCAGGGATAGTTTAAAAGCCGATCATGCACTAACCACTAAATATCTTCCATAGGCAGAGAGACCACAAACTCGTAAAGGTGCATCTAAGAGGTCTCGTTGTCCTGACCCTTTAAAGCGCCTGATCATCCCCAGTCCACCCCTGCCTCGCTCTTCTTCACCACAGTGGCCCCAGGATCAGGAAACCCTGGGTTTGCAGAGATGCCTCGGTTACCCCAGCCAGCTGCGCTCACCAGCCTATCTGTCAGACCACCTGCTGAGCCCTGGGTTTCATCCCTACACCCCTCAGCCCATGCTGAGCCCTCTCCGTCCTGGGACAGGCCTCTACTCTAAAACCCTGCCGCAGTGTCAGCCATGCCCACCGCCGCCCAGCACCCTCGGTGAGCCCTAAACTTGTGATTTCAGCTCTTGTTCGATATACTAGATCCTTTTTTGTTCCAAGTTCCTACCAAATAATTGTAACTTTGAAACCCTACAGATGGCGCCCCCTTCCCAATTGACAACACAGTCGTCAACATAAAGCCGTGAGTCACTCTACATCTGTATTAAAGAAGACCTATAATGTTTGTTTGAGCACGAAAACTAACTGCAGTTACAAAGCACAAAGTCACTCCAAAGAGAGTTATTCTCTATATCAGTGTGCGCACTCTTTCTGAACTCCTTGAAATTTCTTGAGTGTAGTCTTTAGTTACATTATTCCTCATTTAAATAATTCCCATCCAAGGCATATGCAATATAAAGTGTTGTTGCACACTACTAACCAAGAGACGCTGTTTTTTCCACCCCGGATCTAACATGGGGCGTGACATTTTTAGAAACGTTAAAATTGGTTGACCAATCACCACACGCTGATCCAGCCGACCAATCAATGCACTTTTTGGAAGGAGGGGCTTCATAGGCCCCGTTCACACCGCAAGTCTTAAAGCTCAATTCTGATTTTTTGCTCAGATCTGATCTTTTGGTTTGGCTGTTCACATTACCTTTTAAAATGTGACCTATATCTGATTCCAATGTGAACCGTTTGCATGTTTCAAACGAACCCGCATGCGCAAAAGAACAACAATGACATCATACGCAGCACGCTGTTGCACTAATGTTCGTGTGGTTATGGAGGAAGTAAGCATTTGCGCTTTTATTTCTAAATGTCTGTGTCATGGAAGCCGTAAAATCAATGAGCAGGTGATGATGAGGAGAAGAATGAAGAGAAAGAAAGCAAAATTGGCTTTTCATTAATTAGCCCATATATTAATTAGGTCTAACACCTCACTCTCCCTCCATTGACTCGCTCCATCACTGTTCTCCATATGTATTCAAGTTTTTAATGTTAATGTCTGTGTCTGTTGTGTCTAGTGCTTACTCGCCGGTGCATAATTGTTTCAAATGTCGATGTAGATTGACGTCAGAGTCGCATTAAATCCGCCTTGGTTGTTCACACTGCAGACACATTGAAAAAAATCAGATCTGTATCTGATTCAGGACTACATATGAATGTGGTCTAAATCTGATTTGAAAAAAAATCTGGGGCCTCATGTATAAAACTTTGCGTAGATTTCATCCTTAAAGTGTGCGTACGCACATAAGGCAGAATTTGCGTACGCACAAAAGTTTTCAGATTTATAAAACCGTTCGTACGCCAGAACCTGCGCAGAATTCACTTTATAAATCCCAGTCAGCGGGAGATTGTGCGCACGTGCGTCTCCTCCCCGAAATAACCATATATGGAGATTACAACGCCTAGTTTTACTATGCATATCTTCATCTGCATATCATTTGCATATCATTATATATCCACGTGATACCAAGTTTAAAGGCACAAGACGTTAGGAAAATATGAAATGCGGATGTACCGTCACATTATTACAAACATATTTTTTTTTAGTAGGCTAGCCTATATCCTTGCCTTGTTTTTGAATGAATAAATCAAATAGTGTTAAATACATTTCAGAGAAAGATTTTCTCAATCTTTGCCACTGGCCAAATAGTATTTTTAATTGATTTATATTTTAATGGAAACAGATAGACATGGTTGTGCTTTATTTGCACGAAACAATTTTCTCAGACAATCTGCTATTATCATGATTAGCAATTATCTCTAGTTAAAACATTAAAACACAGCATGCCAGAAGAAAAGTATTCAAAAGCATTGCATCCACAACAAATAGGTCTATTTCTATGTATTGAATATATATTTTTTTGTAACTTCTCAGTAATGATTTCATGTAGTTTAAGTGTTTAACTCCATTAATGAGAATGGCATATTTAATATAGGCTAAATGTTTATATCAGAAGTAAAACATAGTTTAAATCATTCTTTTATTTATTTAAACTGTTATTTTGAACATGCACTGTATTTATGATTTGGACTCATAATGAAGATTTACGGTTTTACTCAATCTGCCGTTATATTATGGCTATGTGCGTCAGTTTCACCAAACGGCCCAACGTGCGTGCTGGCGCGGTCATTTAAGAAGGAATGGATGTTTGCTTCAAGTGATGATAGGTTTGTGAAATTATATTTGAATTATATTTCTGTAGATTTAAAAATTTCTTTAGATTCTCTGTCTAATAGTGAGCAAAAAGACATTTAACTCCAGCTCACCATCGGTGTCGCCAAAACACACACTCTTCTAAAAGAGTGCGTACGCACGGTCAAGAGCATCCTTACGGTGCGCACTTATTTACGCCAAGTTTATTTTTTATAAATCCCGATATGTGCGAGGAAAAATGCGTACGCATATTTCTATGCCTATTTTGTGCGTACGCAACGTTTATACATCAGGCCCCAGATCTGGGCCAGATTTGAGTGTTCACACTATCTCTGAAGAAGTCTGACCTGGTCACTTGACCCCAAAAAAATCAGATTTGGGCCACTTTTGTCTGCAGTGTGAACGGGGCAATAGAGATGGGGGGTGCATTTCCCAAAAGCATTGTTAGACAAATATTGTTGCAAGTTCCGTTGAATTGTGTTGGTAAAGGCGGGACTTGCGTCCATAGTTGGCTTTGGGAAATCTCAAATATGTCAAATATATACATGAATGAAAATCTATTTGAGTAGACCGCTAAAACTAAATAAAGACTTTGTATAAGGGTATAATAGGTCCTCTGTAAATTCATTCATATTAAATTATTCAAGTTTTTAGTTAATGATGTTGTTATTTATTAATTAATTATTATATTACCTCAGTTCCCTAAAAACGTTTTTGTGTGGCAACAAAGCTTTAATTTATTATTGCAAAATACTACTTTTTTTAAAAACCAGCTAACAGTTTGGGTACACTTGACTGAATGATCTTATAAGTTTGTTCCGTCCCCTTTAGGAGGATTAACGTGGGTTCGCGTTTTCAAGCAGAGATCCCCCCAGTACGTGACACGCTCTACATACTTTATGAAGAACACCCTGCTCAGCTCGTCTGGACTCCTTGGAAAGATCTCTCTACCAACAGAGAGACACAGGAAAGGGGTAAACACACCTTTATTTGGGTCTGTCCAAAACAAGAACTGAAATAATCCAAAACAAGTTTTTTTACCTCCTCAACAACTGTCTTAAAAAGCCAAATGAGAAAGCCTAGTGTTAAATGTGATTTCTAGTCCTGAAAAAAACCTATAAATTAGTCTCCATAGGCATTTTTAATGAATATATATATATATTAGTGCTGTCAAACGATTAAAATAATTTAATCGCGATTAATCGCATTAATGTCATAGTTAACTCGCGATTAATCGCACATTTTTATCTATTCTAAATGTCTTTTGATTTCTTTTTGTTACATTATTTTTTCTCATTTTAATGCTCTTATCAACATGGAAAAGTGGATTGGCTTGTTTAGAGCAATTTTTATTATTATTATTATTGAAAATAACATTGGAATAGTGCTCAATTTCACACTAACATATATAAACAATCTCTCACACAATGTTACACTGTCTATCAATAAAAGGGTGAAAGAAATACTGACGAGGTCCTGATATTGACGAGGGGGTGGAGAATTCGCATCATCTGTGTGTGTGTGTGTGTGTGTGTGTTTGGCCATCATCAAGTGGTGTTTCAGACTGGACGTGCTGCGATGATGATAGCTCAGTTCACAACAACAAAACACACAGATCACTTGGTCTTGTCAATGGAACAATTTTGGACACCCTGTATTACAATATTAGAAGTAGGATGGTTTCTGCGCAAAATTTTGTAAATGAAGTCCAACGTGTAACTATGTTTTTCCAAAATTACAATTGAACCTAGTTAAATTAAAATGAAAAGGTTAAACCCAGATCACTGCTTTTTTTTTTCTTTTAGCATGTGCAAAAGGTTAAAACTGATCGCGCATCATTTTTGTGCTTCAGTCACAGAGCTTATAGACATGTGTTGTTCCAGTGTGCTAGCTGGAGGAGGCACCAACATCGAACTCGCTCTCCACTGCCTTCATGATGTCCAAGGAAACGTAATGGTGAGCTTATTCATCACACTGAGAGTTTTATTTACAGATGTTTAACATGTTATTCAACTTTCAGGCAGCACTGGATTTACTGCTAATGAGAGGAGATTATCGGACCTCCTGGCATCCTCTGAATGATTACCACTACACAGGTACAAGCTCTTAATGCACAAATACATCATGGGTGTCCAGTCCAGTTCCTGAAAGGCTACCTTCTAGCAGAAGCCACGTTTACACAAAGCCGGGTATTTAGCAAAACGAATATTTTCCCCCTCTCCGTTTTCAAAAATAACATCGTTCACACACCCGCATTAATACGCCATCGAGCGCCATCATAACTATGCCAAACCTATTGGCGGCAGTGTAGGGGTTAAGGGTAAAGCCATGCAAGCCAATCAGAATCCTCAGAATCAACAAGAGAGAACCTAAAACGCCATTTCTCCCAGTTCACACGACAACACATAACCGTTTTCAGAAATCTCCACTATGGCCGGAGTTTTTAGTAGGGTTGGGTATCGAGAATCGAGTATCGATTGGAACCGGGACTAAGAAGCATCTACCGGAAGTGTTGGCATAAGTTGAACATGAGTAGCTTACGTTGGCGGTCCAAAGTGTGGCTTCAATTTTCTAAAAATAACAAAATCTCGGCAAAATGCAAAATTTCTGACAAAAGGAGTATTTGTGACAGAAGGAGTATTTCCTTCAGAAAGACCGTTGGTTAGCAAGGTTAGCTAAACTTTTTTGACCCTGCCTCTTAAAAGAATCGGAATCGAGAATCGTTAGGAACCGGAATCGAAACAAGGAATCGGAATCAGAATCGTTCAAATTCAAACGATACCCAACCCTAGTTTTTAGAAATAATCGTTTTCTGTGATAAAATGGGGGTTTTGTGTAAACAAGAGGCCAATCCACAGGGAAATATCTGCGTTTTACCTTCGTTTAAACGGGACCAGAGTTTCTCCAACTCTAATTAAACACACCTGAAACGACTAATCAAGGTCATCAGGATTGCTAGAAACTTCCTGGCAGGTGTCTTGTAGTTAAACTCTGTTGGGTTTATCCTCTCCAGGGGCAGAACTGGACTCCCATGAAATCCATGAAATCATAAGTCCTTCATAAACTTGATGTCGCTCATTTTAATTGGCAGGGTCAGACCAGTGGACTGCTCAAGAAATGAAAGTGTTCAAGAAAGCTCTGGTTGACCATGACAAGGACTTTCAACAGATTCAAAATGTGGTATGAAATTTAGAGTTCAGAAAATAAGAAATTCCTAATTTAGTGCAAGACCCCACCCCATATCTCTGTGATATTCTTGTCTTTAGATATAGCCAAGGTCCCTAGCTCAATCTCAATCTATGGAACTTTATTCTTTTAAACCGTATACTGTCAACCTTTTAAAATCACGAGTTTATGAAGCCCGGAACACACCAAGCAGACGCCAACGAACTAGCGCTGATGAAAGCCAACTGTGTTGTCGCCTCTCGTCGAGGTAAAAAGCTGCACTTGAACACACCGAGAGAACTAAAGCCGACTGTCAGCTAGAATGTGCGTTCTGCGCCTGATATAATGAGCCAAATGTCTATTTCTGCAGATATGTTAGTGTATATTAGTCATTCAAAAAGGAAAACCGATAGGCTGCAGATACACATAACTAGGGTTGGGTACCGAAACTCGGTTCCAATAGGGAACCGGTTCTGACGTAAACGGTAGTAACCAGACCAAATAAGAATGAAAACTTCGGTGCCTGATTTCGATGCCTGAGTCTAAAGCATGAGGCGCACACACAGTCTCGCTGTCTCCTTCTCCCTCTTCGACGTGCGCGCACTACACGGTTTAATGAAGCACTGTCTGATTTGTCTTGCACGCGCGCTCTTGCTCGCTCACTCTAGATTCCGGGAGATTTGAACTAATTTGCGGGAGCCGGGGGCCGTTATCAATATGCGGGAGACTCCCGGAACGTCTGCTGATAGCGAGGAGATTAAACACACGTGAAATGTACGTGAAATGTTTGGCTGCATTTCACATGTAAAATTACGCGTCAGAATAACGATTGTCTATGGATATAGAATCACCATTCGCGCCGCCTTGATGCTCATGTCGTCATATTATATTGGCGCGCGCATCATCTGCTCCTCAGAGTTCTCTGCCGAAAAAGGAAGCTTGTCAGCAGCGCGAGATATTTGACAGCGAAGGCAGCGTTTCGTTCCCTATTCAGAGAACATGGGTTACACAGAGACGTTCTCTTTCATGTGTTTACTCAAAGCTGCGTGTAAGACGCAGTGGGAACGAAATATCAAACTGGCTAAGAGCTTAACTATGACAAGATAACTTACATGACTAGTTAAAGCAGACAAAACATGGAAACCTGTAGCCATGTCGATATTATATTACCCTGGTAGTAATCTCTATTTGTGACGATCACCAGGTGGAGTGCCCGAGAAAACCACCAGAGGGCACTCCACATCAGAACTGTTCACGTCCTTCAAGAACTCCGTTTCCCATAATGCCTGATCCCGGTGACTGATTACGCACACACCTGCACCTCATCAGACTCTGCATATAAACCACACTCTTACATGAACTCATTGCGAAGTATTACATTGCCCCGGCTGTAATTTCTGAGCGTTATTTTCCCTGTTCCTGGTTTTCTGGTTTTGTACTTTGGACTGTTTTGGATTCTGTGATCGATCTCTGCCTGGCCTGACCTCGGACTGTTACTGGACTTTGTTTATTGCTGCCTGCCCCGAACTCTTGCCTGTGACCTGACTACTCTCTGTGCTGATTCTCTGATAACCCTGTTTTGCTGTTGCCTGACCCTTGCCTGTTTGACGATTCTCAATAAAGCTGCACTTGGATCTTATCTCGTTTACCGCCTCGTAACAGAATACTTCGCCACTTCAGATCCAGCAGCCGAGAGAGAATCGAGATCCACCATGGACCCACTTATCAGTCTCTTCCGCCTCAGCCAAGGTAATAATTCTATAGAGGAATATGTTGAGGAATTTTGTGAGCTATGCCACGGGGTAGACTTGAACGATTCAGTCTTAAAGGATGCTTTCCGATATGGACTTAAGGATATGCTAAATTATCTCATGCCTGACAATACCCCTCAATGGACTTTATGTCAGTATATTGAATTCGCCCTGAGGATTAGCGGCTCATCATTTACTGTGGGCTTTGAGGATAAGACCGAGGGGGTGTTCCCAGAGACCGTTCAGCCAGAGACCGTTCAGTCAGAGACCGTTCAGCCAGAGACCGTCAGCCCTACCGAGCCTGCGCTCACCGTCAGCCCTGCCGAGCCTGCGCTCACCGTCAGCCCTGCCGAGCCTGCGCTCACTGTCAGCCCTGCCGAGCCCGCGCTCACCGTCAGCCCTGCCGAGCCCGCGCTCCACATGAACTTTAACGAGCCCAAGGTTCACGTCAGTTCAGCCGAGCACACGATTCACGTCAGCCCTGTGAGTGAGTCACTGAGTCCAGTGAGTGAACCATTGCGTCAAGTAAGTGAATCATTGAGTCTGAGTGAACCACTGAGTCCAGTGAATGAACCATTGAATCCTGTGAGGGAATCATCAAGTCCAATGAGTGAATCGTCTAGCCCAGTGAGTGTGTCTAACCCTGTGATACGCCGCCGCAGAAGGAGAAGGAGGAATCGTTCGGCTCGCCAGGCTCCGGTGAGCGTACCAGGACTCCTCGTCCTGCCTCAGCGCCTCGCTCTGCCGGCCCCGCCTCTGCGCCTCGCTCTACCGGCCCCGCCTCTGCGCCTCGCTCTACCGGCCCCGCCTCTGCGCCTCGCTCTACCGGCCTCACCTCAGCGCCTCGCCCTGCCAGCCCCGCCTCTGCGCCTCGCTCTGCCGGCCCCGCCTCTGCGCCTCGCTCTGCCGGCCCCGCCTCTGCGCCTCGCCTTACCAGTGCCCTTCAAGCTCTGTTCAAGCTGTGCCCTTCAGATCCCTGGGGATTTTCCCAAGTATTTTTTTTGGGGGGGCAGTAGGCACTCTGTGAGGGCCATGAAGGCGTTGCAGACATGGCCTTCGTCTCATCCTTCACTGCCGTGGTCTCCTGAAAGGTCTTCTGAGAGGTCTTCACTGTCGTGGTCTCCTGAAAGGTCTTCTGAGAGGTCTTCACTGCCGTGGTCTCCTGAAAGGTCTTCTGAGAGGTCTTCACTGCCGTGGTCTCCTGAAAAGTCTTCTGAGAGGTCTTCATCACCATGGTCTCCTGAGAGGTCTTCACTGCCGTGGCCATCTGAGAGCTCTTCACCGCTGTGGCCATCTGAGAGCTCTTCACCGTCGTGGCCGCCTGAGAGGTCTTCACCGCTGTGGCCATCTGAGAGCTCTTCACCGCCGTGGTCGCCTGAGAGGTCTTTACCGCCGTGGACGCTTGTGGGTTCCACAGCTCTGCCCTGGCCATGCCCACAGTCTGCTCCGCCTTGGACGCCCGAGGGTCCGACAGCTCTGCCCTGGCCATGCCCACAGTCTGCTCCGCCTTGGACGCCCGAGGGTCCGACAGCTCCGCCCTGGCCTTCACCTCGTCCAGCTCCGCCCTGGCCTTCGCCTGCACAGCCAACTCCGCCCTGGTCGTCTGCACAGCCTGCTCCGCCCAGGTCCCCTGCACAGCCTGCTCCGCTCTGGTCGCCTGCTCAGCCTGATACGCTCTGGTCGCCTGCTCCTCGTCTGATCCATGGACCTGGCCCTCCACCCCACCCCCAGATCCGCCTCCGCTCCACCGCCCACCTGGACAGTTTTGTTTTTCTTATGTTGAGCGTCTGGAAGCTGCTCTTTGGGGTGGGGCTATGTGACGATCACCAGGTGGAGTGCCCGAGAAAACCACCAGAGGGCACTCCACATCAGAACTGTTCACGTCCTTCAAGAACTCCGTTTCCCATAATGCCTGATCCCGGTGACTGATTACGCACACACCTGCACCTCATCAGACTCTGCATATAAACCACACTCTTACATGAACTCATTGCGAAGTATTACATTGCCCCGGCTGTAATTTCTGAGCGTTATTTTCCCTGTTCCTGGTTTTCTGGTTTTGTACTTTGGACTGTTTTGGATTCTGTGATCGATCTCTGCCTGGCCTGACCTCGGACTGTTACTGGACTTTGTTTATTGCTGCCTGCCCCGAACTCTTGCCTGTGACCTGACTACTCTCTGTGCTGATTCTCTGATAACCCTGTTTTGCTGTTGCCTGACCCTTGCCTGTTTGACGATTCTCAATAAAGCTGCACTTGGATCTTATCTCGTTTACCGCCTCGTAACACTATTAATCTACAGTATAATTACATTGTTTGATATAATATTGTTTAATTTGATACTATGTAAATATGAACTTTATTTTATATTGGTTTATTTATTATTACCATATGTTACTTGTATTTATATTGTAAGTTAATAATGTGTCCAGTTTGGCCCTGTAAATAAAGGGGTATTATTTTTTGACAAAGTGTGTGCGGTTTCGTTTTCTGAAGTACCGTTTCAAGAACCGTTTAGGCACCAGAACCGTTTAAAAAATACCGAGTAGGTACTGGTATCGGATAAAACCCAACCGATACCCAACCCTACACATAACGTAAACAAAGCAGCGTGCTTACCGTTTTGAATATCAATCCTGCTGAACACTTTCTTTATTCCTCTCCACTCATGTTAATATTGAAATATTCGCCAAGGAACACTCAGGTAAGAAGACGTAACATAAGAACAGCCTTCAATCTTTACCGTTTTGACTTCTTTGCTTGCTGTTTTGCGTTTATTCTCGTGCACTGACTCTTTCACTAAGCTGAACAGCCAATCAGAGTTCTCTCTTTCCCCGACGGCCCGACGCCGATTCAACATGTCGAATTGCGCGAAAGAAAGCCGCGACTATTTTCAGCCAACGGCACGGAACCATGCGTATCACACCGAGACAAAAATCTGCGACCATTTGAGACCGCACAAAACCTGCCAGACAGCCGACCGTCGGCTTGGTGTGTTCCGGGCTTTATAGTAATGGCACACCTTTCCTCAAATTTAATGTATAATTCATATCCGTAATACAAATGATGACGGACGAGTAGCATAATAATACTTGAGGTTTGTTGAGTGTAGGAATGAGTCATAAAATCCGGAGACAAGTTAGAATTTTTGAACGCCCAGTTCTATCATTCCGAAGTCAGTGCCCCTATTGTGTTATTTTAAAGGTTCCTAATTTTGTTTTGGAGGTTTCCTACAATAGGTTTATCTGCATCTAATGGCACTTTTCCACTACAAAGTACCATCTTGACTCCGCTGTGTTTGTTTTTCCACTGTGTAAAGTTGTACCAGTACCTGCTTTCGGCTACCTTTTTTTAAGGTTCTGAGCGAGCTGAGGCGATACTTAAATGTGATGTGAAAACAATGCCGACTGCTGATTGGTCAGAGAGAATCGTCACTATTCACTGCGTTATCATTACACGCGCCAGAATGAGTATCCAGAATAACCCTACCATTTTTAAATAGTTTGGTCAGAGATAGTTACTAAACATACTACTATTGTTATGGCAACTCTGAAGAATGCGCCATGGTCAAACAAGGAGGTGTAGACTTTCCTTTGTTTGGTTGCCGAAGAGAGGATCCAGCGAGAGCTTGATTGGGCAACGAAGAACGAAAGGCGTGGCTATGATGACCGGGTACTATTTGTGTCGGTACTGTCTGCTATGGAAAACGGAGCGAAAAGTGAGCCGAGGTGAGTCGAGCTGGTGCTGGTCAAGGGAAAGCGCCATAAGGTAAAAAAAAATTCACATTCTCAAAATATAGATTGCACAAAACCTCATTCCTCCTTTCCGTGAGTCTACTCTGCTCTGATTGGTTGGATGGCCTGTTCTGGTCTCTTGAGCGCTTACAGCACTCGTCGGAAACTAAACAACCATTACCATATCTGAATTTCAGCTCCAGAGGCTTCCTCAGCACTTGATACACAGTAATATGAACAGTAACGATGTTGTTTTTTTTACGTATTAATTCCAGCACAAGTCAGCTACAACTAGTGTTTGAGGGTCAAAGGAGACTTTGGCCCCGTTTACACGAAGGGAAAACACAGATATTTCCCTGGGGATTGGCCTCTGGTTTACACGAAAACCCCGTTTTTATCACAGAAAACAATTATTTCTAAAAACTCCGGCCAAAGTGGAGATTTCTGAAAACGGTTATGTGTTGTCGTGTGAACTGGGAAAAGCGGCGTTTTAAGTTCTCTCTTGTCGATTCTGAGGATTCTGATTGGCTTGCATGGCTTTATCCTTAACCCCTACACTGCCACCAATAGGTTTGGCATAGATATGATGGCGCTCGTCGGCGTATTAATGCGGGTGTGTGAACGAAGTTATTTTGAAAACTGAGAGGGGGAAAATATTCGTTTTGCTAAATACCGGGTTTGTGTAAACGTGGCCTTTGCTTGCAGGCAGCCAATGAAGACCATAGGCTGGCATTGTGCAATTTTTTTAGTTACGTAGGTATGTAACAGGAAGTGAGACTGGAACTTTATTTGTCGTGCACTTTGATCTTCAACACTTTGCGGACCTTTTACATTTACAAACAGTTACTGTATATTACACACTACATGAAAGCATAATAGGGGCACTTTAAATGGCTATAGTTAACACATGCAAGACATTTTCACATTTTATTCTTCGACATAAAATACATTAGTCACATCACACTTGTGAATTTTTTTTTATCATCTTAAAAGACTGTTGCTAACGAGTGTCTAAATGGGATTATAAAGGGGATTTGTCATCATGCCGAACAAGAAAAGATATTACTACTCAACTGCTTTTACTACCCTGTGTTTATATTCACACTCTAGTTAGGCTTCAAAATTCATATAAGTTAAGCTCATTTGTGAAGATGATGTCGATGAACAAAATGTGCAAGAATCAAACTTTTGTTGGTCACAGGGCTTATTTTCTGCAGTATTCCAAAAGCTAATGGAAAAATGAAAAAAAAAAAAATTATGGAAAATTCCTATTTTTGTCGAGGGAACCAGGGTGATGCGATCACCCCAAAATGAAAATTCTGTCATCACTTGCCCTCAGGTTGTTCCAACCCTGAATTAATTTCTTTCTTCTGTTGAACAAAAAACAAAATCATCATTAGCGTCTGTAAACTGTTTGGTTACCAACTTTCTTAAAATTATCTTCCGTGTTCAGCAGAAGAAATTAATTCATACAGGTCTGGAAAACTTGAGGGTGAGTAAAAGATGATAGAAGTTTTATTTTTGGGTAAACTAACCCTATAATAAATAATAAATGTCTCTAAATACTAATTTGATGTTTGTTTTTAAGTTGCAGACAAAATCAATTGCTCAGTGTGTCGAGTACTACTATAACATGAAGAAGCTGAAAAATTTCAAGCGACGTGGTCGACCCGTCAATAAAAGGCATGGACGTGGAGAGAATGCTGTATGTTTCATTTCAGTACATGAACACATTATTAGTTATTACATTTGCATACACATCATCTAAATAAATGTTAGTGGAATTGGTCTTAACTTACTATTGCCCTCATTACTACCATATTCTAGAAGGTGTTCAATTCCTTCCAAGTGCACCAACATGAGCAGACAGACGGAGACGCGTTACAGAAGACAACAGCTGCTGAGGGCAAGGTGTGTGCCACTACATCCTACAGCACACTCATGAGTTATATACCTTCAAATACATGGAGTAACACAATCAAAAAAATGTTTAATTTTGGGATGTTACGCTAAATATAATACACAAGTATCAACCTAACCTGTCACTCTTAGGGCATTTTCACACCTGGGGCCGTATTCACAAAAAATTTTAAGGCTAAAAGTAGCTCCTAACTGACGAATTTAGAAACAACTCCTAAAAATAATGGGCGTGTCACTCCTAACTTTAGGACTCCTAATTTTTTTCACTAAGAGTAATTCACGAAGCATTTTAGCCCTAAAAGTAGCACCTAAGTCTGGGACAGCTTAAAAGAAGTTGAGAGGACTCCTAACTCACTAAGACCTATTCACAAAGGATTGTAGCGCATACCAGCGCCTCCCGCAGTCGTCCGGGGTCTGCGACACAAGCGGGAATGCTTCATTCATCTGCAAACAAATCATCTTCCATGTCTCACGCTTAGTTTTGCTTGAAATCCCAGTGCCAAATTTCACTTTTATTATGTTTTTTTTTCTTGCACCAACTGGGCCAGAAGCAGTAACTGATCCTGGGTCCTTTGGGCTTTCTTTTCCATTTTGGCGAGTTCATAATCCACCGTCATTCAATCCTTACATTACTTCAATAGGAGCAACATGTCCTTCCTTTAAATAGTCTAGCTAGGCTATAAGAATGTCAATTAACCAAGAAAGTGTTAATGCAAGTGTCGTTTTTCATTATTAGGCAAGTGAAGGTTTTCATTATTGTATTAGGCACCATTCACATAGCGCCTAAAAACGCAAGGCGCACCGCGTTCTCCCAGTGGTTGCGCTTCGGTTGGTTCTTATCACGTTACCTACCGTGCGCTCCATACGGACGCGCTTGGAAAAAACGGGCGCACATATCGCGCGTCTACTTAAAAAAAAAAAAAAAACGAAACTTGAGCGCGCAAAAGATGCGATGAGTGAACACTGCAGGCCCTTAGGTTACCTGAATAATTTCATTCATGACTTCTCTCTCTGCCTTTTTTAGAATTAGGCTATATTTCACTGGGTCCTGCACAAACATGTCATTAATAGCCTATGCATTTCGATGACATTACTTTTTTTCTTATTGTTTTTCTTATTATTATTTTGTGTAGGACACAGACATATTTAGATGTCGTAATTCCATTATTTGTTGCTGTGTTATGTTCTGCATGATGGCCCTGTCATCTAACAACCAATCACCGTGATTATTGCTAGGAAGCTCGTGCATGAAAATTGACGTCATCCATAGCAACGAAGACTCACTCTTAGTTTAGGAGTTGTCATTTTTCCTTACTAAGAGTAGGTCTGAAAGGCGTTGTGAATAACTTTTAAGAGAAAACTCCTAGCTAAAATATTTTAGTGTGATTTAAGAGTACTCCTAGTGGTAAGATAAAATTCTTTGTGAATACGGCCCCTGGTCTTTATGGAGCGTTTGTTTCTAAACCTGGTGCGTTTTCTCCTAGGGATGGGCAACGATTAATCGCGATTAATCGCATCCAAAATAAAGGTTTGTGTTTCCATCATATATGTGTGTGTAGTGTGTATAATTAATTTGTATATATAAATACCCACACAAGCATGTATATATTTAAGAAATCTGTGCATGTACGTATTTTATATATATTTATTCACAAATAATATTGTATAAAAATAGAAATATTTGATATATAAATAACCCGTTTTTCTTAAATATATACATGCATGTGGGTATTTATATATATGAATAAATTATACACACTACACACACTTATATTATGTAAACACAAACTTTTATTTTGGATGCGATTAATCGTTGCCCATCCCTATTTTCTCCCTTAGTTCGGTTTGTTTAGGCATAAATGAATTGAGCAATTCCACTCGGATCCGCACCAAAGCAATCGCCCGAACGAGGTGGTCTCAATCCGATTGAAAACAAACTGGAGCGGTTTGGTTGAGGCGAGAAAATCCAACCCAATAAACCAAGCGGTATCATAATTCATTACTAGAAATGTGTTATGCGGAATAATGCACACTCGAGTCAGTAATGCACCGTTACACCTCGGGTGCACAGTATTTTTCAATAATTCATCGACCCGGAGTCAATTATTCTGCTTATGCTACGGTAACCACAACTTAAAACATTATTCAGATGATGTATTTCAAGACATTTAGCAGGTTTTGTCCTTAAAACACTTGTGTGTAGGACTAATTTCTTACGCATCTAATCCCAAAACATAATTTTAGAGCTAGTTAATAGTTAGAGGCTTGAGCCATTGATAGCAGACTAATGCAGTTATTAGAGGGAGAGAAATCAAGCGTGTATGAATTACCCGTGTGTGTGTGCGTCTCTAAACAGTGTTCGGCAACAGTAGCAAAACTGTAAGTTTATCTGCTCCAAGAACAGAGCTTTTATTACATCGCTAGTGAGAAATGTCACGTAGTTTTCAAGTTGCTAATTATTATGTTAAAATTATCAGAACAGCAATGACGACACGTTTCTGTGCGCGTTTGAGTACGGGAGAAAGAGAGTGTGTGCTTTCCGTACATAAAATGTAATTTTGTGGCAAAAAAAAAAACATGGTAATTGGTCGTTTTTATCCTATTGTTAACTATATTTATTTGCTCGGTCAGTGTCGTTGTGGGTTTTGGTTTTGTAAGCTGTAAAGAACTTTGAAATAAATAAAATCTCTTGCCGAAGTGAAAGTGAAAACTACTTTTGCCGTGCGTTTTCCTGACAATAATTGTAGATACTTTAGAACATTCATCAACCAATCAGATTCAAGCATTCATCACCCCGTAGTATAAAAAAATGTCTTAAAAAAATGTATAATCGCTCTTCTCTGTGCATTGCAAAAATGCTGCCCGATGATGAAGCACTGATTCCAACTGCATTATAAACTAATATAAAATAATATAAAAATAAAATACATTTTATTTATCAGTTAAGAGTAGTAAGGATAGCTACATGTTTAAATGTTAGCATGTTTCATGACAGAATAATAAGCCACAATAAGCTTTCAGAGCATTTCATTTCAACGCAGAAAAATCTCTGACCAATAAGGACAGTTTTACCCACATTTCCATTCAATGAATAAATATTAGGAAAAACTTCAAAATGGTACATTAATATACACTTTACCTTTTAAATCCAGCAGAGATGTGAAGAGCCGTAAGATCCCCCTCAATCAGGATAGATACAAACTCCGGGTGACGATAGGAACACAGGTCAGAGCTGAAGCCCAGTGTTTCAGAAGAAACCTGTGTGAAGTACTGAATTGTGTTTTAGACTACAGTAAATATACAATTCACTGTCCAGAAATTAACATGGACCCTGAAATTAGGCATAATTGTAATTGTTCTCATTAAAAGAGTAGCCCAATTAAAGTGAATTTACAACAGTTTATTTGTTCTGTTAAAATTTAAAGAAGTGCACAATGCACAAATGTTAACAATATTTGACGTTCTTAAAGGGATACTCCACTTTTTTTGGAAATAGGCTCATTTTACCACTCCCTCAGAGTTAAACAGTTGGGTTTTACCGTTTTCAGATGTATTATTTTCTGATATTTAGAAGAATATCAGTAACCAGACAGTTTCTGGTCTCATTGACTTCCATAGTAGGAAAAAATATATACTATGGAAGTCAATGAGACCAGAAACTGTCTGGTTACTGATATTCTTCTAAAAATCAAAAAATCGGCTGAATGGATTCGAAAACGGTAAAACTCAACTGTTTAACTCTGGGGGAGTTGTAAAATGAGCCTATTTCCAAAAAAAAGTGGAGTATCCCTTTAAAATGTTCCAGACCAGTTATTGTAGTATGACGGTTTCGTACAATTTTTGTATGTTTAACTTTTTGTTACGTTTTTACGTTTGGGATCAATATTTTTTCTTAGTTCAGATTTATGTTTCAATCCATATTCCTATCGCTTTTTTTCAGTAAAATAGTGGTATATTTTAATTTTATATGATAGTAATGTGCAACAAAAATGTAAAATCCTACCAATTCGTTAAAAATCTACAGTTTTACAAGTCAACTGATTTTCCCCTTTCCCATTTGATGTCCTATAATAAAGTTATTAAATTGCATTTTTACTATCATATGTCATTAAAAACAGCTGATGATGTCAATGTATAACACGTTTACTGTTTATATTACTTGGTTGTCCGAGTTCTCCTTTATGTGCTGTTCTAATTGAGCAAATGTTGTACTATAGTAATGTTAAACTTGTTCAAATAAACAAGAATTGAAAACACAGCCTCTTCCACGTGCAATTCCCAGACAACAGAGTATTTCGAACAACACTTTAATCTGATCATGCTACCGATAGAATACACTGTAAATTCTAAAGTTGCAAGTATGAAAAAGATTACTAATACCTCATATGCATGTACATATCCAAACCCCCATAATATAAAGGAGGAAGTTATCATGTTGAAATGCATGCATGAATTTGACAATGCATGTAAGTAATGCTTGCAACACTGGGTAAAGTGACAAGAATATTGAAGTAACAGTATATGCAAAATTTGAAATAACAAATCACATTTAAACAAAAACAACAGTTTTGATTTGACCAAATTTGATTTGTGGTGTTCCTAATCAAAGTATGTGAACGCTTCAGTAAAAAAAAAGCCTGATATCTGCATGACTGTGATGACCGATGGCCAAAGCGCAGCCCGGCTAATATTCAGAACAGCAGCTTGTTTGCTCGTGCTCATATTGCGTAATTCATTAGAGACAAGTTAAGAATGTAGTAAAACAGATTTAGTTAAACAGTATCTATATTAGTCACAAGACAGTAACTACACAAACCTTCAGACCTCTTAGAGACCAGACGATATTAAACGATAATGTCACAAATTCCTTGTACAACTCATTTACATAGAAGTACAGTTTTCATCTCGAGCCGTAATCTGCGAGTCTAGAACCCTTTGACAATGACACTGATCAGATAACCATGTAATTAAAGGGTTAGTTCACCCAAAAATGAAAATTCTGTCAGTATTTACTCACCCTCATGTTGTTCCAACTCCCGTAAGACCTTCGTTCATCTTCGGAACACAAATTATGATATTTTTTAAGTGAAATCTGAGAGCCGGATCACTCCTCTATACTAGTCCATAGGCTTCTTGAGGAATTGAAACTTGCCGGCCTCGAAAAGTTATTAAAGAAATCGTCCAAGTGACTTCAGTGGCTCAATCGTAACTTTATCAAACGGCGAGAATAGTTTTTGTGCGCAAAAAAACAACAAAAATAACGACTTTATTTCAACTATTCATTTACTTCTCTCTTTGAGTCAGGTTACTAGTTTAATAGCGTAAGCTTCTGTTATTGTACGTCACACGCATCACACACGACCAGCGTCGGCCAATAGTGAGCCTACGTGTGACGTAGCTCTACGCAATCACACTACGTTAACTGACTACAGGCCCATAGAGAAGGATATGAATAGTTGAAATAAAATCGTTAATTTTGTTTGTTTTTGCGCACAAAAAGTGTTCTCGTCGTTTGATAAAGTTACGATTGAGCCATTGTAGTCACTTGGACTATTTTAACGATGTCTTTAATAACTTGTCGAGGCCAGCAAGTTTCAATTCAGACTAGTATGGAGGAGTGATCCAGCTCTCAGATTTCATCAAAAATACCTTAATTTGTTTTCCGAAGATGAACGAAGGTCTTACGGGGGTTGGAACAACATGAGGGTGAGTTTCATTTTTGGGTGAACTAACCCTTTAAAGGAGCTTATTGTGGGATGTGACAGAACTGTTCAAAAAATGTAACAAAAAAAAAAATAAATAAACAGTGATCATGACTCTTCCTCAGGCACACGAACCTTACTTTCATAAGACACTAGAGTCTGGTAAAGACTTTCTCTGCTTTGGTTTCCACTGACATTGTTCCACTGCTCAATTTCACGTGCGGAGGGTCCACCTTTCAGCTGATCTACGTAATCGGTGTTCTGATGGAGAAACAAAATATGATCAAGGTGTTTAGATCCCAACGTGGCCCTTCTTTGGGTCACTGGAGACTCCCTGGGGGCGAAGGTCCGATCGGCGGAAACGGCGGTTGCTGGTATGGACAGGTATTTTCGTGCCAGTCTGGCCACCGCGGGAAAGCGATGCTCCTTGTTGCGCCACCATTGCAGAGGCGAGAGGCTGCGTCTGCAGAGCGGCTCTGCTATGTAATTCTCCAGCTGCTGGTGAATTTCGGGCATTCGCTCAGTAGGGTCCTCGCCCAGAAGAATATCGTACATGCTCTGTGGGAGAGGACTTATCCGTGTTCGAGGCGTGTGCTGTAAATCTCCCCTCAGCGGCGAGGTCAAACTGGTCCCGCTAGAACGTCTTTTACGTTCATTGGCGTTCTTGAAAGGGGATTTGACAACCTCGAGTGGATTTTCATTGACCTGTTCTGGAGAGGATATGGCAACGAAGGGCTCGCTTGGCTGCAGCTCAACGCTGTCGCCTTCCTCCGCCGAGCCGCACGATTCGGGAGAATCCAAAGAAGCCATTACTGGCAGTGTCAAAGAATCATCCAACACAAAATCTACAGGTTCTTCCCGCTCATCCACAGTCTCTTCCATCTGCACGCTTTGGCTTCTCTCTCCATTCATTCCTTTGCTCCTTGTGAAAGCCTGAACAGATAGCAGCTCTTTCACCTTGTCATGAAGCTTGCTACGGGCATGTGGGCTGAGAAACCGCAACTCTTTAAATCGTGGGTCCAGAAATGAGGACAATACGGCGTGGCACTCCAGAAGAGCATCTTCATCACTGAGACTCCAGCGTTTGTCCATACCGGCACGAATTCTCTCCATAACCCCTCTCACCACTGGACAGGTACACTCGACAATTTTCTGTCCCAGGAGCCTAGACACTCCTTGGAGGCATGGCATCAAGGCTGAAATGGGACCATTGATGTCCTCACTCAAAAACGATGCCGCGATGCGAACCGTTTTGAGCACAGGGACCAGTTCGTGTATAAGGCGCCACTGGTGATCTGCCAGATTGGTTGCAACTTTTTGCTCCTCTAAGACGGAGCTTATTACCCACTTGAGGTCCAGAAGACTCTCACACATCTCAATGGCCGTGGTCCAGCGGCCTGGGTCGTTCAAGACCAGGGTTGCAGACTCTTTATTATCAGCCTCTGCTTTCTGGCTCAGTGCCGTCGAAGCGCTCACATCATGCTGGAAGTGTAGGACGATGGCGCGAGCATCTGCCAGAGCTTGCCTCACGGTCTCCACGCAAAGTCCCTCCTGGACACATAGTTTCAGGGCCTGTCCTGCACAAAGCAGAGGTGACCATCCCTCCGGAAGATTACTCGGGGGAGGATGGCTGGGGCCAGCAAATTCTTGCTGATATTCCGGATCGATGGTCATATTCTCCTGCCCACCGGACTCGGATCCACTCGGGGTGTCATGGACAACACAGAAAACAAAGTCCTCTGGAAGCTGGAACTCGGCGAGGACTCCTTTCAGGGTGTCCGCAAAGCTGACTTGCCCTCTCTCTGACGGGTTTCCTTTGAACTCTGCTATCGGGCGGGTCTCGAGCACACATCGTGCCAGGCGCCAGTGAGGGTCGACAAAATGCGCACTGACTGTAAGGTAGTACTGACCGTCCCCTCCAACCCCACATCCATCTACGGATCGCCAGTATTCGGTGCAGAGGGTCAGACAGTGAGAAGCTAGACTTGCCTGAAGATGCTGCTGTAGGCATTGCTTCAGGATGTGGTAACGATGCCAAAGTAGACTGCCAAGCAGAGATGGAGAGGGCACGGGGTAGTTAGGCTCTAGGCAACTCAGTAAGAGCTTGAACCCCCTCTCTTCCACCACAGACAATGGCTGGAGGTCTCTGAAGACCATCTCCAAGATGAGATCGGTCAAAACCTCAGCTCGCTTGCTGCTGCAGGCTTTTGAGCCGGTGCGGATGCTACTGCTTCCAGCAGTGCTGCTCATCTCCCCCGCAGGATAATTATACATTAGGCAGCCCACATCCGTGTCTTGGTGCACGATGGCATTGGAATTCGAAGTACCGCTTCCGGCCGCACAGTCAGGTGCGCACGTGGTCCGAGGAGGTTTGATCTCTCCCATTTCAGCCGTCAGTACTTCAACCTGCTCCTCTTTAATAGTAACAGGTAGTACTGGTTGAAACACAGCGTTGCCTGCAGTGTTGTATCTGTTGGCTTGTAAAGCAGTCTGAATGTGTGAATGTAATGCTGCAGGGGTGGGGATGCCTGCTGTGTTGTGAGGGGGTACCGCCCCATCCCGAATGCTGTGTTTGCGTCCTAAGTGTTCTCTCATGGAAGTAGTGCTGTTGTGAAAGGAAAGCTGTCTCTTGCAATGGTTGCACTCGACACGATGCAGACTTAGCTGAGTGTAGTGGTTCCACACTTTCGACGTGCGGCGATCCGAAAATGGCAAAAAGCGCTGCATTCTCCTGCGAAGATTTTGACCGCTGAGGATTTCGGGATGCATTTGTGGTGGGAGATCCATGTCTGTGGTCAAGCATAACACAAAAATACATTTGAAACTGGATTACACAGGAACTTAGCACAATTACACTTGATATTGACACTAAACTGACAGTAAAACTTTAATCCTAAATCCTTAATGTTAGGGTTTTTGAAACCAATACATGTTTTCCATAGAAATGGTGAGTCAAGGTTAATATGTGATGTTTTCTAGGGGACAACACAATTCACGTAAAACTAAAGAATCAGCACTGTGGGTATTCGTTTAATTTCTGACCCGTTGCTATGACATTACTCACACAAATAGTTTATTAAAATCTTTTGTCATAGCCTCAGCTCACCATATCAATGTGCATGAATCAGTTCTTGTAACCATGTGTGTGGGAGAACGAGTCTTTCTAGCTAGCTACACTGTTTGTTTCCAAAATAAAATATTTCCGTTTGGTTATATAAATTAAAAGGTTTTTGCATCTACAATATAGCTTTCATGTTGCAGTTTGTTTTTAATTCTACACTACCCATCATATCTTGGTTTTATTTTTGGTTTGGTTGTTTGGTCTGGTTGTAGAACATTTTACTGTCGCATAACCAAACTGCAGCACTGTGGAAAAACTATAAAAAAAACATATTTGAATAAGAGGACGTGGTTACATTTTCTGTTATAATAATTATATAACAGTTTTATGAAATACATTATTTTGAGTGACTACTACATGGATAATACACTTGTAGTTTTAAGGACTTACTATTAAGTCACTGACTGGGGAAATTATATATATATATATATATATATATACAGTGTTGGGTGTAACTAATTACTAAGTAATTAATTACTGTAATTTAATTACCTTTCCTTTGAAAATGTAAAGTAAGGGATTACTCTTCATTTATCTGTAATATAATTACAGTTACTTCTGATGTAATTGAGGTAAATACTGTGTATAGATCAATCCGATCTCACAGCGATTCGTATGGATCTTATGAGGTGTCTAAATATTACGACCAAACTTGTACAAATTCGTATGAATTATTGTAAAATATGTATGAAAAAAGTGTAAAATGTCATGAGATCAGACATAACAAAATAGTGGGTTTAACATCAAAATGTATTGTCTGATGCTAAAAAGTATGTTTTTATAATGTAACCTTCTCCACCTTGGTCAGTTTAAGGATAATTCATGCAACTTTATAGTATTTATTTGAAAGAATTAAAACAGATTCATGTCTATCCTTGTATTATTCAGCTGGTTGAGATTGATATGGGATTTTGAAAGTAATTAGTAATTAAAATTAATTACATACTTTTAAGAGAGAGTAATTAGTACAGTAATCTAATTACACTGTTGAAGAGGTATTAGTAACTAGTAATGAATTACTTTTTTAGAGTAACTTACCCAACACTGTATATATATAGTATATTCAGACAGTGACTTAATATTAACTCCTTAATAAAAATGAAAAGTGTATAATCCATATAGTAGTCAATCATAATAATTTATTTCGTAACTCTTTATATAATTATTATAACAGAAAATGTTCAGAAATAACATTAGATGAATATACCATGTTACACAGCAAGACTGCCGTCTCCACTCAAATTCATTCAAACACATTTTTTTTTCTCGGAAATATTTGAATGAATTATAAGTTTAGAATTATGACAATGACTCTACATCAATCACAGCAAAAGAGTATTTAGGCACAGAACGATAACCATGCAGCTTGATACAACTGAAAAAATTCCGCTATTATTTACATGAAACGTCACTGGATGTGCTTCCGGGCGTGTAAAGGGCCATTATGGTTTCATCCACTTCTTGCCAGTGTTACCTCTATGAAACAGTAGCTACACGATTCAGCGGCAATAACTTGTACATCTTATTTGAAAATAAAAAAAAATCTTATTAGTAATATATATATTTTTCAAAATCTCACAATCCCCGCACAACCTCCGCGCGCTTGCGACCTACACACTGGATGTGTTTCGCACGATGCCCGTTAGGGTACAAGGATAAGTTGTTCGCAGGCAAAAAAAGCGAACAATGTCCATCATTCACAGATTTATATAACATTCAATACTACACGACACTATTCAGGTAGCAAACGTCTACTTCTTGAAATTAGATAATAACGTATATGTTCGTATAAGTAACGAGTTAATACCACAGCACTGTCGACTGTTACTTTGAAAACAACTATTTACCGACAGTCCCTAAAGTTGAATTTACTTCCGATTTCCGCATGATGTGTCAATAAAACAAATAACTTCATTCTAGGCGACGTGAATGAGATTTAGCTTGGATATCATAACAAACAGTCCATTTCAAGCCTAATCTGACAAATGGATTATTCTGGAAAAGAAAAGGAAGCCTTGGCCATAATGGCTGAGGCAGACAAGAAAATGAAAACGACGCATTCGCTTTTAGGAACGTTTTTCGGGTAAATCTATTATTAATGTTTTTTTAGCATCTCTGCAATATTGAATTTGCAAATCTTAAAATCTAACTAAAGTGATTGGTATTAATTAATATCCGTTGGCAACAAACAATATTGATATGGATCATTGTCATTAATTCAACGTTAACGATAGATTAACAAGAAATACTTTTGAAATTGCATTATTTGTAATATAACGTAGTTCGCATTAAGCTGTCATAAATCTACTAACTTATATGTGGGTTATCCGCAGATTTTTCGCAAGAGTGATTCGGTCAGCTAGCCAAGTTAACGTTAGCATCGCACTGCAAGCATAAAGCGTCATAATAAAGAGTTGTGCGCGCGGAACGAAGCGTTTCCTTGTCAATTTAATCCATACTCCACTCAAACCCAATGCACACCAAGTGATATTGCTCATTTTGCTCTGATTTAATACTTTTTTGAAACTCACCCATGTTGCCAATGCCTTCGCCTGGCCCTTCTGCGCACAGTCTCTCTCCGCCGTTGGCTACTGCGGGGATGTTCAGTCGATGTTTCACTCTGAGGTGTTTTATCATGTTTGCTGTGTTTGAAGAGAACTTAAAGTCCGTCTTACACAGCCTGCAGTAAACAGTGGCATTGCTCTCATTTTTAATGTAGTACTTCCAGGCTATTGAGCAATATCGGGCCTGTGTTTTCACACTGATTTCTGTGTCCTCCTGCTTCATGTTGGCCATATCAGGTCTGAAAACACGTTGTACGAGTGCAGGGGACGACAGATGTTAATAGCGCCGCCTAATGGTTCGAGTGAATCTCCTCTCGCTTTTGTTCATTGTGCTGTAGGAGTTCCTCCAAGGTCGAGGAGGCCTGTGACTTGTACGTGAGAGCCGCCAACATGTTCAAGATGGCTAAGAACTGGAGTGGTACGATACACGGCAACTTTTGCACCACTGTCGGGATAGTTCAGGCCAAAATGACAATTCTGTCATTAATAACTCTCCCTCATGTTGTTCCAAACTTTCTTTCATAAAAAAGATCTTCATTTGTGTTCCGAAGATGAACAGAAGACTTATGGGTTTGGAACAATGTAAGGGTGAATAATTAAAGGAGTAGTTCACTTTTAAATAAACTTTTGCTGATAATTTACTCACCCCCATGTCATCCAAGATATCCATGTCAATCTTTATTCAGTCAAAAAGAAATTAAGGTTTTTGATGAAAACATTCCAGGATTTTTCTTCATAATGGACTTCAATGGGAATCAAATGTTTCAAGATCCAAAAGACAGTTTCAGTGTAAACTCAAAACTGTTAAAAGGGCTTTAAACGATTCCAGACAATGAATAAGGGTCTTATCAAGCGAAACGAGCGGCCATTTAAAAAAAAAAAAAGTTTTATAAGCTCAAAATGAACGAATCTTTTCCTGAGTCAACCCGTTCATTTCGTTCGTTGAATGAACCAAATTACTAAAAAAAAGATTTGTTCATTTTGATAAACAAGTTCGAACAGGAGAGTTACGAACGCGCATCACAGAACAGAGCAAGGCGAGCATTTGAGCTTCTAAAACTTAAACTTTGTTTTTTTTTTTTTTTAAATGAGCGATCGTTTCGCTTGATAAGACCCTTATTCATCGTCTGGAATCGTTTAAAGCCCTTTCAACAGTTTGCAGTTTGCACTGAAACTGTCTTTTGGACCTTGAACTGTTTGGTTCCCATTGAAGTACATTATATGGAGAAAAATCCTGGAATGTTTTCATCAAAAACCTTAATTTCTTTTCGACTGAAGAACGAAAGACATGGTCGTCTTGGATGACATGGGGGTGAGTAAATTATCAGCAAAAGTTTTTTTTTTTTTTTTTAAGTGAACTACTCCTTTAATGAACTAATGCAATTTTGGGTGTACTATACACAAGGCAGGGTACTATACACTATATATTTTGGGTGTACTGTACACAAGGCAGTTCTATTGTTAATTTTTCTTTCTTCTGTATTTAAGCCGCTGGAGATGCCTTCTGCAAATCTGCACAACTCCATTTGCAGGTGGACAACAAGCACAATGCAGCCGTTAACTTTCTTGATGCTGGAAATGCATTTAAGAAGTCTGATCCTCAAGGTAAGGCTCTCGTTGTTACTTTTAAAGACTGAACTATAAAAATCTCAAAGTATGTAGTGTTTTGATTTCAAAAGGAGTTTAATTTGTACAACTTCTCTACACAGAGGCAATAAACTGTTTCTGTCAGGCCATTGACATCTACACAGATATGGTGAGAAAAACTATATTATTCGCCCAAAACGTAAAGTTCTGTTATCATTGACTCAAACCCGTAAGACTTTCGTTTATCTTTACAATGAAGATATTTTGGTGAAATCTGAGGCATTTCTGTCCCTTCATTGACAGCTACGCAACTAGCACTTTGACACAAGATATTGTATAATCCATATAATTTGTTCCACCACAATTCAACATTGTATATGTAATATATGTGCTTGTTTTTGTTGTCTATAATGATTCACTTCTCGGAATATTCCTTAGAAATTCTCATCTGTGTCCACAGGGGCGTTTCAACATTGCAGCAAAACACCACATATCTATTGCAGAAATCTATGAATCTGAGTTATTGGACATAGACAAAGTAAGTTGGAAGTGATCTTTTTTATGGAAAGGTGCACATTTATCAGTAAGTGGTTCAGATGAAGATGGACAATATGTCCAATCATAAAAATACACTACAATTTGTGGGTTTTAATTCAGCAAGGTTTCTGTTTTTAAGACTTGAAGCAGAGCAACTTTTCTCAATATTATTAATTAAAGAGGAATAAATTACATTAATATATAGACCATTTCAAAAGATGTAAACAACACTGGCCCAGAAGCACTTCCTGTTTCAGTTTTTTAACACTAAATAAAAGCTATGATAAAATACAACCAACAGAACATTTAAAACTGAATCAAAAAGTGAAACAAACATCTTTAAGAAGTTTTCTTTACATGTGAAACAAAGAAAACAGTTACAAACTGAAACAGGAAGTGCTTCTGGACCAGTGTTGTTTACATCTTTTGAAATGGTCTATATATATATATATATATATATATATATTAGGGCTGTCAAAACGATTAATCGCATCCAAAATAAAAGTTTGTGTTTACATAATATATGTGGGGACACTGTGTATAATTATTTTAGATATATAAAAACACACACATGCTTGTGTATTTTTAAGAAATATTTTCATGTATATTCTGTATATAGATTTATATATAATTTATATTATATATAAATATAAATATTTTATATATAAATAATATTTTTTTCTTAAATATACATGCATATGTGTTTTTATATATATACAAAATAATTATACACAGTGCACCCACATATATTATGTAAACACAAACTTTTATTTTGGATGCGATTAATCGTTTTGACAGCCCTAATATATACATATAAATTATACATATATATAAAAAAAAATATATATATATATATACATATATGTGTGTGTGTGTGTGTGTATAATTAATATATATATATATATATATATATATATATATATATATATATATTAAAATAATAAAATAGTTATTTTAATATACAGTATATTAGGGCTGTCAAACGATTGATCGCGATTAATCGCATCCAAAATAAAAGTTTGTGTTTACATAATATATGTGGGAGCACAGTGTATAATTATTTTCTATATATATAAATACACACATGCATGTATATTTAAGAAAAAAATATTATTTATATACAGTATAAAATATTTATATTTATGTATAATATAAATTATATATATAAATATATATATAGTATACACATGAAAATATTTCTTAAATATATACAAGCATGTGTGTTTGACAGCCCTAATATATATATATATATATATATATATATATATATATATTAAAATAATAATAGTTATTTTAAAAATGTCAACTTTGGAATGATTGTAGTCTATTTGCTAATGCATCAGATGATCCATACTGAGCCTATCACGATACAGAGAGCCCCTTATGAAAGAAAAGTAGTGTTCATTCATTTGTTATTATTTGGTCCCAAAATACTTATTTATGTGTACAGGCCATTGTTCATTATGAACAGGCAGCCGATTATTTCAAAGGGGAGTCATCCACCAGGTACTATACTATAGTTATTATATGCTTTTATGTTTCACATTTATCAGAAGTGTTTAGGTCTGAGCAAAGAAGTTGTTGTAATTTAATTATTGCATATACTAAAATCTCTTGTACTCTCTCTCTGTAGTGCAGCCAACAAGTGTCTTGTCAAAGTGGCGACCTATGCGGCTCAGATGGAGCAGTATCCGAAAGCCATTGAAATATACGAGCAGGTCTGTGTGATCTTTTGTCGAAAACATGTGTTCATTAGTTTTCTTCACCCTTCACGTTTAGCATATTGTGTCTGTTCAGATTGGGATTTACTCCATGGACACTACCCTGTTGAAATATGGTGCTAAAGACCATTTCTTCAAAGCAGCGCTGTGTCACTTCTGTGTGGACATGCTCAACTGCAAGGTGACTGATTTGACCTGTTCACAGTCTGAAGAAGAATCATATTTACAATGCAACCCTCTGCTTTATCATTATTTGATCCGTGCTCTCTTCAATAGCTGGCTGTACAGAAGTATGAAGAACTGTTTCCAGCTTTCTCAGATGCTAGAGAGTGCAGACTTCTTAAGGTGAGTCTTTTCTTCCAACAAATTGGATTGCTTAGATTCTTCCATAGACTTCAACTGTGAACTCAAGGCCTGTTTACACCTGGTATTAAAGGAGTAGTTCACAACTTTTGCTGATAATTTACTCACCCCCATGTCATCCAAGATGTCCATGTCTTTCTTTCTTCAGTCGAAAAGAAATTAAAGGTTTTTGATGAAAACATTCCAGCATTTTTCTTCATATAATGGACTTCAGTGGGAACCAAATGGTTCAAGGTCCAAAAAACAGTTGAATTGCAGCTTCAAAGGGCTTTTAAACGATTCCAGACGATGAATAAGGGTCTTATCAAGCGAAACTATCGCTCATTTAAAAAAAAAATTAAGTTTAATTTTTATAAGCTCAAATGCTCGCCTTGCTCTGTTCTGTGATGCACGTTCGTGACTCTCCTATTCAAACTAGTTCATCAAAATGAACAAATCTTTTCCAGAGTCAACTTGATCATTTTGTTCGTTGAATGAACCAAATGACACGAAAAAGATTCGTTCATTTTGATGAACGAGTTCGAATAGGAGAGTCACAAACGCACATCACAGAACAGAGCAAGGCGAGCATTTGAGCTTATAAAACTTAAACTTTGTAATTTTTTTTTAAATGACCGATTGTTTCGCTTGATAAGACTTTTATTCATCATCTGGAATCGTTTAAAGCCCTTTGAACTGTTTGCACTGAAATTCTCTTTTGGACCTTGAACCGTTTGGTTCCCAATGAAGTCCATTATATGGAGAAAACATGGACATCGATGACATGGGGGTGAGTAAATTATCAGCAAAAGTTTTTTAAAAAGCGAATTACTCCTTTAAGATGTGTTTTGGTCAATCAGATCACATAAGTAGACGAGGGAGACACATTCCTGTTTACAGCGGGTGTCTCTTTAGTCCACTTTCAACCACTTCTGTCCTGATTTCTCAGAGTGAAGGGTCTATGGGCGGGAAAATGTAGGGTTTTTCCAGATCTTTAAATCGAATGGAAAAAAATAAGCTTGGACAATTTACATAGGAACGCACACTGACGACGGAAAAACAAACGAAGACCATCAGCTTATGTTTCTGCTCTGACAGTCGTAAGACCACACCAAATACTGTGAGTGTGTGTTAGAAATCAGGAATGCTGAGAGAACATTGAGCTTGGTACGTTTTTCATATTCAAACCAAACTCGGGTCTCCAGCCGAAAAATCCCGCCTGTATTGCACACTTCCCATAATCTTTACACATTAGGTCAGTAGGCAGAGAGTAAACGGCACATTCAACCACATGAGAGTTTACACGACGAAAGCAATCCGGTCTAATGCATTTTCGACTATCTCTGGGAGTGGTCAAAAGTAGACAAGCTCAAAAGATTTAGACCCCGTTTACACCTGTATTTAGTGTCATCCACTTGTAATCCGATCAACCAAACACATCTAGATTCTACAAGGTTTGCCCAAATCCTTATCTTTATCCATTAGGTTTCCATTGTCTCTTTTAATTGTTTTGTATATTTTTATATATAAACACTATGGTTCAAAAGTTTGAGGTTGAGGTTTTAAAAGAAGTCTCTTCTGCTTACCAAGACTACATTGCTTGGATTACAAATACAGCGAAATTACAAATTGTTTTCTATTTCAATATATTTTAAAATGCAATTTATTCCTGTCATGCAAAGCTGAATTTCAGCATCATAACTCCAATGATCCTTCAGAAATCATTCTAATATGCTGATTTGCTGCACAAGAAACATTTCTCATTATTATCAATGTTAAAAACAATAATTCAATTTAATGTATCCTTGCTGAATAAAAAATAAAACACAAAACGTACCAACCTCAAACTTTTGAATAGAAGTATTTGAACATTTTGTGACGCTTTATACAAAATAATATATTTCTGCATTTCACATTAAACAGAAACTTCTTGATGCTTATGAAGAGCAGAATATTGACGCATACGTTGATGCAGTAAGTTCTCTTTGTATATTGTTTGAGGTTTTACATAATTCCCTGCACACATTTTACCAGTGGTGGTTCATTCATGAATTAAGGCCTGTTCATGCCAAAAACTAATATTAGCAGCATCCACACCAGCGGACGATATCACTCTGTTAGTCTAAGTGTGCTGCGGTTTTGCACTCTTTAAAGCAGAATGGATTCTGATTGACATTGCCAATGTTTTTATCGTTCAATCAGCTGGAAAAATAAATCGTTCTGTGATTCCAATGATAAATCGTTCCTCTCTGCCATTATCGTTATACTTGTGGTGTGGACTCTGCTATTCTTTTGTATTTAAAATGTTTTTGTCAAAAAAGTCCTTGTGAACGGGCCTTTACTCTGCAATATTCTGCAATTAATATTATTATTATTTTTCATTAGGTAAGGGAATTTGAATCCATCACCAGGCTTGATCAGTGGCAGACCACTATGTTACTAAGAATCAAGAAGACCATTCAGGATGACGAGAGCGACCTTCGCTAATGTGAAGTCACGATTAAAGCACACCACCCGTTCTCCTGTCCTTCCTCTCTATTTCTCACACTATTTATGTGTAAATTAAGGTCACGTACATTTTGTCTTGAGCCTTTTTCTCCAAAATCCTACAGTCTTAAAGGAAATATAACTTTTATCCCCTCTTCTAGAATGATGCTGGGTAGGATTTATGTGACCAGCTTTGACCACAACTTCCCCTTGTGGTTTATGTAACTCATTAGAAATGTGATTATTTATGTGTTAACATTTTCATTCATGTATATGCAGCTTCAGTAGTTGTTTTATTTATTGTTCTTTTATTTACGGTTATAAATTAACTTATGATTTTTATTTATTGATCCAGTCAAGGCTTTGTATGCGTAAACAATACTTAATATAATTTATTAGAGATTATAATTATTATTATCAGTGATTATAATTAAATTAGGGCTGTGCAAAACTTAATTGCGATTAATCGCATCCAAAATAAAAGTCTGTGTTTACATAATATATATGTGTGTGTGCTCTATATATAAATACCTATGCATGCACGTATATATTTAAGAATTATTTGCGCTTAAGTTAGCTAATCTATATTATATAAATATAAATATTTTATATATGAGTGACACATTTTCTTAAATATATACATGCGTGTGTGTCTATTTATATATACAAAAAAATTATATACAGCACAAAAATATATTATGTAAACACAGACTTTTATTTTGGATGCAATTAATTGCAATTAATTTTTGCACAGCCCTAAATTAAATATAAATTGTGCAAAATACTGTAACTATGATCAGCTAAAATCAGCTGAAACAACACTACTTGTCATTGTCTTGTTTTCCTCTATGGAGGACATGCTTGGGTGATAGTTCACCTGAGAATTAAAATTCTGTCATCGTTTACGCACGCTTAAGTTGTTCCAACCCTGAATTAATTTCTTTCTTTTGCTGAAAAACAATAGATATTTTGAAGAATATGGGTAACCAGACAGTTGATGGAGACCATTGATTTCTTCCATAGTATTTTTCCCCCTACATACTATGAAAGTCAATGGCATCCATTAACTGTCGGGTAACCCATATTCTTCAAAATATATATATATATATATATATATATTTTGTTTACAGAAGAAGAGAGAAATTCATGCACATACTCATGATTAACAGCGCAAGTTCTTAATGATGTATTGTGAATTAAATAGTTTTTTAACAACCATTAGGACGCATTTTTCAGCACTTAGGTCACGTTTTCAGAACTGTGAGCACATAGGCAGTCTATCCGGGCTAAAATGTGGATCATTGCTCATTGCTTTGGCTACTTTCAAATGACAGAGTCGTTTCTCACTTAGACACAACGTCCAATAAAACTCAGTTTGCATATTTACATACTCTTCCCAAACTGTTAAACTTAAGCTAAAAACTCAAAAATGAATAAGATGGCAATTAGCTGCAGTTTTTTACAGTAATACCACATTGAAATATATTCTGAATCTAAAAAATTAAATACTATCAAAACAATTTGATACAGCTGAACACCTACATAGATGTTTAGGGGCCATTCACACAGAGCGAAAAGACTCTAGAAAAAATGTGCACTTTAAAAGTTAAACTTATTTCAACTTGAACGCCACAAATGACACGAACGCAACAGTTAAACACTTCCATCTAGCGCGTGTTTACATAGAAAAAGTAGCGCAGTGTAATGGAAAACTGTGTTCTGTGTGAACCAGCCCTTGGTTTTTCAATTTCACCATCTGTATAAAAGGGACCATTTAGGAATAATTTTGTAATGTAAACATGGACCATGAAGTGAAATGTCGTTCTTGTTTTGTAAAGAAATTTTGTAACGCTACCTGTTAGCTTTTTTTAGGTTGTTGTTTTATGGTTGACACAGTGCATTTGTGTACTAATGTTATGGAATAATGACTTGAAACTGTGTGAAGAGTTTTGAAAAAGTGTCCCAAGTATTGAGAAATATGGCCTAACGATTGTTAAAAAAAAATTGTAATTGAGGAACCAACTTGCCATGAAGTTGTCAGTTTTGTTTTGAAGCTAATATCATGCTGAGTTTAGTTTGATGTTAGAGAACTAATAGGATCATATTGTTTGTTACCTAAAAGCCACTAGAAATTATACGCATCTTATTTATAAAGTGTGCTTTTTCGATGACAATTTAATCTGCATACACATAGATGCTTACGACTAATTGTGTACCAATACAGGAACTTAAGCATGGAGAAAAAAAAGCATGGCTGAATAAGCTTAATGTAACAAAAAAAATGAAGTGTAACACAAAGTACAGTGTTTGGAGCGAGGTGTTACAACAGTCGAAGCATGCGTGTATTCATCAAAGCTGTTATGTTAAACTGAATTTAAAAGCAAATAAATTATATGATTCCCTCAAGTTTTGTAAAGTCTTAATATCTCATCGATGTGGACCAACATACAAAGACACTGTTTAGATTACTTAAAGGGGTACTCCACTTTTTTTTGGAATTAGGCTCCTTTTACAATACAACTCCCTCAGAGTTAAACAGTTGGGTTTTACCGTTTTCGAATCCTTTCAGCTGATTTTCTGATATTTAGAAGAAAATCAGTAACTTTGTGGTCTCATTGACTTCAGTATATTTTTTTCCTACTATGGAAGTCAATGAGACCAGAAACTGTCTGGTTACTGATATTGTTCTGAATATCATAAAATCGGCTGAAAGGATTCGAAAATGGTAAAACTCAACTGTTTAACTTTGGGGGAGTTGTAAAATGAGCCTATTTCCAAAAAAAGTGGAGTATCCCTTTAATGAATTGCACGTAGTATCCGACCTTAAATATCCTTTCACATGTAAGTTTAAAATATTCTAGCTGACCACCCAGTGTTATTTAAGGCAACCATTATTTTAGAATGCATCAAATCAGCTAACATGATCATTATAAAGGTTGATAATCTGATCTATAACGCACGATGGGTGTTGCCATGTCAGCTCCGCAATTCAGAGAATCGTATCTGTCGGATTTACATCACGTTAATTCATCCAATTCTCCCGAAATACTTGTGAGTGGCCGGTAAAGTGGGAGAAGAATACAGTACATTCTAAAGTTACCTAACACCAACACAATGTTGTCAACACGTTGTCAATTTATATAGTCTGTATGATACACTAAACGTTCTAATCACACAGGTGTGATCGTACGCAAAGGGTTAAACAGATCTGACCAAACGCCAGGTTTATTTTTGTCTATTTCAGAGTCAAACCTCCATTTTAACCATCATCTTCATCCTCATCATCTTCCAGGTCCTCTGTCTCTTCCAGGGCCGCCGTCTGCTCCTCCAGGGCTGCTTGCAAAGCCTGCTCTTGCTCCACGCTGGGGTCCGGGGCCTCTGTGATTTCCGGTCCGCTGGGGTATTCGCTGAGGGGCGGTGGAAGCATCATCGGGGTGTAGGCCTCTCCGAGATATTTCAACCCCCAACCAATGTATATGTTTCCAAAATTCCTGAGAGGGAGCAGAAGAATGCATTAATTCAGCAGAAAAAGCATCAGATTAAAAGAGATGGTTAGATTGGCCTGTTAGTAGGTATTTAGTTTTAAAAAGTAAGGTTCTTACTTGCCACTTGCATAAGCATAAGCTCCAGGCCAGAGGTTAGAGCGCAGCACAGCGATGGAAAACTGAGGAATGAGGTTTGAGGAGATCATGGAGCTCCAAGGTGGGGTGTCACGAATCTCTGTGGACAGAGCGTTTTCTGCATTAAAGCAGAACTGTGATGGAGGTGTATTGTATGTAAATGTGATGCAGTGTGACTGACTTGCATCCTCAGACAGAGGCGTCAGAAGTGGAGGCCCAATCTCGGGCTCCGGCTCGTCAGGTTCTTCCTCTTTCTCTTCCTCGTCGGCATCTTCATCGACGTCATCCCCTGACTTCTCTGTTATGTTTACCCATATACAGCGGCCCTAACATTCACATGTACAGTAATGTGCAAATGTCTTGGGTATGTTTGATTTTTCACCATAAAAACATTTCCAAGCATTCATTTTGCCATTTAAATGCCATTTAAATAAAAATTATATTATTTACAACCCCTCATGTAGTTCCAAAACCTGTAGGAATATAAAGGATATTTTGAAGAAAGTTTCAGTTTCCTCTATGGAGCAAAATGGATGTCAATGGAAACAGAAAAAGTTTGGTTTTCAACGTTCTTAAAGGGTTGCTTCACCCAAAAATTAAAATTAAGTCATTAATTACTCACCCCCATGCTGTACCAACCCCGTAAGACCTTCGTTCGTCTTCGGAACACAAATGAAGAGATTTTAGATTCAATTTGAGAGGTGGATCACTGCTACATTGGCTGCCTGAGGGATTGAAACTTGAGGGCCCAGAAAGTCATAGAAGAAAATGTTTAAATATTAACTAAAAGTTTATCAAGTGACGCGAATACTTTTAGTGCGAAAAAACAAACAAAAATAACGACTTTATTCGACTATTCCTTTTCTTCCTTGTGGGCCTGAGAAGAGAGTTCAAGAGATTTCCACGACGCATGCGCGAGAACTGAAATAGTTGAAGGAGATCACAATTCTCGCGCATGTGTCGTGGAAATCTCTTGAACTCTCGTCTCAGACCTACAAGGAAGAAAAGGAATAGTCTAATAAAGTTTTTTATTTTTGTTTGTTTTTTCGCACAAAAAGTATTCTCGTTGCTTGATAAACTTATAGTCACTGTAGTCACATCGAATATTTAAACATTTTCTTCATTGACTTTCTGGGCCGTCAAGTTTCGATCCCTTCTTTGTGGTAGTGATCCAGCTCTCAAATTTAATCAAAAATATCTTTATTTGTGTTTTCCAAATACGAACGAAGGTCTTACGGGGTTGGTAGAGCATGGGGGTGAGTAAATAATGACTTAATTTTCATTTTTTGGTGAACTAAACCTTTAAAATATATTTATTGGCGTTCCACCGAAGAAAGAAATGCATACAGGTTTGGAACAATTTAAGGGTGAGTAAATAATGATTAATTGTTTTTTTTGTTGTTTTTTTGGTGGACTATTCAGTGAGATATTTGTATAAAGATATTTGGGTAACACTTTATTTGAAGGGGTGTGCATAAGACTGACATGACACTGTCAAAAACATGACATAACACCTGGCATGAACATGAAGGAGTCTTTATGAATGTTTAGGACTGTTGTCATTAAGTGTCATTCGGTAAATTATGACACTTTTAATGCAAAGTTGACATTGTTTAAAATGTCTTTGTCATGACAACTTGACATTAACCAAGAAATCATAACCTGTCACAAATATGTCATAACAGGTCTAATTATCAAACTTAAAGAAGTTATTTAGCTTTGCGTTAACATTACATTACCCTGTCATATGTGTTTGGTTTTGACTTTGGGCGTCATGACACCATAACTCTGTCATGACTCATGAATATTTTACTTTTCCTCAAGTAAAGTGGAACACATTGTACTAGTTATAAAGATGTCATATAAGGGTTATTACACTGTCAAATGCTGTCAAAAACAGTGTCATTAACATTTCCCCTTACCTCAAGTAAAGTGGAACTCGTTGGACTAGTTATAAAGATGTCAGGTTTACAGGTTATGATTTCTTGGTTAATGTCAAGTTGTCATGACAAAGACAATTTAAACAATGTCAACTTTGCATTAAAAGAGTCATAATTTACCAAATGACACTTAATGACAACAGTCATAAACATTCATAAAGACTCCTTCATGTTCATGACGGGTGTTATGTCATGTTTATGACAGTGTCATGACAGTCTTATGCACACCCCTTCAAATAAAGTGTTACCGATATTTGCACATTAAGTTGGACATTAGACAATATGATCCACACAGAAATCTGAACCCACGGTTATCGAGTCCATCTGGGATTTCATGAAGAGTGAATGAATTTGTTCATTTCATTGTATATTTTCATAAAAAAATACTACTGAATTATGAGTGACCATGAATTTATGGTATATTTATTTTATTGAGTTGTTTGAGGGCCCATGAAAGTTTATATTTGAATTTATTCTTTCAAATTTGGCAAATCTTGTCATTTTCTCTATTTTTCCAAACCATTTTGACCACAATGACTGATCTTTATTAGCCTGGATGCCAGCCCGAACTCCGCCCACCACATTTTTTGGTCGGGAAGTTCGGTCTGGACTCAATCCATTGAGGAGTAATTATGATCAGACAAGAAACGTTCGGGCCAATCAAGGTTCGGGCTAACCCTAACCCTAACCAGGGCGGGCTTTATACGATGATGGACAGGAGATCTGCAAGGACGTAATCATCACGTTATCAAAGAGCGCTTAACTGGTTTCCATCAGATATTGACTGCAACTGGAGAATTGAGATGTATAGATTACGCTGTCACATCTGTTTTTAAATAAATCAACATTGCATTAATTTTAATAGTCGAACAGAGTTGCAATCAAGGCATTTGTCGATCGGAAAGATACTTTTTGCCGTCCTTCCTACTTGATTCGGCAAAAGTGTAACTTATCAGCTGGCTCTGACCGTCGCTAAGAAGATGGGACGTAATGAAAAGCCTGTGATCGTTGTGGTTTCTCCTTTGGTCGCACTCATGAAGGACCAAGTGAAAGAAGCAACACTCGTTATTTTACTTCTAAAATAAGTAACTTCTGTAGTTGAAAACTGCGCTATGCAAAGTTGTTGAGTTACTGCGTTGCTCTGATTGGTTGTAGGTCTACCGACTATCCAATTAAGAGCAGAGTTTTTTTTTCATGGTTCGGTTAAGACACACCTCATAATCAAAGCCCTATGGAGCTGTTTCAGAATCACATTCTGACAAGAATATGAGTATAACGAAGTTAGGCTTAGATCTTTATGGTAATATATAACAAATGTAAAAGGGACACTGCAGAAACAAAGTGTTACCAAAAACGTTCTCGATATCCACTTCAATGGACATGTTAGGGCGAATTCCCAACAGGCCGTCTGTTTCTTACCTGTGTAAGTATGTGCTGTACATGATGGACCCATAGATTCAGAGACTCAGCCAACTCGTTTACATGAATGCCCTCAAAGTTCGGATTCTCCTCAAAGCTGTCTCGCAGTCCTTCATCCTCTACTTCATCCTCCCCAAACTGGTAGAATCCCAGAGGGCTGACGTGCGTGCCGGCTGAGATCCGTGCGATCTGGGCGCGCAGGTAGTTGGCCTCATTGCCGGGAAAGGGAGGGAAACTTACAACAGGAGCATCAAGCCTGCCTGAGAAGAGCCTGCGGATCTGCCGTGCTGCTGTGATCTGAGCGGGGGTGACCACCGGCAGTCTGACCCACGGCTTGCCGGGCTCTTGACACACAAAATAAGTGAATTTATTGACGCCAGTGTGATTTTCTTCCTTTGCCACTGGCGGAGGTGGCTTGTAAGTTGATTTAGGAAGTGGATCAGCCTGCAAGTAGAGTTCAACCAGTTTTGTCAAAGTCTAAAGAGACACAATCGACTTCGTGAAAATTTATTCACAAGTAAACATTGATCAAGCAACACATCAATTGTAAACGGAAGCTCAGGCTTGATGAGCAAGAACCAATGAGGTTCATTCTCGTGTTACGCAGCACTTTTGAGCTTCTGCAAGAACCAATGAGGTTAGTTCTCACACACCAAGCAGGTTTGGTTGAGCTTCTGTTTATATTCGCCGATCAATTCAACAAAAATTCAATCTGTTAATCATATAAAGCAATAAAGTATCTGCAGAAAATTTGGACTAAATGTAGGAGAATTCTGCTTGTCCTATGTACATGTGAAAGAAGCGTGCATGTGATGTAATGCCAAGCAGAAAAAAACTAGGGTCTTAGGGCACATGAGGACAGGGACAAGAGAGTGCAGGGTATATACAGTATTCCTTAAGTTAAATTTACTACTTTTTAATACCCTTTTTACTACCTTCAAAATTTTTTTAAAACCATCACGACACTGAATTAAGTGTTAATCAGCAGCAACCTTTCTAATATTTACACAGATTTTGACATTTATAACATAAAAATGGCAAAAGATCTGCTGCGTGACAGAATTTAATAGGGGAAACTGCGAAAATGCGACTAAAACTAATAATTTTATCAATTTAAACTAAATGTTGGATTCAATATAGTGTTCCTTACAACTTACTAAAGATCCAGTGATCCGTGGATATTGACATCCAGCTAGGAATCGTGTTGCCTGACATTTATGTTTGCCTGATTTCGACACTGGGGAAATAAAAGCAATATAGACCAAAACATAAAGCAAATTTGCCTGTGAACGCTTTATGTAAATACAATAGGTAGGTCTAAATGCGGGTGATCACTTGTTCACAGATGATGTTGATCGACCATTGAATATGGCGTCAGCATCAAACATAGACGAAAGATCTTTGATTGTGCCCAGATAAGCTAAAGCCCATATTTAAACGGACAAACGCAAGCACAGAATAGGACACCTGATAGTCTGAAAAAAATAATACCTAATTTTTAAAAAAATGATACCCCTCAGACTACATTTAACACTTTTAATGGCCTTAAATTTGACAATTTTGATTTAACACTTTTTAATACTTTTTAAAACCCCGCGGACACCCTGGAGTGGAAAAGTACCCAAAAAACACTTGTAGCACAGATGCAGGTATTGGAAGGCACTGGGAGAGAAACAAATTGTATACAATGTAACAATGTGCTACTGAGAAAAGTGTACTGAAACAAGGAGCCCATTGTGTAAAAAGACACTAATACAGATGTCCATTTTTAAAAAGAAATGATACGCATGCGCAAAGAAGTTTGTCCCAATTAAATGATGATGCAGGTGTTTTAATTTGGGAGGAGTAATAAGGAGGAGCAAAGAGAGAAAGATAACAATTTGATCGCTAATTGGGTACCACAAGGTATAAGAATGTGTGCAGACCATTGTAAGATTAGATGACTGGCCGACATCTCACTTTGTTGAACTGCTCAATAAAGTTGCTTTAACCCGAGACCTCGACCCTGAGCAATTTCTTCAAGACCTGAACCAGACTTTGATAATTTGAATTTGAATTGAGACTGAAAATCTGCCATAACATAAACCGCTCAATTCATATGCATTAGTTTTACGATCTCTTCATGAACTTTTTAGAGGATCAAAATGGTAGTTGCGTAGCTGTCAACAGAGGGACAGAAAGCTCTCAGATTTTATTAAAAAATCTTTGTGTTTCGAAGATGGGCGAAAGTCTTACATGTTTGGATTCGGAACGACATGAGGGCGAGTAATTAATGACAGAATTTTCTTTTTTGGGTGAACTAACGTTAACCCTTTAAAGGTCAGGTGACGTTACCAACACGATTATCTATGGAAGCTTGTTTCTGCCATGGAATAAAAAATAAAAAGATAATTGTGACTTCATATCTTGAAGTTTAAAATCACATTTCCGACTTTATAACTCGCTCTTCTGACACTTTTTATCAGATTTGTGAGAACTCACAAAAGACAGTTATAAAATCTGAACTGCAAAATATACTGTAAACTAGCAATTGCAAGAAATAAAGTCCTAAATGTGAAATAAAACCTACACACACCTAAATGTGAAATAAAAAGTTGCAATTACTTTTTTTATTCCGTGGCGGACACAAGCTTCCATTATTTTCTGTTGTCAATAGTGTAGTGATGTATAAAGCTCACACAGAGGTCACTTTCAAACCAAGCAGCTTTCTGTTGGTCAACAATGGACATTTTTGCTTACAAAATTTCACAAGTGTGACACAAATGTGTTTTGTGACTTACAGCTTCTACAAGCTCTGCTTCATCCTTGTCCTCCTGTGACTCTTCCTCTTTTTCCTCATCCTCATTTGATGGCTCTGTGCTCTCCTCCTCCTCCTCCCCTTCACCCTCTCTGAATTCCCCCTCAGCCACCAGGTAGTTGCTCTGTGTGCCGAGGATCTTGCCCCAGAATCGACAGTGCTGGAGACACTGTGTGTCCACCAGTTGTTTCAAAGCCAGAAAGATTCTCTGCATCTCCTCTTTCCCCAGACCCACACCAGCTTGCTCAAAGAAGAACGCCAGTTCTGCAACATTCGGTAGAGGAGAATCCACCTGAAAACGATACAGAAGAATGTATTACAGAAACGTCAAAGTGGTAGTCGCGTAGCGGTCTTCAAAACACTCTCAGATTTTATCAAAAAGATCTTCATTTGTGTTCCAAAGATGAACGAAAGTCTTAAAGGTTCTATAAGCGATGTCGGGGCAACACATTTTTTGTCACGTACAGCAAACGTTTCCTCACTATCGGCTAGCTGCCTGTCCCCTAAACACACTGTAAAAAAACGCGGTCTCTGTAGACACCACAGGCTCCACAAACGGCAACAAAAACAATCATGTCTTACCCGGACCACGAAACCTAACAAACAGTGTTCCAGCCAATCACTGGCAAGAAGTATTTGAGGGTGGGTCTGGGGGTAAGTGCGCGTGCACATGAAGGGTGTGTGTGTGTGAAGGAGAGACAAGCGTCAGAGGGAAGTTTGAAAAATGCCCGACACACGACCAAAGAGACGTCGTTCTGAAGAACAAATTAAAAAGAAGAAGGAGTCGGATAAAGAATGTGCGAAGTTCCGAATTTACATTGGTAGCAAAGCTTTTGAACAATGGCGAGAAATCCGGCGGCAGAAGGGCTTCCAGTCCGACGGTTACAATTATTTCAGGAAGCACGGAAGGGAGGGGGAGGAGATGAGATGCGGAGGAGGTAGGGTCTAGCTAGCCTCCGATTTGTTTGAAAATATTGCGACCGTCAACACCCCCAGGATCGCTTTGAGAACCTTTAAGGGTTAGAAATGGTTCACCCAACATTTTTGGGTGAACTATCCCTTTAAACTCACACTCCACAATGTCTGAAAGTGATTGCATTAGATAACTAATTGCCTAATCTAATCGCATTGATTTAAAGGGATACTCCACTTTTTTTGGAAATAGGCTCATTTTACAACTCCCCCAGAGTTGTAGACTTCGTCAATGAGACCAGAAACTGTCTGGTTACTGATATTCTTCTAAATATAAAAAAATATACAATGGAAGTCAATGAGACCAGAAACTGTCTGGTTACTGATATTCTTCTAAATATAAAAAAAAAATATAGGAAAAAAATATACAATGGAAGTCAATGAGACCAGAAACTGTCTGGTTACTGATGTTCTTCTAAATATATATATAAAAAAAATGGCTGAATACATTCGAAAATGGTAAAACCCAACTTTTTAACTCTGGGGGAGTGGTAAAATGAGCCTATTTCCCAAACAAGTGGAGTATCCCTTTAATAGACAGCACAAGTACATTATATGGGTCCTTAACTTACAAGCTCTTCCTCGTGATCACCTTCCCCCCCTGCCGCACGTTTGAAGAGTGTCTTCTGCTGCTCAGCCAGCAACAGAGCTGAGGATGAGGATGGACTGTCACGCAAGGTGTCCTGCTTCTCCTGAAGGATACTTCCTTTCAGCTCGCGACTCATGTCCTCGAACACGTCGACTGCATTCTCTGGACGCTCATCCATAACTTTGGTTAAGAGTCGTACAAGGTGGTCATAGCTGGACAAAGAGACTCAATTTAGAACAAAAACATCCAAGAGTTTTGTACATCTTCTGAACACAAATGAAGATGTTTTTGCAGAAATCTTCGCCTTCTGTCCCTCCACTGACAGCCTTGCAAAAACCACTTTGACGCTTCAAAAAGATATGAATCAAATGGTTTAGTCAAAATTTTCTGAACAGACATGATCGCTTTATATGATGAACAGATTGAATTTAGGCTTTAATTCATATGTACATCAACTCACATCAGTTTTGGTAAACGAAAGCTCACGTTTGCTGCGAAACAATGAGATTTATTCTCATGTTACGCAGCACGTTTGAGCTTTTGCCAGAACCAATAAGGTTAATGTTAGTTCTCCGTCGTCAAGCAGGTTCGGTTGAGCTTCTGTTTATGTTCACTGATCAATGTTTGAATATGAATAAATTATATTTTTTAATCATAAAGGAACCGAGTCTCTTCAGAAAAAATCAATTCAATAGCATTTGTTTTCGATCTTTTTAATGCCATTTTGAAGCGTCAAAGTGGTAGTTGCGTAGCTGTCAATTGAGGGACAGAACTCATATTTCATTAAAAATATCTTCATTTGTGTTCCGAAGATGAACGACAGTCTTCAGTTTAGGGTTAGTTCACCCAAAAATGAAAATTCTGTCGGTATTTACTCACCCTCATGTTGTTCCAAACCTCTATGTGTTTATTTGTTCTGTGGTACACAAAGGAAGATATTTGGAAGAATGTTTTATTCAAACAGATCTCATTCCCCATTGACTACCATAGTATGTATTTTTTCCTATGAGATCTGTTTGATTAAAACATTCTTCCAAATATCATTTGTGTTCAACAGAACAAAGTTTGGAACAACATGGGGGTGAGTGAGTACTGACAGAATTTTCATTTTTGGGTGAACTAACCCTTTAAGAACGACACGAGGGTGAGTTATAATGACAATTTTAATTTTGGGGTGAACTAAACCTCCAAACATAAGCAATATCCGCATTTTTGTAATAAAGTTACAGCAGAAGTACAACGAAGCTGAAGTTAATATATAAATAAATATATTAACTGCTAACAAAGATGTAACTTCAGACAAGTATTCTGGCAACTAATGCTAACTTAACGTTAACTTACCTATAAGACAGTGCTACCAAAACTTTATTTTCTTTTAGGTGTAGCTGTAGGGTAATTATATGGGCTAATAAAGGCTTGTAGCCACAGGATTTCTCAAAGTGTTACACAGCATGTCCCCATTGTGACAACGTGCCACACTAAATCAAATATACGGTTATACTTGTTTAATAACTTACAGATACATTGGCAATAACGTATGTATAACGTATGAATGTTGTCTAACGTTACAGTCATCTGTTTGGCGTCGGTGCTTCATAATGAATTACTTAATAATGAATTTTGATAACTTCAAAAAGACGAAATACTGAAAAGCTAACGTGTCATAACAGTTAACGTTACTTACAGATTCAAGTTTGTTTTAGTGCTGTTCTTCATCATGAAAGCCTTAAAACGAACCGCCGCCTGCAGTCGCTGATTGTTTAACTCTTCCTCGGTCACCTCCATTTTGGTTAAACTTAAAATTGTCGCCGACTAATTAAAATCAAACGGTTTATTAATTTTTTCAATCCGTTTTTTTCACGGATATTCGCTTCTAGTTTTAGGCAAATCTCCACGCACACACACACACACACACATCAGCGCATTTCCGCAGAACAATTCCGTTGCCATGGAATCGCTGTGTAACTACAACGAACGTGTTGCCAAGTATCTCTACTCAGTCAAAATGAACAATCATGACAGACTGAAGTACAACGAAGCACAAAGACCAATGATTTGTTTCTCATTTTTGTTGGTTTGAGATATTTTATTCTACAAATGAAACCACTGTGGCACATACAAAATGTCTTCTCAAACTAAATTAAACAAGTCATAACCTCAAAAGAACCAAAATATTCTTTTTTTATATTTGCGACTAACGTTCAGATACACAATACACTGTGACTGAACAAAGCAGTAGAGAATGAGTCATCGACTCAAAGTCAGTGCCTTCATTCAGCCTCATTTGAAATGGCATCAGTCCGCACTGCTTTCTTCTGCTTCTGCATCAACATCCTCAGACTCCTCTTCAGGTTCAGGTTCAGGTTCAGGTTCAGCATCCACATCCGCGGGTTTAGCAACTGACTCTTCAATGGGTTCGTCTGTCTTTTCTGTGATGGAGTCGGACTGTGATACCTCCTCAGACACCTCCATCTGCTTACAGATCAAGTTCATTGGTCAGCTATGCTATTCACTCTTGTACTGGTTTGAAGATGATTATGATGATGATAATGTTATACCTGCGATGCTTCTTCAGACGAGTCCTCCAGAGTAGATTGGGCTGTTTCTTCCTGCTCCATGGGCTCTTCTACTTCTTCCCTCCTGACTGGGATCTGTTGTAGTTGTGGTGGTGGTGGT